>OX578134.1:136747292-137232292 GCA_951213105.1 Amaurobius ferox
ATATCTAAACGCGCACAAACTTTGAAATTTTAAATAGCAACACCCAAGTTTGACAACATAGTTCGAAACTAGAGCAAAATTCAACCTGTGATACCAAATTTTAAGTCATTTGGGTGAAGCGTTTCTGAGTTGTGAGTATGTAAAGTTTTGAGCTCCTAATGTTAAATTAGTTTCCAAGACTTCCATTCATATCTTCTGGAATAATTATCTGTTCACTCTGATTATTTGTATGACGTTACTACTAAACAACCCAATCACATTTACGTGATTTTTATTTTTGTGGAAATAATTGTTTCTATGAAATATTAATTATGAAATCAGTAATCGAAAAAATATTAATGCAAACCTGGACATGTTTTAATAAAAATCGATTCACGCTTTTTATATGTTTATGTAAAATTCCAGGTGTTTACTTCCTCTAGTTCTTTCGAAATGTTTAAATAGTCAGCATCACGATAATTTTAGGGGTCATATATTAGTTTAAAAAATGACTAATTTGAAAAAGTTATATAAATTGTAAGTTAATCTTTATTTAAGAAAACGGGTATTTATTTTTACCCAGTTTTAATAAAAACTTTGTATAAACAGTGTTATATAGATGCAACCTAATCAACGTAATTCTGCTACTGTATTGAAGGATGAAAACTAGTATTGTTATAAATGGGATATACTTATGTTACTGTCGATTAATAGTTCCGGAGCTACTGCGAGTTGAAATCGCCCACAAAATGTGATAATTTATAATAAAAAATATTTATATAAAACAATAACAAATTATAAAATTATGTGATACTAAATACCAACAAGACTTCAAATAGTGATTGATAATGACGGATTGATACTTTTAAATTCGTCACCAAGTTCCAACGGAGTTGTTTTGTCGCGTCATCTGCAGAAATTTGTTAGTCTCATAAATTGTTTTTGAACCAGCATTATAAAATGACATTTGAAAATAAACATTTCATTCTTCTTTATTTCTTCTTTCTTTTATTGATCCTGGCACAAATGCCCCATTAGTTTTTAAGCAGCGTACCCAGTACGGCTTTTTACCCCTAATAATCGTGCTCTATTTGAGGCTCACATAATCCTACCCATTACAGGCCCACTGCCTTAGTACTACACACACACACAAGGCAACACCACATCCAGCCATGAAAATGCTCACCCTCTCATGCAGGAATCAAACCTGGGACCCTTTGGCTGTGAGGTAAGCCATAATGCTGGAAGTCAAGAGGATAGTTCAATAATTTACAATAGTGCTGTGGTCAATCAACGAAACATCGCCCTTCAAATTGCGATTTACAATATGGAGCAGATCCCCGAAAATTGCACATTCCGGAATATTGAATATCATCGGATATAAAGAGAGAAACGCCGTGAAAATTTGAATTTTGACTAACTTGGAGGTCTAGAACTTGTGGGTGACGTCAAAATTGGGTGTCGCCATTGAAAATTTCAAAGTTTGTGCGCGTTTAGATATGAAGACGGCCCCTTATGCAAATTTTACGCACATTAATTTGTAGAGGATGTAATTCCTAATCGAATGGTTTCATTCAATTTTCTCCACGATGAACGATGCTCGATAAACAGGTGGGGCGTTTTTTTTTCCGCGACTGTACCTACTTTTCTATGTTGTATTTTTCTTCAGTTTAGTTTCGTTGTTTATAATCGATAATTTTGTCGAGCCGAGTGCTAACTAACTTTAATATTATTGGTGCAAAAATTTTATCATATTATCGTTTTACGGAAAAAGTTTTCCTTGAAATGTCTATTTCTCGGAGTCTGTTATAGGTAAAACTCAGATGATGACTGATTTGGATTTAGCATCAAATTCTGGTGGCGAATGGAAGTTTACGAAGGTTCCCTTCACTCTGTGTCCCATTCCAGAATTTCATACATTATATTATAAAATTCAAAACCAAAGATACTTAACTTAATATAGCAATTTTCTAAGTTAGATATATGAGGATCATTATTTTATGACAAATTTTACTTATATAACATATTTTTAACTTTAAGATGTTCGTATTTATTTATTTTTTATATACCGAAAATACAAAATTGTAATTTTTCAGATCCCATAAGCCGCTGTTTTTCTCTTAGTTTGAGACATAAAATACAAAACTACGCACAACCCTATATCTACACAAAATACACACTAACACAAATTTCATTCTATTTGGCCAAATCTAAGGATAAAAATATTTATTTATTTTTTTTTACAATGGCAGAGAATTAGACTGACATTATACAGACAGAACAGAACTCGAAACATATAACGTAAAAAGTCAATATCTCATCATTTGGCCTCTAGCGTTCCAATACTTCCCCACCTCAGAAGCTCCACGCAGCGCCAGAAATGGACAGGACCCGCACCTTCCGATGCGGGTCCTGTCCATTTCTTCATTTAACCCACAAAGTGGGCAATTTGGGCTGGAAAAAATTCCGCTTGGCTCGCCAAGCAATCGTGACCAATTTCGAGTTAAAAATAAATTTAGTTAAGGATTTATGACTAGTGTTCCATTCATATTTTTTTCATGCCACTTCTCTCATAAAGAAAGGCAAGATCCCGTTTGTCTATATTTACAGGCTAAGCTTCTCTGGAGGGAACGACCGAATGTAGTTTAATTCTGTAGAGGTGTCTGTATTTACAGACGTATTTTTATATTTACAGACACATTTTTATATTTACAGAGAGACATATTTCCAAAAGTGTCCAGGAGTCTTAAAACGCGTATCTTAGACATAGGAAATAGAAGCCAGGCCTTCTTAGTTCTGGTGTCCTACTTCTGAATGACAACGCGACATCCCACACGACAACGATAACATCAGATCTTGTAGAGAGGTTCAGCTTAGAACGCCTGGACAACTCTTATGAAATGCATGCCCTTGTTTATTAATTATTTCCTTTTCTAAATTTTATATTCGGCAATTTCATTGTTTCGATTCTAAAACTTGTTTTTAAATTTTATTCCAAATTGATAACGCGTCAATTTTGTAATTCGGCTTCTTGAAGTTTTCCTGCCTATTTCGGCCAATTGTAATAAGAAGAAAGGGCATCATATGTAATACGTTCCCTCTGCCATGGGTTTGTATTAGAATTGCAAACGGCATTTGTTAGGATTGCGCGACAAGCAACTGGAGCGCGATCGCTGCGGGCGGTTTCTCACTGTCATCGGAGAAGATGGGAGATCCGCGCTGACGTGGCAAGGGTACCAATACGTTGTATACACCGATTGGAGCTGATGGTGGCGTGATGATAGTAGAAGATAAGAAAGTATGACTCGAATCCTTTAAATTTACCTTTTAATTATTTGATGAGGAATTATCATGTTTCAAATCATATACATCAAGGAGTATTAGACATCGAAATTATTAACTATGATACTTGAAGTTACACATAGATTTCCAACATTACAGAGCAGTATTCGTTGAATACAACGGCGGATCCGATAGTGGTTTGCGCCGGTTAGACATCTCAGAATAATCAATCTATGATGAACAAATCTCGCGACTCTTCGAAATTACATTAAAAAGCGACTTAAACAATTTACTTCATTATTAATTTAATTTTAGAAACATCCATTTAAGAATACATTCTGTCCTTCGCCCGGCGGGCGAGAACACGTCCGACTGCCTTGGAATTACTTCGCCAACTGAGCTCTAATCACAATTTCCACGCCGAAGCGTCTTAGTATGATTGCGCGCATTCATGACGAAAACGAAAGGAGTTCCAATGCTTTTCTATATGAAATGCAAATCCGCGGTAAATGTACAAGCACGCGGGAAAGTAACGATATGCCAAGGTTTACCGAAACTGGCGGGAAAACATCAAGAAGCCGAATTACAGAATTGGCACGTTATCAATTTGGAATAAAATTTAAGAACACATTTTAGAATAGAACCAAAAATGAAATTGTCGATTATAAAATTTAGAAAAGGAAATAATTAGTAAACAAGGGCATGAATTTCATAACACAACCAACCCGCTACAGTCTCGACTTTGTGATCAAATGCTTCCACTTCTTCCCTGCTTTGAAGAAGGTGTTTAACACGATTACAACGATGTTGACGTGAAATACTACATTTGAAATATTATTTCTAAGCAGGGACCTTTATAAAAATGGATTGTTTAACCTGGTACAAAGGTAGGACAAGAACTTCAATGCCCGTAGACTACATTGGAAAACCAATATACTATGATCTTCTCGTTCATAGTGCCATTTATTACCAGCATGGAATTTTTTTGGACTAGCAAAACTTATTTTTGAACTACCCCATGTAAAATGAAAAATATTAAAAGCATAGTCATCACCGTAAATAATTAAAATTTTATATATCACATATTCTCCCTTTTAATCTTTTCCCTTGGATATTATTTTAGAATCTTAGATGTTAAAATTAACTGTCACTGACTTGCAGTGATATACCGCAGCATTCCTTTTAAGACGGCCAGGACTGAACATCAAAGTGAATATATCAGAATAAAAAATAAAGGATGAGCGCCAAAATTACACGACGAAAATTCCATTTCGAAAGATGACAAAATTTTAATTAAAAGAAGCACCATTCATCTTGACAGGCATAGAAAAAGGTCATCTTTCATCTTACATTAGAATATTAGTTTGAAATTATATAAGTTCAAAATATGAGAGTTAAATTTTATATTCTACAATCGTTAATTTAATGGTTTTCCCAAACTAGCTTCGTAGGGAAAATAAAGTTATTTTTATAAATATAAATTTCTTTTAATCACATTTTAGATTGCCTACGCTATATAATTATATAGAAAGATAGGTCAAAAATTCACATTAGTGTTTTTGAAGTTTATTCTTACATTTTGGCCCCTTGAATTGAAAATCAAATAATATCAACGTGGCGTCCTTAACGGTCTGTTTCTGTGAGTGCACTTGTGGGAAATGTAGCTACTCTTAACTCAAAAGGTTTGCGTCCAATTTTCTTAAATGAGGCTTTCTGAAAATTTCTTTATTACCCTGATGGTGGTTAAATTATGGTACAAAACGATGAAATATAAATTACCTATTTCTATCGAAATGCCCATAAAAATCGAAAAAAAAACTTTGTGTCAAGCGTGGGGTTAATTCCCATGACATTTTGCTAATTGTAACACGGTTGGGGAAAGGCTGTTCTAGATAGAGAAAAACTCGTCTGTGAAAGAAAAAAAAACATTTTTGATTTTTTTTTAAATATTTCAGTGAGTTGGCTTCAATGAAAAGGCGTCCAATCCACAAATGGAAAATGAAGTTAATGAAATATGAGTTAATACAATATATGTTTATATATTCGATTTCTATGTTATTTTATATGAAATAATTGAATATGAATATAAATCAAAAGAGGTAAAGGAATAAATATGGTGCATGCAGCACACTCTACACAATCAAGTTCATTTCTAGACTCTCTTTGTCCCTTGGATCAACGTCTTTGACGGGTTCGCTCTCGACGCTCAGAGCACGTCAAAAGCTAAACCTAGAAGTTTTATCTTGCAAAAATGTTTTCATCTGTTAAATTTTCACCCCATTGTGTTACTCCCCCACTGGGTTCCGGTCTAAATTGGGTGGCACTTCCCGACCGTCCAAACAGTTACCTTACACCTTTCTGGTAGGTCGGACGGTCTGGGTTTCAACAACAACAACAACCCCATTGTGTTACGTCATTAGTACGTTTACATACGTTATATGCAAGGCTCATTCCTGGCTCTTAAAGCATTTAAAAAGCTGAAACTCGACACGCAGTTTCATCCCACGAAGCATATCCATCTGTAAAAAATTTTACGTCGCTACATTAAGTCGTTTTACGTCATATTTTACGGGTTTATTCTTGGATCCCAAACCACACGGAAAGCTGAAATCCGCCACAAAGTTCCATCTTGCCGAACATATTTATCTATCATATTTTCACATCAATATATTACGTGGTTACGTCACTTATGTAGGTCATGACTATGATATGTTTCTGCCCTTTTCATGCATTTTCTTTGCGAGTGCAATTTCGTGATTCCTGGTTCTGATGATTCAAAACTTTTACAAAAGTTTCAACTTAAATTACGTAAAATATGATAATTAAAACTGTCTGCCTTCTCAATCTATGTACCGACTGTGACTAAAAAGCTGATTGACCAAACTTTACAAAATTAATTTTACAATGTTTATATTTGTCCTACCATACATTGTAATGTTATGGTAAGGTGTTGAAATGGGGTCAGTTCTTGGAAAACAAATATTTGAGGCTTCTACATGTTTTTGATTAAGAATCCTAATAAAATTCTTGTAAATCTGTTCAAGCATTTAAAACAGTTTTCATAAATACAGCATTGAAAGGCTTATCAAAATATTTTACGAAATACATTTTCTAGGAAATTCATTCCAGAATACATTACCAAGATTTCGAAGGTCTCAACAGTAATCTTTGGAGCTAAAGTATATTTAGGGATCATGTGGTGGTTTATATCTAAAGGACATTTTATAAGTTCGTAAGTGTTTGTGTCAATAACATCTGTCTGATCCTCAAGAAATTGGGACAAGCTTAATATGTGGCAAAAGAAATATTTGAACAGATAATAGGATACTTATATGTGATACCCTTTATATCATATTTATGTCTTTTTACTTCTCATACACAGTATAAAAAATGTATTGTTTTCAGGAAAATATTCGATTTCGAAATTTTAATGCCAATCTATGATTTAGAACCTCCTGAATACATTTTAACTTTTTTAGAGTGATGTCTGCCTATTTCTTGTGTACATAATGACTGCCACAAATATTAATGGATTTTTACGAAACTTTTTATCTAGTTTTAGTATAAAAAAAGTCTAGAACTAGATAGAATTTTTTAAAATTCGAGTGAAAATTTCGAAAATTATTCGAAATTTT
This sequence comes from Amaurobius ferox, assembly GCA_951213105.1. Classification (NCBI taxonomy): domain Eukaryota; kingdom Metazoa; phylum Arthropoda; class Arachnida; order Araneae; family Amaurobiidae; genus Amaurobius; species Amaurobius ferox. Next base: position 136,754,189 of record OX578134.1, read on the forward strand.
ATATTTTCTGAACTTGTCAGCATAGGACAAAATGCGGCATAATCATGCATAAAAGGAATTATTTGTGCATAAAAGGGATTATATATGCATAAAAGGGATTATTTGTGATTCATTGATCATGTAACGTAATATTTTCAATCATTGTAGTGAAAAACAATAACGATACAATCTTCTGTACGTGACGTCATTAGCCCCTTCGGGTGAGGGGAGGACTACATACTATCGTGGGAGTACATTGTCAACATTGATATCATACGAAAGATATTTTTAAGCTCTTTAAAATGAAGGATAACATGCTGTAATTATAATCATTTAGCCTAATGATACGGATTTTTCAATATTTTTCTTGTAAAATTTTCAAGAAAAATTCACAAGCTACTTAAAAATGGATTCTGGCATAAAAAAGTCGAATAGAGCAACACCCCAGTCATTTTACTTATGTATTACAAATATTGCATTACAAGTATTGCATTACAAGTATCGCATTTTACATATAGATTCTAAAAATCTATATATAAAATTCTCCAATCACTTGTTTATATATATAATAGTAAATTCCAGAATTGAAGTTGATCCAAAACACCGGTGTTTGGAATTATTCTAAAAGCTTTTTTCATTCATATTAAATTACTATTAGTTATATTTCAATTTCCCTTTATCTTCGCCTTTTTGAAAAACAGGATTTTTCCTTAATGATTTTTAATCCGTTGATTATATCTATATTTTTATAGGCAGAAAGTTTGTGAAGATTTCAAGCACTACAACAACTTCATGATACGGTATATAAAATCATTTAGATACCAACAACAATCGAAATTGTTCAGATCCTTACACGTTAATAAAATGGGCAGCAAAATCGTCTTCTTGCTTCAAATTTCATAAAATAGGGATTGTAAAATATTTAAATTGAATAGAAATATAAGGAATTTGGGGACAGTTATTTGTTTTTCCAGGCTGGAAAAAACTATTTTCGTCATCGATTTTTGACCTACAGAAATTCATAATTTGAAAGCTCAATTTTTTGCTTCCGTGTGGCAATTATCAAATTAATATTAGATTTATTTTTTTAAAAATACCAATATTGTTAAAATATATCACAAATATATATTATATATATCGATTATTAATTAAAATTATCTCATATATTGACAAAGCAAATTTATTCAGCAGACAATAGGTAAATAACAAATGTCGAAAAGCTTCGATCTATAAAACAAACTGAATATATCCCTCAACTTTTGAAAGAATGTAGAGTGTTCGAAATAAAACAAATTTTCATTTCCATTCCATAAGGATATTCGTGATTTCTGAAAAGTTTTTATCTTCAGATGATTCTCTCTAACACCAATTACAGCTAACTTTTTAGTAATTTTATTGTCAAACTGCATATTCTATTTATAAAGTACTGTATTCTATCAAATTTCAAGAATGAAAGATAAATTTGACATTAGTAATCTAGCCAATATTTACTATTGAGTAATTTTTGAAATTTAGAACAATGCAATGTGAAATTCTAAATACATCGATAACGGCTCATGCTACCATCTTACGAATAATCGCATTCGATTTCTCATCTGAAAATCGATAAGAAAAAAGCTTTGTTTGATTTTATCGAGTAAATTATTTTTTTCCGAAATTCCGTCGATGAGAAAATTAAAAAGCAGGTAGAAACTTCCCCCTATGGATAATATTAATATATGGTATTGTATATAGGGGAAATTGATTATTTAAACTAAAATAAAGCGTATTAAACTAATATGCTATCAGATGTGTCAAATGCATAAAAGATTAATGTCATTTTTTCCAACAAGTCACACCCAATCGTGACGTCATCCTTTGTAGTAAACGAAACTTTTAGCACTTTTTGAGCTTTATATTATTTATTAAATTAGATTATATTCATTTTAAAATAAAATTTACAAGAAATATAAAGCTGTAAGCTTTTTCATGATATCTATTTCCAAGAAAACGAAGCAAAATCTGTCCATTGACATTATCCATTCATTGGGATGATAGACTTGTTGCCAATTTGAAAATATAATGTTCTAAAAAATATTTATAAAACATGTAATAAGAATAACTTGGGTGTGAAATCTAAAAAATATACACCTCTGTTTGTACTCTGATATTGATTGTGATAAAGGACCAGAGCATCACAGGTCACGATGCATATAAAAGTCTTGTAGAAACTCAACCTCTAGAAATTCAGATTTTCATGTAGCTTAAATGCGTACCAAAAAAATTCTTACGGACATTGTTCTGCAGATTTTAGTGCATAAAAATTTTCTGATCGGGGATCAAAATTTTCTTATCGGTATATCTAAATGAATATTTTTATATCACCCAAATTTCTTCCAAGTGTAAAAATCCACGTCTGAATTTGTTTGAATAGACTACAAACTAAAAGCGTCGGAAATATAAAGATGTTGAGATCGAAAGAAGAACCATTAAGACAGGACAGTAAGGGCCTATTCCTTTTCGATTCCTTTATATATTTTCACTATGTTGTTTTATCTGATAAAAGTGCACTTTTTTCAGTGTACATGGATTCCCGAGAAGTTAACTCTTGTATACATTTTTAAATGTCATTTATCCAGTGTTTAATTTTCTACATATAATTATCTGCTTTTTTATAAATATGACAAGATTTATAGTTACCGGAAAATTTATCAAAGTATAAAATTATTTAATATTTTATATAATCAAGTTTCCATTGTTTAAGAATGTTTTTTATTAAGGATATAAAAATGTGTTTTTTTTTTAGTTTTGGTTAACAAATTATTTTTCCAAACATATGTGTAAAGTTTTTTTTTTTCAAATATTTTTGTAAACATTTCTAAGATCTGTTGTAAACTTGAAATAATACTATCACGTAGTTGAATAGGATGCAATTGACCGATTTGTTTTAATGTATACTACTAGCGAAATGTGTAGTGTAGTTACTAAATGTGATATCCATACAATTAATAAAAGTTCTGAGTTTCAGAAGCCTTTTAAAGCATAAAAATTGAGGGTATTTTATCGTTTTATTAATATAGGAATTGCCTTATGTAAGACAATATTTCATCTCCGATCACAGTATGATGGCATTATTTTTAACGTGTTCAGGCATTTTAATCAAAAAATCCATCCTTAATGAAAATATTTTCAATAATCTGATCAGAAGAATAGCCAGCAGATGATTTCAGTACTTTAAGCGTGAGGCTGTTAATATGGTTATAAATGGAAGGGAAAACTATATAGAACCTTGAAAAATAAAATTAAAAAAATCGTCTGCTATAACTATAAATTAAAATTTCTCAAGACGGTTAGTTATACACAAAGTTGATTTAGAAAATTTAATATTATTATTATTATTATTATAATTATTATTATTATTATTATTTTGTACAGGATGGTATAAAAAATAATTTTGTGAGTCGAGCTTTTCTCGGATTACAGTTTGGATGAATATCCGAACAAACAATTATGAGATGTATAAATTTTTCGAACAAAATTCAAAGATTTTATATTTTTATCATTACTTATAGGTCAAATTCCTCGTGTATGCGAATTTTCAAGTGTCTATCTCAAGCACTTTGGGCTGTATAATCCATCACTTACTTTGTCAGTCAGCTGTGTGATATATTTTTTAATGCCATTTACAAATCATTGTTCAAACTATTAGTTTACGCACAGACTACCTACTACAACCATTGTTCCTGGAATTATTATTTGCTTTAGATAATAATACAACTCAAATCTTAAATTTCAAACAATTTGAGTAATAATTAAGTGAAATAAATAAAATGTTTGACTAGTTCTCATTTCTCATCTAATATATCATCTGCACTTAAAATTTCACAGAGATACGTGCATTAGTTTTTAAATCACAAAGGCCGCACCTCACAGACAAACATGCACGCATTGACATTGAAGAATTTATTTTTCAAGAGTGTTCTAAAAACATAAGGTGTTAAACACCCCGAACAAAATATTAAGAAATGCGGTTTTATTGAATTTAATAATTGGTTACATCACCATGTGCCATGATCACCGCTTGGATCTTAAGTGGACATGCTGTACAAATAGGGCCGGATAGCATCAGCAGTGATGTTAACCCATTCGTCCATCAATCTGGTCGTCCATTCTAGTGTCTGCGGTCTAGCGGTGTCTGCGTCAATTCTAGTGTCTGCGGGCTAGTGTCTGCGGACGTGCAACACTCCTCCTGACAGCACTTTCCAAAGCGTCCCACATTTTCTCGATGACGTTCAGGTCAGGCGAATTGGCGGGCCAAGTGAGGTGTGGGAGATCAACCTCATCTTTTGCGAACCAGTTCTAGACACATCTAGCGCGATGCATGGTACAATTGCCATCTTTGTAGACAGGTTCGGTGACAAGGCCTTCTCCACGCAGAAAGTCCACATAAGGGACGACGTGGTCATTCAAGATGGGAATATAATCCACAGCCTTCATCCGATTGTTGATCCGGTCGCCGAAATACAACCCCAAAACATCACACTCCCACACCTGAGTTGCACTTATCTCTGGAGACAGTCTGGATGATATGCCTTTCTGATCCCCCCGGTGACGTGGAAACGTAAGTCATTGGCATACAAGTAGAAGCGTGATTCATCTGACCGTACTACACGTTGCACGTACTACGTGTACAACGTACTACGTGTACAACGTACTACGTGTGCAACGCTACACGTACTACGTGTACAACGTACTACACGTTGACCGTACTACAAGTCTGACCGTACTACAGTCATCCATAGTCCAGTGTCGACGTTCTTGAGCCCATTGGAGTCTCTTCTGTTTGGGGGCTGCTGTGATCCGAGGACGTCTCTGGAGTATACGACTGAATAATTCCATGCGATGCAGCTTCCGGAGCAGGGTGCGCTCAGAAATCGACGAACCCGGTCTAGCATTAACATATGCCACCAATTGGTCCCTGGTTTGGAAGCGATTAGCGGTAGCCATGTGCCTGACATGCCGACGATCTCACGGGGTTAGTATCATTGCAACTCCGGGAACTATGTGTTCCGGACAAACGCCGTTGCTTGTGCACTATATTTACTGTAGATGCTGTCACACCCAAGAACGCTGCAATCACTGCAACTTTCTGGCCGTATTCCAGGCCAAACACTATGCCCCCCCCCCTTTTGCCAGTCGGGGTCTCGTTTGCGGCCCATTTCCAACTTTATGAACGAAGCCTACTGATCTCAAGGTTTCGCAACGCGTTCAAAGGTCCTCTACGACCTCCACCTCTGTTCTGTTCGCATACGCGAGGTGCACTGCAGAGACGTGCTCTTACAGTGTAGACTCGCGGTAAATTCTGATTTCGTAATATTTTGTCCGCGGTGTTTAAGATCGTTTTATTTGAAATCGGAGCAAATTATATCAAACAGTTTATATCAAAATCACTCTTAGATTTCATATTATCAGAACGAAATTTACTCTATTTATTAAGCTAGAAGATCTTTATACTTTTCTTGAAGCTTGGCAATTTAATTTTTTACTCAATCACTCATAAAACGTACTGTTTTATTTTTTCGTTACAGTAAATTGGATGTGTATAGATAATTTGAGTTCCCTGATGATGAATATTTTTTTAATGTTGTACCTAAAAGATATATTTTTATCATATTACTTTTGATATATTTATTTTCTAAATTGCATATTTTCAAACAATAAATAAGGTTATATATGTTCTTAATAACAAATATTGCAGTATAAAATTTATACTTTATTTATATCTTATACTCTGCTTATTAGTCAATCCTTCCAGTCGATATAAATTGTTCTTTAGACTGGAAATATTGAATCACGAAATTGTGTTTAAATCGGGAATACGTTTCAGTTTTTTTTCCAGATATTTTCAGGTCTTAAAATGTCCTCATCTGTCAAATTCTTATATTTTATTAAATATGTTTCAAGGTCCACCTCGCCTAGAAAGACGTTGAATATTTTTTATTCTAGTAACTCAGTGGTAAAAGCATCGTTTTTCAAGCTGAAAAATTCGCGGTTTGATCCCCGGGTGAAACAGTCAGACCTTTACAAGACCTATAGGCTCCACTTCAACGATAATCAAAGAATATCACATCACCTAGTCAGTTATAAGATCCGCGGTTCAATCTCCGGAGGAGACAGTGAGACCAATGATTATGTTCCAAAATGGAATAGGGATAACCAATGACTAAAGGATTTACAATGTTTATAGTGTACACTTCATTGGGAAGATATGAACTATTGTCCAAGTAGTTCGATTATTAGAGCATCGACTGACCAGTTCGAAGAGCAGTTGTTGCATCCCAGGCTGGAACTGTGAGACCTTTGCAATAATGCCCAAACATATTAAACCTGCAGGTTGAATAAAGATGCAGGGGTATCTTAAAAGACCAAGTCGGAAATTTTCAGTGGGTCCTACGAATTTTGACTCCAGTTTTAAGACAATGATGGCATAATATTTTACCTGTATAAAAATATATAGAAATCATTCAAAGCTGTGACCTTACTTCAGAGGAACATTTGACGTCACGAACTTGGAAATTTGCCTCAGCTGAATGGCTATAATATCGGTTGACCAGTGGCGACTCGTGAGGTGAATCAGGATAAGCGCTGCTCGTTTGACTATTTTTAGATAATATTTGACAACAATTGTAGCGTGATGTGTTTTGATGATGATCGTGATGAGGTGAAAGGAAAATCATACCACTGAACTTTCTTCACCCATTCCTGAAGCCACGATCCGCCATTGTTGCTCACTAGTTCAATGTTCCGTGATTTAATCCCCGGCTGGAACAGCATGACCTTTGCAAACAGCTTTACACAATATTATAAGATAGTAAAAATTGTTTTTTGTTAAATATAGCATTGGCAAGAGAGGGGTCATACATCTGCCTCCTATTGTCTCACAATGACATTACTCCTACATTGGATTCATATTATAAAACACATGTTCGAGTTGAAATTCTCACAATTCCCTTAGATAAATAGTTATAACAAAAGGGTTTATGTGTGCAATGCCTTTAAAAAAGGTGTTATGTGTGCTACCCCTTTATCTCCCTAAAAAGTAAAGAAATAGACACGGTGGGTACACAATAACACAAATTAAATCGTTTCATAACTGATTTTCGCTGAAAAGTAAAATTATTGATACCAATTAAATAAGTACTAACACTTTTATGGAACTTACTTGGTTCTTTTAAAATGCTCTGCGCTTTCTGTGGAAAAGTAAAATTTCAAATACCTCAAGAACAGCCCGTAATGACTTCTTAAAAATTGTATTCTTTTTATTTCTGACACAAATATTCACAAAATTTTCACTCAAAAATATATACTTTTAAGAATTTTTTTCATTGTATGCCCCGAACGTGCAATACGGGAAACATGCAAAATTTTTCTTCAAAATTTCGAATTCAAACAGCATTTTGGGTAAACAATACTTTCAATATCATAATGGTAGTAAAATTTCACTTTCATTAAATTTACAGGATTTTAAGCTGTATAAATATACCTGTATAAATTTACCTCTGTAGCTGAATGGTTATAATATCGGTTGACCAGTGGCGGCTCGTGAGGTGACACTCAGGATAAACGCTGCTTCACTTACAGTTATCGACAAAATGGATTATTATTATTTGGCGAATTTTTCAGACTCGTTTGACTATTTTTTGATAATATTTGACAACAATTGTGCCAGTAGCGTGATGTGCTTTGGTGATGATCGTGATCATGATCAGGAATTGATGAATCGTGTCATTGAACTCGTTTCATCCATTCCTGAAGTCGCCAGCCGTCACTGTGGCTGACTAGTTCATCGATCCGTGAATTAATCTCCGGTTGGAACAGTATGACCTTTACAAACAACGTTATCCAACATTATAATAAAGTAAAAATTGCTTTATTGTTACATATAGCATTGGGAAGACAAGGGTCATATCTCTGCCCCCATATTGTCTCAAAATTACATCACTCCTCCATTGGGTTCATATTACAAAACGAAATTTAACACTGCAATCTCTATCACTCATTCTTAACTCCCCTTACGAAAATATAGAAACACATGCTCGAGTTAAAATTCCCACAATTCCTCTAGATAAATATTTATACAAAAAGGCTTTATGTGTGCTATACCTTTATCTCCCTGAAAAGTAAAAAATAGATACGGTGGGTACACAATAACACAAATTAAATAGTTTTATGCCGACGCGGTGGTCAAACGGTCAAAGGCAAGCGTTTCCTAGCGCTTGTTCAGCTGCCGGATTGTGGGTTCGAATCCCGCCTTCAGGCATGGATATTGTGCTGTTGAGCGCAGTGTGTTCCGCCCCACTGGTGCGCCGGGGCAACGTCATGTGACGGCTAAGTGGTTCACGATTCTTTCCATTGTACGTACCAAACGTGCAATACGGGGAACATGTGGCCGGTGTATAGGCGAATGATGAGGTATCAAGTGCCTGGCCATTGGAAAAAAAATAATAATAATAATTTCAAAACTGAATCTCGCTGGAAGGCAATAGGATAGTATTACTGATACCAACTAAATAAGTATTACAAATTTTATGGAACTTACTTGGTTCTTTTAAAAAGTTCTGCGCTTTCTGTGGAAAAATAAGCTTTCAAATACCTTAACGACAGTCCGTAATGACTTCTTGAAAATTGTATGCTTTTTGTTTTTGATACAAGTATTCACAAAATTTTCACTCAAAAATATGTACTTTTAAGAATGTTTTCCATTGTACGTACCAAACGTGCAATACGGGGAACATGTAAAATTCTCCGTCAAAATTTCGCATTCAAACAGCAAAACAATACTTTCAACATCATAATGGTAAAAACTATATCTTTATATAAGATTTCGTTCAAAACAAATAAATTTTAAAATCGTTTTAAAAAATTCTGAAGTGGGAATCTAACCACTTGAGGCAACCAAAGAGTAATCACAATTTTTTCAAACTATCATTTTTTTGTGTCCACATATACAGACAGTGTTTATAAAATTATTGTGTCACTATAAATAACAGAATTGTCGAGGATTATTCCCGCATTGTAGATAATAGAATTAGCATGGATTGCGCCCTCATCGTAGATAACAATATATATGGATAGATTTTGTACTTAACTACTCGCCAGCACAGAATAACTAATAACTGTAATCTCTGTGTAATCATCATCAGGTATTTTATATAATTGTGGGCAGCACATAACTTTCCTTACATAATGCAAGGACTTTACTTTTTTCACGACAAAATAATGGCGTACTAGATCCACAGCATAATGCCTTTGGTAGTGAATTAATACCAAAATTGGAAATGGGCATTTTTGGCAATTTTCTAAAGAAAGTGCTTATTCATACTTATGTACAAAATCTTAATCAAAATGCAATGGAAATTCAATTAAAATCCCATGAAATAAATGATTACTGACGAATTCTTTGGCATCGAAATGCAAAACTATTACAAAATGTAACGTCTCTTGTGAACGGAACAAATTAGATCCACAAAAATGATGTCAGCAAATATATTACATAATTGCTTGTGGGAAGTGATGATATTGATAATTACTTGTTACATTTTGAATTTTACGGGGTTTTTTGTTTTTGGAAACGTGCAACATTTCGAGAAAGGTTCATACTAGCGATCTAAAATTTGTGTAAAATTTGTTGTTTCTTATAAAAGATTGCGTCTGAAATTATTATTTCATTACCATTATTTGGTTTTTAATAAGTTTTCAAATATTCATTCGAAAAGCGAAAGTCATCTGAAAATTCGATCTCGTTTAAAATCAAAAGAGTGATATTATTCACTGGTTTGTTTTAATAATTGTACCAAATTGTGTTCAAAACACTTCATTAATTCGTGAGATATCACATCCACAGACTCATAGACACACGCATTATCATACATACATACACACTAATATACATACACACATACACACTAACATATATACACATTAACATACATACATACATACATACATACATACATGAACACACACACACACATATGCTGGCAGACATCATTCCATAAACTCTTGATTCGAGGTCAGATATACTTTAAACGTAATTTTCGGTCTAAAACTCGAATTCGAATTAACGACTTCACAATACAATGTACTTTCCCTATAGAAAAATGTATGTACGGAAAGTAATAATGGACGTTTAAATTTTGAAAATTAGAATAAAATTTTATATATTTCGAGTATGTTTCACATAATCTTGATAAATATAATATTTTTGTCGATTTGGGACTTTGATCTTGACTTATCGTGTTCACACATTGTATATGTGCGACATCTTTCTGACAATGTTCTACAGAAGTTCAGGAGTTCTTAAAACTTGTACTTCTTTCAAAATCTCCAATTTGAAATCCCTGAAAAAAGAAAAACACTTTTACTATACAACATAATACATTAAAATTACTATACGTTTGTGAACAACGATAACCATCCTTAATTTAAAGAAACACACTAACATTTTGGGGTCTTTTGCATCAAATATAATTGTTTTAAATTTTCAGACAATTATTCTACACTCTTCTAAAATATCATATTCGCTTGAGGTAAAATATGTCTGGTATAATACTGTTTGTATGAAAATATACCTGTTATAAAAATTTGTCTGTATGTACTCCCTCGTCGGACCTCATTATGATCATGTCTGTTTAATCCTCAGCCTGAAATGAAAAACAGAATAATTACCATTTAAGTGCTGTCCAATTTTATAAAAATTTCACTAAAACTAAACGGTAAAATTAAATACACTCATGTCCAAAAATTAAGCATAATTCGCAAAATGCAAAAAATGTGGAGTTAATATGGATACAATGGTTCACAATCAGTTGTGGAGAATTGTGGGACGAAGGTAAATCATTGTGCATATGCAAAACAGTTCAATCGACGTCGACATGCGCAAAGCACCGGCGCACGTCTAAACGAGTATAAAACGGCCAGAACGGCATGTTGTTAACGATCAAAAAGAACGAAAGGTGTCACAAAGCCAACTGGACATGTTTTTGAAGGGACGAATTATTGAAATGCTGGAATCCAGTCGATCCCAAACCGAAGCGTCTCGAACTCTGGATGTGCCTCGGTGTGTGATCTCTAGACTGTGGCAGAGGTTCCAAACCACTGGAGATGTTACCCGACTACCAGGTCTGCTAAGGGTAACAACCGCCCGGCAAGACCGATATTTGGGGATAACTGCGCGACGTCTGAGGAACCTTTCTACCAGGCAACTGGATTCAGTCCTGATAGCCACCACGTGAATCACTGTTTCGAGACAAACTGCTTACAGGAGACTCAGATACGTTGGTCTCTATGCCAGACGACCACCAGTTTGCATTCCCCTGGCGTCTGCACAGAAACGCGCGCATTTACAGTGGATTTTGGAACATCAGCAGTGGAGTAGACAACAATGGGGTAATTTCATGTTCAGTTGCGAGTCTAGGTTTAGCCTGCAAGCTGATTCTCGTCGTACCACGATCTAGAGAGAACGTGAAACGCGTTTTCACCCGGGAAACATCGCGGAAAGGCATAGTTTTCCGTTTGGGTGAGTCATGGTCTGGGCAGGCATCATGATGGACGCCCGCACAGACCTCCACATCGTTTGTACGGGGTCGGTTACCGGTCAAAGATACATAGACGAAGTCCTTGAGCCTACCTTTCAATTGTTTAGAGGTGCTGTTGGTCCAGATTGCATATTCATGGAATTAACGCGCCTCCTCACCGTGCGGCCCTGTTCAACGACTTCCTTCAAACTGAAGATATCCAGCACATGTAGTGGCCTGCCAACTTTCCTGATCTGAATCCAATAGAGCATGTGTGGGATATGCTCGGGAGACAACTTGCAGACCTCCGCTACCCACTAAGCTCCGTTTCGGGCTTGAAAACTGCTCTCCGTGAGGTTTGGAACTCTTTGAGCACACAACTCATCCAAACCCTCATCAAAAGCATGACAAATCTTGCGTGGTTACCTGAGGTTCCTACACACGGTATTACACTGCAGCATCACATTGTTTTAATCATTCTGTTTCATGGAGGTCGGCACTCGTATTGTGACACTTTTTCTTTCAGCCCTTTTCTTTAGATAACAAAAGTCATTATTATCCTTTTTTTCATTATTTTCTTCTTCTATAACCCTATTACACCCACAAACCACGTTTCTTTCCATTCCGATGTAGATTTTCTGAAATTTTCACATAAACAGCAACTATGCATAACTTTTGGGCATGAATGTAAGTCAAGAAATCCTGGAGACGACTGTTCCGAAAAGAATATCCCAGGTTGCACTTTAGCAAGCAAAATCCGACATCCAATAACAAGAAACGTCTCCTGGTTTTCTTTAAAACAATTAACACTCATAATATAATTAAAAACAATATTGAAACTTGATAAAGTGACCACATTGGTGTATTCACCCACTTGGCTAAAGTGACCGCTTTTCCCAATGTGACCATACTATTTTCATACATACGTGACAACCACCATTTTCATAAAATAACCAGCCCGGCCGTGGGTTTATATAGCATCCCTATGCCATTCGTAGCGGGCGCCACGATCTGGGTTTACAAGTTCCACTTTAACCAGTTTTCACTGTATTAAAGAACTGTATTAGAAATTGTTGTATCGCCTAGTTTACGCCTAGCATATGCCTGTTGACCGAAGTCAGGTTGATACAATACGCAATAGATTAACCATTCTGGGAAAAGCATTTTCACTTAGTAGCACACATAGGTATATTAAAAAATATCTATTCTATCAATTTCGTTGCATTTTCCTCCAAAACAGACATATCGATTTGTACTAAAACAATAATAGAATCTAAATTTTATTATGAGTCAATATCAGTTAAATATATAAACTTACTGTTTCAAATTAAGCTCACAAAAATAATTGTTAATCCATTTAATTGCTCACAAAGTTTCATAGAATGCATTGCACTCTGTCATGAAATATCACGCTCCCCGAGTGAAAAATAAAACTTCAAATATTGCATGAAAGGTCATGGCCACTAAGCAACGACATCAACTCATTTCTGGCGAAAGTTCATTTAAAGCACTTATACTATCTACTCATTGGACTATATCCAGCCTGTTTTTATTTATTTTGTTTTTGTCAAAAGCTAATAATATTTCAAAAACTGTGATGTTAGAGGGAGGGCATTTTAGTATCTTATGAAGGATTTAACTTACTTTGAAGCAAACCAAATAATATAATATGAGAATTTACTTTTAAATGTTAAACTATTTTTTTTTCAAAAATTATTTTTGGAAAATTTGAGAGTCATTTCCTGGTGTCATCGACCTATAAATCAACTGACCTCTATTATTCTCCCATACTTATTCGCACTTACTTCAATCTACGAGTCCGCGACGTAGATTGAACGTTTTGTTAACACTTTACAACAAAGTTGAAAAGTGTTTATGACTTTGTTCATTCTGTCTGTCTGTCTGTCTGTCTGTCTGTCTGTCTGTCTGTCTGTCTGTCTGTCCGTTAGCACGATAACTGCCGTAAAAATGACTTAATCAAAATGAAATTTTAGTATGTTGTTCAGACGGTCTATAGGACCTATGGGAATATAAATGAATAATATCACCCAATTAGTTTTGGATTGAACCCGGGTTGAAAAAATGGAATACATTGAGCCCTATGGGACCTAATTTTTCAAGCATTTTTTAAGCGGATTTAAAATTCACAAATTGCTTCGAAAATTTTACGCAATGTTCAAATTGTTCCATAAAATATATAAAAAAAAATTCAGCGAAATATATTCAGTTGTTTTTTAAATAAAAATTAAAATAATAATAACACCTCTTATATTAAGCGATCACGTGTCCATGATATGAAACGATCACATGACCCACTTCAAAATGATATATGGCATCCATCTTGTGTCAAAATCGTGATTTTTAAAGTTCTTTTTAATTCATATTGAGTGTTGTATCCGTCCTAAAATTACTTTATTTTTGCCTAAATTCTGTGCATCTACATACTGAAACAACGCAATGACAATATATCTCAGTTTAAATGATCTTCCAAATTTGATTATTTCTACTATTAAGCCTATTTTTCACCTATGTAAAATGTAAACAGCAAAATATGAAGAATGAGTTGTATTAGAATCGCTGTAATTCTTTAACACAAAATCATTTAGTCCATGGAGTCTGCTTAGCTGATATGAATTCATTGATTTTAGAAAGAGAAGGACGATATTTTTCGATGAAGTTTTACGCATTGAGTTTACTTACTTGCAGCTCAATGGTCTTAATTTTTAAATAAAATAAATTGTTATAGTATTGTGATGAATGACATGAATGGGGGAATTATTTATGAATGAAATGTTGCTTTCATAGAGAGAGCCAGGCGTGTTATTTTTTATGACGTCATTTGAATGGATTTCAGTTGTTTTCGATGAAGTTTTCAAATATAATAAATTATCGTAGTATTATGATAATTCTAAAATTATTACCGAGGAATGTATAACATTTAAGAGATGTTTAAACCAGGCAATTTATACTTTAATGCCGTCATTTGAATGAAGTTAATTTTTTTCGATGAAGGTTTAAGGTTTCAAATATAATAAATTAATGTAGTATTGTGATAAGTTTTAAAATATTACCGAGGAATGTATTGCATTTTAGACATGTTTAAATAAAATTGCATTGAAGTTGGAAAGTGTTTCATAATCAATGCTTTAAGCATGATTGATCTTTCTTGTTTTATTCACATTTACTAATTTCACCTTTTGTTTTATTTACATTTACTAATTTCAGAATTTTACAGGTTTGCCTAATATGAGAGATAGGCACACATACATTTAAAATTATTCATTCGTATTCAAGAATGCTGAATATGTGCATGGCGATCAAAATCAAAGAGTCAGAATTTTTACACTGTCACAATAGTTCTTCTTTATGTACTGAAAGAAATTAAGGAAGTTAAAATGCTGCAGACTCTCACATTAGACGAACCTGTAAAATTCTGAAATTAGTAAATGTAAATGAAACAAAAGAAATAAATTTTAATGTTTACATCTTGAAATAACATTTTTAAAAACATTATGCATGAATCAAATGCTACTTTCAGTTAATAAAACGGAACAAAGTAATGATAAAGGAATATTCAGACTGAATGCAGGCTGTTAATTCAAATTAATAGCCTGAATATTAATTAAAAACATATTAATTAATATTCAAGCTATTAATTTAAAGTATGTTCAATATTCATATATTATTAATTAATTAATTCAAAACATGCGTTAACTATTTTTTTAAAGAACACAATACTCGTATATTGAAAGGATATTTATAAACAGGTTAGAAAATGCTGGAATCAAAGGACATTTTCAAATGCGAAGCGCAAAAAGAATTATTATAAGCATATTCGGGCAGAATCAAGGTATCAATTATTTTTGTTAAGGAACAAAATATATTCTGTAGAATCAGTTCACTTATAAGCTTCTATTAAAATTTCTAAAAATAACATGAATACTCACTTTCTTGAGGCACGAAAATCCAAAGAACATTCTGAGTCTCTTGAATCGTCTGCTTTTCCTGTGCTGCAATGCGGAATGAAAACATCTGACATGAGCAGTACATGACTTTCCCTACATATGGAATACATTTATTTCTTTCACGACGATAAAAAATGATGTGCCCACGGTACAATGTTTTTAAAGTTGTATTAAACATTTGCCATCTTTTCTGGATAACAACAAAAGAGTTTTATACTCTTTTGAAATATCATATTTACTTATATCTCGAGCATTTGAAAATCATAAATGCTGATAACATCCGTAATAAGCAATATAGTTCATATATTAAAAACATTTATTTAATTCATGAATTTGGCGTGATTTTTTTTATAATTTGGCGTTCTTTCTGCAATTTTGACGATATTTTCGTCAAATTTGCATCATTAAAAAGCCACCAAGTTGCCCAATTACTTTGCCAAATTAGGCGCCAGATTTGCCAAATTAGTCGTCACGATTTTCAAATTTGTGCTCAAGCGTTACAGACAGACGGATAGAAGGACTTTTCTTATATAAAAATTACAACGAATTATGCAGCGGTGCACCGGTCCTAAATAAGCGAGACAAATACAGATAATACAATTCAAACTCAAAATCTTCCGTTTTGTATTAAAATCATTCCTCTAATCCTTAAATAACACATTTACAGAACAGTCTCTTCTATATCTGCGCTCCGCAATCTTTGAAATTTATAATCCACCCTCGTTCTGTGATAGCTCATCAGGACGTACACTTTTCTCCCATTAGCACACACCCATTTTCTCCCATTAACACATCCATGAACTTTTCTCCCATTAACATCTATACCGATGGCTCTAAATGAAATGATAATATTGGCTTTTCTATTTGTTTTGAGACATGATAAATTAGAAAAAACTTTTAATTTCAAACTAAATAACAGGAATACAGTTTTTCAAGCTGAAATTTCAGCCATTAAATTTACAATAGACTGGGCTTCTGACAATAATCTTAAAATTAATATTTTCTCCGACAGTTTATTTTCTATTATAGCCTTTCAATCTATAAAAAATCAAACTTTAACTAATATTAAAAACTCAGCATTTAACTCCACAAATCTTATAAACCTCTCCTGGGTCAAAGCTCATGCAAATATATTGGGAAACGAAGTTGCAGACATACATGCTAAAGATGCTTCCATGAATGGTACTCCCATCAAAATACTATACCCATTTTCTCTTTTGACCAAATTTTGTAAAACCTTATTACTCAAAAACTGGCAAAATTATCTAACTGAATATGTTTCTCCTAGGACTCATGACCCAGCCAGAATACAAAATTATCTCTCCAATGTTAATACTAAATTCCAAATTTTTAACAAATACTTAATTTACTTTGTAACTGGTCATGGTCTTTTTCTCGACTACCTTCATTATTTTAAATTCAAAAAAGCTCTAATTGTTTATGTAATAGTTTCGGCGATGTGGATCATTTTGTTTTTCCTGCCCCCTAATTAAGAAATATCACTTAACTAAACCCTCCTCTAATAACCAAGCAAGTTGGTTTTCCAATGTTTGCCGTAATAATCAATCTATTTATAATTTAAAGATCTGTATTCTCGTTGCTACAGAAATTTATAATAAAATCAATTGATAAGTTTGTGTTTCAATTCTGCTTTTAATTTTTATGGTCAATAAAACACACACTGTTCAATTTGTTAAATTTTCTATGTATTTGTTATTTATTGTATCATAATTTTATTATACTGTTATACATTTTGTATAATGAGAAAGTCAATTGTTACTCCATTTCTCACTTTCCATTGTCATTTTATTTATTTTCCTTGTATATATCAAAATTCCTACTTACATATTTACTGTTTTTCTGTATATTATTCATTTGTATATTACCAAAATTACTTACACACAGTTTATTCTATATATCGTTTTATGTATATACTTAAAAAAGCTCTCTCACATTTATCATTGTTAAGTACTTTATATTTGTGTATAAGCCTATCATTTGTATCTCATAGATGTTTCCCATTTTGCTTTTCTCTAAATTTCTATTCTAAATTCTTGTATCGATTACTATTCTTTCGGTTTTATTTCGGTTTTCTCTTTTGCTTTTTAAATGCTCTAAATTCTACTCGGATGCTTTTTATTTTTTTTTACTTTTCGGTCTTTTTCTTCTTTCATTCCCCTCTTATTCCTATTATTCTACCATGTAAAATTGTCTGTATAAACGAATATAGATCTTCAATTGCAAAATTTTTAATAGACCCAATAAATTTGAACAGTCTTGTGTCGCTGACCATAGAAGCCGGTCTCAGCTGGATTTCATCCCCGGCCACTCAGATAACTGCTCGTACCATATGGTGAGTTGAGTGGTCTGGGTTCTCCACACCCATTATGAGCATACGCAAATGGTTTTCGATGAGGGATTTTCGATGAGAAAAAAATTATTAACATATTTGAAGACTCCGTTGGCTTAAAAAAATTATAATTAATAAACGGATGGCTTCATTAATTATTTTGTGCTTTGGAGCAGTCTGTGATATTTAAGGGAACTAGGGTTAAATTATAAACTTTGAATATCCCGTCAACAAAATTCAAAATTTAAAACAAAATAACGCCAAGGTGCACCTATTGTGTCGTAAAATACCTGTGTACAAAATTTCTTGTTCGTACGACTCTCAGAATTTCCACTGCAAACTGCACAGACAGACAGACGTACATATGCACAGACATCTTCTTTTATTAAGTAAAATATAATTAGATTACTATTAAGAAACTATTACACAAATTATCTTATCTAGCGAATAGAACTACGAGGAGGATGCTAACGAAGTTGCCGCAAATACTGCATATGACAGTGAACATATTTAACAATATTTAATACATTTTAATTTTATGTAATTTTTAAATTTTTTGTGCAGTAACTCGAAATGGATCCTTCTATCATAAAAGTTAAAGTTTCTAAGTTTCTGTCATTTATTATCTAGTGAAAAATTAAATTGTTAAAGATTCTATTTTTAATGATTTTTTTCAAAATTCCATTAAAAAATTTGGAGGTCTTCCAAGAATTCCATTACATTTAAAATTAACATGTTCTAGTATTTGCCGATTCAAATATTTGTATCAAATTTTGTTCATGAGACATTGCATCCACAGACTCAGGGATACATACACACACACACAGATACGCACATACATTAACACACACACACACACACGGATGCGCACACACATTAACACACACACACACACATTGACATCACAGTGAAAATTACTCGATTCGAATTCAGGGATACTTAAAAAATATTCTTCCGTCTAAAACTTAAATTTAAATTTTCGACTCCGTTACAATACTTTACTTATACACTGTACTATGTATGAAGTGAAAGTACTAATACAAAAATTTGATAGAAAATATAAATATGTCTAGACTGTGACATTTAGCAAATATTCAATAAACTATTTAAATTAAAATAAAATGTTGCAAAAAATATTTTAGACCGTTATATCTCCAATCCTAATACAGAAAAATGGAAACAATTTAAGCTTATTTTTTTTTCAGTTATAGGGTACCATTTATAAATATATAAAAATCATTTCAATATGTTAATGATTTGAGTGTCTATATTTCAAAAAACAAATTATTTTCTGTCCGGGTGAAATTATTTTCAGCGAGTTTTTCCTTCACTTTGCTTATTTTCACTCAAAATATTTCCTAAGCTATAAATATATATAGAAATAGTAAGCGACAAAAATATTTAATTGAGAATCAATTTTCTTCATTAATAATTTGTTTTCAAGAAACTCATATATAGTTTTTGAGTCGTGTCAAGTTGAAGACGATTGGAAATTTTCTGTTTTCAAAATTTCTAATCTTGCATCTCGAAAACAATATATAGAAGAGCAATATGTAGAATATTGTTAGCAATATATCGAATATATATAGTCCGCAATATATAGAAGAGCTCTACAAGGCTATTTTATTGTATTTCGAATCGATGCCTTAGCTCTTGATATGTGGTGATTAGAAGACTGTAGAAGACCCAGACCGTCCGACTCGTCCAGGGGACTAAGAGCACCTATTTGGACGGCCGGATAATATTAGAAGACTGTGTAAAATCTATTACGAACATCCAAACATGTATAGACCTGAAATTTGCTCGAAACTTTAGAAAGAGTTTAATTGTTTTAATTTTGTATCTTACATCAGTAACCATAGGCTCATAATATTTGTTGTAAACAAAGCGAATGATACTGAAAACAATGAACAAACTTATTGAACTTTATTGAAGTTTCATACAAGATGTTAATAAAATAAAACCACCACTCTCGTCATTCGATGCTTTATACAAGTAATTCCAAACCTTTTCGTTTAAAAGAACCCTTGAAATATTTTGTAAAAACTTGCGGAACCTCTAATTGGCTGACACATATTAGTTTCAATGCTGATTTATTTCAAAATAAGCGTGAAAAGCAGTTGCGTTCGAAATAATAACTAACTCATACTCGACTTACTGCATGAGTATTTATTGCCTATTTCATTTACCAGTTACTCGGAATAATAATATTGTTTTACATCTGTTTGTGAATTACAAACAAAACGTTGAACATTTTGTGATGGCTTTGTGTTAATACAATTGTTTATAATATAATTTTAACAAAATGACAAGTTGCATTTTCTAGCTTTATAATGCATTTGCATTTTCAGTTGATGTGAATGTAATTAAGCAAAATAGATTTAAATCGGTTTAGCCTTTTTTACAAATTTTCATCTGGGAGCCTTATAAGTAAATAACGGGAGTGCTGATAATGTTTATTACTGCCACTCAATTCCTTGTTGCTACAAAAATTCACCACTTCATTAAAATTTATCTTCCCAAGAAAACTCCCTTACTGCATTAATGCTACATTTTATTAAATTTATAACTAATTATATAAAATAAGGCAATGCATTAACTTCGAACAGATTACATTATCCAGTACAGACAGCTAAAAATCGTATATTATCAACCCCGCTTGATCTCAACATCTCCTTAGGGATTTAAGATTGCAGTTCACAGTAACAACTGTTATTGATTATTTGACAAAGAAATTCTTATTAATATTAAATATAAAAATATCAAGAAAATTTCTCGCACTTCTGCTTAAATAAACTAAAAACTAAAATACTTAGTTGGTATTAGCGTAGCAATTTATAGATGTCAACTGGTTTCGGGGGCAACACAGAGCATCATTCCTCAGAATAAATAAAACAGAACTGACGTTCCTTTAAAGACAGGAAAATGGCTTTCAAAAATTTTAAGCCGGACTGCCGCAATTTATTTCATGTGAGACAGTTACAGTTACTTTATGCTTGTGAACCCTGCAGACACATGTAAATTATATACTAAAGAAATATCTTAATCTCCAAATATGATAAATTATAGATCTTTTCGTATTAATGCAAGTGCATTAATGGCAAAGTTAGTAACCCCGTACTTTATATATCCAAGTATGCAAACTTCCAACGAATAAATCCCAAATGTTGATAAATGAAATAGACAAAAAGGTTTTGGAGTCTAACGAACACTCTCCCGGCAGAATGTCCCATTCATATTCGATTTGCTACAGGTAGACAAAATATAAGTATTAAATGTTACCAATCAAGAGAGAATTGGTGAAACTTAAAACATTGTGCGATAAAGTATGTGGAAAATCACATGGACAGAAATAATATTTTAAAATAATAAATAAAAAGACAGAATAAAAATCTCACTTGCGGCTCAGTGGTACCGTCCACAAGTAACTGTTCTTTTGATCTAAAAATGTAAATTTATTTTAAGCTTTCAATTTTTTATATTATATATAAATTAATAAATTAGACACATTATATATGAACTTTTTTGTACATAAATGTAAAATCACAATATTACAGTTGTAAATATTAATGTCATCAATGTTTATATATTTTTTTTAATTCCAATGGCAGAGTACAAGACAAACATTATACAAACAGAGCAAACTCGAACATACAATGTGAAAAGTCACTAACTCATAACACCGGCCAGAACCGTGAAACCTGTTAGCCGTCATATGACGTTACCCCGGCGCACCAGTGGGGGTCGGAAACACATCGAACCCAACGATACAGCATCCATGCTTGCAAGTGGGATTCGAACCCACAACCCGACAGCTGAACGATCGCTAGGAAACGCTTGCCTTGACCGTTCGACCACCGCGTCGGCTCAATGTTTATATTGCTCAAAGGTTCTATTCTGGCATCAAGTAAAAGCTTCAAAAATCTCCCGCAATAAAATGTCACTTAAATACTTTGACCGTCATATGACTTTGCATAGTGATGAGAAGCAAAAATCCGTATTTCCACTCCATTTCTCTTTTCGATCTTATTCATTCGTTTATTCGTCACCGAATTTCTGTTGAACATATTCATATACCGTTCTCGTGTACGCTTTCCTCTCTACATTAATATCGTCTATCACTGCATTGATATCTTCTTTCATTGCTTCTGAATTTTTGACAATCTAACGTTTTTTTTAAACAGCAAAAAGCAAAATTAGGAGCAATATACAACGCATAAATCGATATATATCTTGTTTCAAGATCACAAAGCAACTATAAGGTACAATAAAGCAACAATTTAATGACCAATAATTTACAAAGTAGCAAACACTATTCTCAAAGCACAGACGTATCTCACACTCAACTTTGCATAGTATTTTATCTACTCTCTCCAACTGAGCGGCGACTCCCGTATATATTCTTAATGGAAAATGCTAGAAAGTGTTCGTATCACTACAACTATTCAATATTACCAGAAAGCTCTAATAGATTCGAAAGCTTGTCAAAAGTCGGAAAGATATGCGGATTTGCCTGCCGAGAAAAGTTGCCAAAGTACGGCAACCCTAAGTTCACGTAATAGCAAGAGTCCCTATAAAATTAACCCTTCCTTGGAGGGAAGTGAATGTGCCACAAACGCATTTTATGTATTTATGAATATCACTCATGTCCAAAAGTTAAGCATAGTTGCTGTTGATGTGAAAATTTCGGAAAATCTACATCGGAATGGAAGGAAACGTGGTATGAGGGTGTAATAGGGT
This sequence comes from Amaurobius ferox, assembly GCA_951213105.1. Taxonomy (NCBI): domain Eukaryota; kingdom Metazoa; phylum Arthropoda; class Arachnida; order Araneae; family Amaurobiidae; genus Amaurobius; species Amaurobius ferox. The sequence continues at coordinate 136,776,778 of OX578134.1, forward strand.
TATGGAAGAAGAAAACAATGCAAAACAAGGAAAATAACAACTTTTATTATCCAAAGAAAAGGGTTGAAAGAAACAGGGTAATAATACCTCAATAATGTCAACCTCATTGAAAGAGAATGATTAAAACAATGTAATGCTGTAGTTTAATACGGTGTGTGTGAAGCTCGGGTAGCCACGCATGCTGCACAACGATTTCCCATACTTTCGATGATATATATATATATATATATATATATGTATATATATATATATATATATATGTATATATGTATATATATATATATATATATATATATATATATATATATATATATATATATATATATATGTATATATGTAATATGTATATATGTATATATATATATATGTATATATGTATATATGTATGTTTGTATATATGTATGTATATATATTTATATATATATATATATATATATATATATATATATATATATAATGTATATATATATGTATATAGATATATGTACATATATATATATATATATATATATATAATGTATATATATATGTATATAGATATATGTACATATATATATATATATATATATATATATTCATATTGAGCTTTCTGTATTATATAGAGTGATGAGAAATAACTAGGTGCAGAATAATTCGCTATATTTTGAAAATTAAGAATATTAAATGCCCTTTACTTTTTCTGTTGCACCTATTTGTTTCAATACTAAAATTTAAAATGAATATTTGACGCGCCAAATAAAGGGGTGTTTAAAATTAAGTGAAACCTATCTTTACCTACTTTCATCCCTTCCTCCCACACACAGCGCACTCATGAAATGAGAGTGGCACACGGTCTCCCCCCACATCGATCACTATTATTAATTACTCTACGTCACACACTCATAACTGAATTAACATACCATCACCTAAAACACGTAATCTCTATGACACCAGAACAAAGGGCAACTACTAAAAAATCCATAATCAAAGTGCGATTTCTATACAGTCACCTGATAAAACACAATTGCTTTACGAAATTTCTGCCAGCGTGACAAATGGAGAGGCTTGATTTTAGTGCAGATAAATATAAGAAATTATTTTTATAAGGCTTAAACTTACTCATCATCATTCCATAAAACAGGAGGTTCAGACAGCCTTTGATTTTGAGTAATCAGATCTGACGGAGAAACAGCTAGATCCGGAAACCTCTGTTGGAAAAAAATACAATTAGCACATATGTTTATCAATTGTCATACATGAATGTCCAAACAGTTTAAAAATTTGTGTCTCTACTTAATCATAATGTAGAAGTAAGTGATTGAACATAACTACATATAATCGTCTTCCCATTTGCAGGTACCAACATTATCTCTCTTTTGTCAAAATGGCCAATCCATATTTGATTTGGTACAAGTAGATTAAATATAATTATTAAATGTTACCAACTAAGAGAGAATTGGAGTCGAATTTGAAACATGGTACGATGAGCTACGTTAAAAATCACAGAAGAAAATTAATACTTTAAAATATATAAATAAAAAAACAGAATAAAAATTATACCTGAGGCTCCACGGTACGTTCAAAGGTACGTTCCATAGTATGTTCCACAAGTAATTGTTCTATGGATCTAAAAATGTAAATTTCTTTTCAGCTTTCAACTTTTATATTGTATGTAAATTAGACACATTATATGTGAATTTATTTGTACTTTAATTTAAAATCACAATATATTATGGTTGTAAATTTAAATGTCATCAATGTTTATATTGCTCATAGGGTCTATTTTGTCATCAAGTAAACGCTCAAAAATCTCCTGCAATAAAATATCACCTAAATGCTTTGTCCGTCACATATAGGTTATTTCACTTTACATAGTGATGGTATGCAGAAATCTGTATTGACAACTGGTATTTTCACTTCATTTCTCTTTTCGAGCTTATTCATAGTTTCATTCATGTCACCGAATTTCTGATGAGCACATTCTTATACCGTTCTCATATCCACTTTCCTCTCTCCATTAACATCTCCTACCATGACTTTGATATATTTTTTCAATGCTTCTTATCCCGCTTTAATATCCTGTTTTATCTCTTCTTTCATCGCTTAATGTCGGATTTTAATCGCTTAATGTCGGACTTTAATCGCTCCTTACCCAGCTTTCATATCTTCTTTCATCTCGTCTTGCATGACTTTCAACGCTTCTTTCATATTGTCTTCAATATTTTCATCGCGCAGTTCACTTTGCCTCGTATTTCGTCTACCCTCTCCAACTGAGCGATAACTCCCTTATACGCTCTCCGTGGAAAATTCTAGAAATTGCTCGTAACTCCGAAACTAGTCGATATGACTAGAAAACTCTAGCAAATTCGAAAACTCGTCAAAAGTCGTCAAGAAAGCTGATACACTTGCCGTGAAAAAATCGCCAATGTTCGGCAACCCTATTTTCACGTAATAGAAAGAGTTCCCTGTGAAAGTGTTCTGTTAGGGAAGTCGATCTACCACAAAGCAAAAGCATTTTATATATTCGACACTATATTAACGAAACATTAACTAACGAAACATTAACGAAACATTAACGACTAACATTAACGAAAACAATCTAAGTGCATAATACAAAAGCATATATTTATTAGACGCAAATGCAACTCTAAAAATTATAGTCTTATAAAATTCCATAAAGAAAAGAGAGATATAAAACAACAAAAGAATAACGATAAGAGGTTTGTTTACTGGGAAGTAGCATTGCTTACTTCTTTGAGTCTTTGCTAATGGGTATTCTCAGTTACGGCCTGGTGTTTGGCAAGTGATCTGATATGGATCATTTTTCGACATGTCCTTACATTACTATTTATATTTATAATGTCGACTTCTGGTCTTGTTTGTTCCTCCAGGGATTTTGCTTTTCCCACTCTCGCATGGTACTTGCTTCGGGCATGTAGTTGTTTCTGGGAGTGTTTCCCGAGACTAAAAGCATGCGTCAACCAGGAAAAGGGGTCACAATCCCCCTTGACCTTGCTACTTCCCCGTAAACAAACCTCTTATCGTTATTCTTTTGTTGTGGTATATCTCTCTTTTCTTTATGGAATTTTAAATATATATATATATATATATATATATATATATATATTTCTATATGTCAATATATATATATATATTTTTCTATATGTCAATATATATAAATATATATATTTCTATATGTCAATATATATAAATATATATATTTATATATATAATTAAATAAATATCTATAAATATATAATTATCTATATATATATCTATATATATATAGAGATAAATAAATATCTATAAATATATAATTAAATATATATATATATATATTTTTATATATATATATTTATATATATATATATATATATATATATTTATATATATATATTTAAATTTCTAGTTACTAATTCACTAGGTTTTTATTATTTGTCCTTCCACTAGCCAGTAAACAGTTCCAATGGTGTCCATGGGTAAATATTATCGCCGTTGTCAGAAACTAGCTATTTTTACTGTTTTAATTCGAATTATATGGCTGTCCTGACGAGAATGCACTTTCGAACTAACCGCCGTTTTATGTGTAGCTTTAGTTGATTGTTCTTCATGTCTTGTTCTTCAATCTTGAGGCTAATTATTATTGCCTTTTCTCTTTTTTGCCGTATTTACTTTTTTATTTTATATATATATTTATATATATATATACCTTTTTAGTTATGATTTTTATATATTCATCACCCCCTTTCCATTATAGTGATAAGTTACCTTCTATTTTTATCCTTAGTCTTGGTTTATAGTTACTTATTTGTAACATATACGCTAGAGATGGTTTTTCTGTACTTAACGTAGTTTATGCATAGTTTTCGATTAAAAATGTCAATTTATATATATATATATATATATATATTTATATATATATATATATATATATATATATATATATATATATATATAACTCGCTATGTATTTAAGAATATTAAATAGTCTCTGCATTCTCTATTTGTTAAAACACTAAAGTTTAAAATAAATATTCGACGCGTGTGACAGGATGTATAAAATTAAGTAAAACGTCTTATTCCAAACTTCCGCCCCTTCCGCCTACACACAGCTCACTCATAAAGGAGAGTGGCACATGCAACCCCTCCCCCTCCGATCAGTGGTACTAATTACCATGCGTTACACACTGGAAAATGAATTAATATGCAATCGCCTAAAAAACGTATTCACTATACGACACCAGAATAAAAAGGCAACTAGTATGAAATCCCTTAAACAAAGCGCAATTTCTATATAGTCCCTTGAAAAAGCACAATTGCTTTACGAACTTTTTATCAGCGTAACAAATGGAGAGGTTTGATTTTAGTGCAGATAATTATAAGGAATTGTGTTTGTAAGACTTAAACTTACTCATCATCCTTCCATAAGGCAGGGGCTTCGGTTGACCACTGATTTTGTATAATCATGGCAGATGGAGAAACAGCTATATGTGGGAATCTCTGTAGAAATAGAAAATACAATCACCGTGTATATTAAATAATTATCATTAATAAATATCCGGAAACGCTAGTAATTTATTTCTCTGTTTAGTCATACTGAAGAAGAAAGCGATTGAACATTACTACGTTTTATCAGCTTCCCATTTGTCGATACCAACATTTGTGAACCGGTTTCGCACTTTTTGCGCTCTTAAGGGTCGAATAGCCAATAACAAAATGAAATCTTGTTGCTTTTGCAGTTTTCGGTGATTTCGTGAAGAATTCTAAAAAGCGCGATGCCAGTTCATGGGTACAGATATCTGTAACGTGACGCTATCCGATCAGAATAATTTACCTGGCTAAGACTAAGATAAGGGGTCTTAATACCGTCTCCGCATCCTATTTTGACACTTGGACTTGATCAGTGTCTATCATTGATAAGGAAACAATAAAATGGAGCATGAGGAATACGTTATTTTAATCCAGGGAGGGGATATTGAAAACATAATTCGCTTATTACATAAATTATTGTCTTTCTCCATGTGGTGAGTTCTTGTAATTTATAGTTTTGCATTTTGCTAATACATGGATTCACATAATTTTTTCCTCCATTATTGTTTGATACACTGTGAAAACTAGTCACACAGCTGTCTTATAGAAATCAGAAAATCCAGCTGGAAATAGGAAGTAGGAAATTTTCTTATTACAAAAAGAAATTTTACAAAACTTTCTTCCGTTAGTACTGGCAGCTATCGGGTTCAATTAAATTAGATAATTTTGACACTCTAAGGTTCACTCTATATTCACAATAATTACCGTAATTGAAACCTAAAGTGTTTAAGAAATTCCGAGGCATACCATACGAACCATACCTTTCCACCAGTACCAAGAAATCAAACAAAGCTCCTCCAGATCTGCATCTGAAGGTCAGATAATGACCTTCTGGCTCAGAATGAAGCTTTCAGATTACTTAAAGTCTCTTATGAAATATATTTTCAAAGAGTTATCTGACAGCATTGCATTTCCAAAAAATCTGATGTGGGCAACACATGACTTTCCTTATATAATATAATGAATTTACTACTTTTACAGTAAAAACAATAGGTTTTTCTTATAGTAGATACAAATATTCTTTCCAAGATATTGAATTTTCGACAATTAGTCGTCATTTTCTTTGATTTAGCGTCATTTTTATCTATTTGGCCAGATTTTTGTTAATTTGGCAACATTTCAAAAAGTCGCCAAGTTGGCGACATTCCTCCAAATTCGTCGCCAAAATCTCGCCAAGCGCTATGGACGAAGAAATAAGTTATTCTTACAGCAGATAAATGACTATTGGCGTTCAAATACAAAAGTATTACTTAAAGTATCTTTTTCATGAATGGAACGAGCCAGATCCACGAGAATGATGTCACCCAATTTATCCAATGGTATTACATATGAAAAGTCAACATGTTTATCAATAGGAAATATTTTTTTTTATTTTATATGACTTTTTGATAATGTTTTTGGAAAATGTACAATATCTCGAGAACGGTTCATGTTAGCGTTCTAAAATTTATGTCAATCGTTTTCTAATGAAAAATTACATAAGAAATGTCTATTTTCGTAACTTTATTAGCGGTTTTGATTTTTTGACAATTTTTTCAAAATTTCATTCGAAATTTAGGGGGGTTCTGAACATTCGATTGCGTATAAAAACAATAGGCTTCCAGTGTTTACGGATTGTGATTTTTGTACCAAATTTTGTTCGAATCGGTCAATTCGTTCGTCAGTTATTGTCTCCACAGATTCACTGACACACACACACGCACACACACACACACACACACACACACACACAGACAGACATCACTTTAAAAGTGTTTGATTCGTGATCAGGGATGCTTGAAACGTGCTCTCCCGTCGAAAACTCGAATTCGAATTTTCGACCCCGTCACAATACTTTCCTTATACATTATGTATATAAGGAAAGTAACAGGTAACGAATGGCTTTTTTTTTAACTTTTCTAAGCTCAAAGAACAGTTGTACAGCATATGAGTTAAAGTTATTAATAGACAGCTGCTAATATTATCTGCATAATAAGAATTGAAAAATTAACGGAATTAGGAACATGTTTTTATAAAATACATTCTGTAAGAGTTTAACATTTAATTTTATTTTAGCGTTAATATATTTAATTTTCAGTCATGCACTGCCAATTTGAATAATAGTTGAGAAATGTATGTGCAAATTTTCAAACTTATACAGCAATCTTGAAAATTCTTTGCTAAAAAATGACTGAACAAAAATTGGACCCCTCCTTTATTAATAAAAGTTTCAACAATTAAATCAATTGCTATAGATTCTGTACTACTACTTCTATGACAATTTTTAACTCTTTTCAACATGGTTGAAAAGTGTTAATAACTTTGATCTTTCTATCCGTTTGTCTGTCCGATTGCACTATAACTTCCGTAAAAATTACTATATGGAATTGGCAGTTTAGTATGTTGTTGAGGAGGTCCGTGGGATGTTTAGGAATTCAAATGAATAATATCATACAATTAGTTTCGGATTTAATCTGGGTTGGAAAAACGAAATACATTGAACCCTATGGAACTTAATTTTTCAAATATTTACTCAGTGGAATTAAAATTCACAAATCACTTCGAAAATTTTAGGAAATATCCAAATTATCACATAAAATGTATAGCATATTTCAGCAAAATATGCTGGGTAGTTTCTTAAATAAAAATTAAAATAATATTTACGCCCATATTATATGATCCGATATATGAAGATATCATATTACTCAAATATATCATTGCAAAATAAAATATGACTTCACTTTTGTCCGTTGTGTATACCGTAAATGATTAAAAATCGTTTAAATTTATATTTAGTGTGCATCCGTCATAAAACCGCTTTATTTTTGCGTATAATTGTGTAACTAAATTTTGTGTCAACGCAATTAAAATATTTTGGATTTTTAAGATTCACTAAACTTCCTTTATTTCTATAACAAAACCTAATTTTAACGCTGAACGAAGTTGAGTTTAAGTTGAGTTGTATAAGAATTGCTGAATTTTTGTTCACGCAAAATTATTTAGCTGTAGAATTTGGAATATAAGTGTTACAAATGACATATTCTTTGATTTTGACATATGACATATTCTTTGACAGACGATATATAAAATGAAATTGTTTATCATAGTTACAACAATTTTGAAGAACCAATTTAACATGAAATAAGAAAGTTTTCATAATAATTAAATATTATAATTGTTACGTAATATTAACTGCAAAAGAATCTTAAACCCGTCGCAAATTATACTTTCGATGAAGTAATTTGAATTTAAGTTCATATCGTGTAATTAGCATTGTCTTTTCCGATGCGGTTTTATGATTAATTTTGTCGATGACATATTTTGAAGCAGCTCAAAATGTAAGTAGAATTACATCTCAGTTGGAAAGTATATCATAATCAATGTTTTATAAATGACTAATCTTTCTTGCTAAATCTATCAAGAAGTATTGCAGAATAATTAGAAGTATATTAATATTAAAAGTATATTTAAAACTAATGAAGAAAATTCTACTTACATATTCTTTGCTAGGATTTGGACTTAATTTATCATCTGCAAAATTATAAGGACCCTATGAAGAAACAGAATATTATATTGTTGTGTATATATATCAATTCGGTTGTTGATTATTGAAATGCATACAAATATTATCTATATATTAGTAACAGAAAAACTAACATTGTTTAAAAATTATATTACAGCTTTTCAAATAAATTTTATTTTGTTATAATATGTCTAACGCTTATCGTTAGAAATAGTTTATCTTAACTGAAAATTCGATTTGGTTAGGCTCTGTTCCATTGTTACTACTATAAGTGGTCATACTTTTCAATCTTCTAAATCAACAGGTTCTTCTGGAAAGTCTGAAAAATTTTTCGACCCCCTCCTCCCTCATTCGTCCACCCTGTGGAGAGAAGTCAAACAATCAGCTCCATTAGGCTCTATCTCGTGGTCGATACTACTATTGTGAAATGTTTTAACCTTCTAGGTCATCTTTCTAAGGTGTTTCTAGAGAGTCTAGAAAGTATTTTCGAAACCGATATGTTTTACGCCTCGAAATTTCAAACCTGCAGTGCCGGTCCCTTGGTCAATACTATTATTGTACAAGGACTCAGCCTTTGAGGTTTCTGGAGGCAGTTCTGGAAAATTTAAAAATTCTTTAAACTCCACCCCCGTGGAATAAATCGAAAATATGGTTCCGTTAGATTCTCTACCGTGGTCGTTACTATAAATGCACAAAGATTTAGACTTCTAGAATGCCGGACTACATCTGGAGAGTCTGAAAAGGTTCTTAAAACAACCTCCAATTTCTAAGCCTCCGGAGATGATGTAATCAAAATTAGGCTCTATTCGTTTCTGTACCGTAATCAACACTATAGGTGTGTAAAGATTTAGCTTTTTAGATTATCAGGGAAGGAGTGCTTTAGTGTCTGCAAAGTCAAAATCACTTATAAAATTATTATATAAATTATTCCTTACGGTATTCTGAATATCATCAGTGAGGTACTCATGGGCTTTAAACTTGGACGATCCCTATAGAGAAACAAAAATATAAATTCAAAAATTCAAATTCAAAATTATTAATACAAAAACAGACCAAACATACAGACAATCATAACAACAGACACAAAACATAACATAGGAAACACGCACAATTGATTGCAATAAGCGCCCTAAAAGGAAACTGACAGTCCTTATTAGGCCGCATCATAATCAACTGTGCTTTAGTCTGTAAGTCTGTTCAGATCCGAATTTTTTTTTATTCCTAATGGGCAGGCACTTGATACATACAATCATTCGCCCATACATCGGCCAAAAATCGCGAACCATTTAGCCGTCACAAGATGTTGCCCTGTCACAGATGTTGCACCGTCACAAGACGTTGCCAGTGGACGTGGAATAAAACAGCCATCTCCCAACAACACAACACCCATGCACGCAAGTGAAACTGGAACGTAATACCGGGCAAGAGGCCTTGACCACTCGGCCACTGCGTCGTTTTAGATACGGAAGTTATGCCAATGAAAAGAGATCGGCAGTAGGCGGAATGCAATCATCAGTAAATGTGCTTCTTAGAATAAAGTAACAGTAATTCAGTGTCCGGAAATGAATAAAAATTATTCTTTTAACTTAGATTTTAAACAACAAACTTAAACTTAAGCTATGAAACATTAAAACTTTTAAGGACTAACCATAATAATCACAAAATGCATAAAAAAAATCGTTATAGATGGTTAAATGCAGTAAAAATAATAACTATATTTTAGTATATTTGAAAACAATGATTTAAGACACATTTGGGCATATTCTATTCTCTCGTACAGCTCCTACGAGTATTTCATAATTTTATGTTGAAACTAAAGTACCGATTATTCGAGTCGGGATTATCCGATGTCCAGTATTATTCGAGGGTAGCTCATTTCCTACTGACTTTTCATCATTATTTCTAATGATGTTGAAACATCAATTCTCGTTAAGTCCTGAAATATTTTTAGCTGATGATGAAGATAATCTTCTCATAAACCAAGTAAAAATTAATAAACCAATTTCAGAAAATATTATGGTCAAATATATTCGAAATTGGATAAATGAGAATGAGAAACAAAAGAAGACCGATAACATAATTATGAATTTAGTAAGAAAGAAAAAAAAGAGAGTGAAGAGATATTATGTATCCAGGAGAAAGATGTGGCGTATAAAAATATATTATATGATTGGGTTTATTTATTTTAACTTCACATTAGTAATTTTAACATTAGAGTTGGCCATGAATTTATCATAGTACCCCAGAAGTGAAACCCACCTAGTTGAATTTTCTACGGTGCCCGGTGTTTCTGAAAAACATTTTGATTAATAAACATAAAATGAATTTTACTTATCCGATAAACAGACATTAATTTTGCTCAAACACAATTTTATTAATTATTATAATTCACATTAAATTTTAGCATATCTCAACTTCAAACCAATAGTTATCTTTACAATGTACTAAAGCGAACAACGTTATAGTTTCTCTAATTTTAGTGATTCGGGAGTGGTACAGTTGCAAACTGATATTGACTTCTCGTGAGGCTACACAAATCCTCATATTATGATCAATAGTTTACCTTTCTGCTCTTTGTCTTACCGCAGATTATCTTTGAACCTCCTTCGTGAAAAGCACTTTTTTTAAGTATTTATTCGGCGACGCTATTTTAGTGAAGGGTAGAAGCACAGTATTATGTGCTTACTTAACGGCAACAACTTTAAGGAGATTTGCATGAACACATTTTACGTGCTCACACTTGCAGCGTGTTTTTAATAGCACAGTTTGATATGCTTAGTTCACAGAGAACATCATAGAGATTTTTGGGAGCACAATTTTGAATTGCTCAGCCATAGCCAAAGTATCGAGAGTGTTTTTCTTCACTGATGCACAGGAGTAACTTTGTGCATCCTGTCTTAACACCCTGTCTTTGATTTCCCCCTTGGCTACCATTGACGCCAGCGTATCTGTGAGCCAATTTGCTCCAGTCATCTGGGAGTAGTCTTTATTGGCTTTCGTTGGATATTCCATGATGCCCACAGGCTCGCTTGTGTCCATAGTTGTATTTCACATGATCCAATTCTTTATTTATTGCTCGAAAATAAATTGTTCGCCCATTTTAAAATTAGGCGATGCCGAGTCTGGCGGCCGATTGCCGCCTTGTAGCAGAACCATTTCTGAAATATGAAAATACCTTTTGCGCAAATGTATCACAAAAGGACAATAATTTCGCATAAGAAAGGCACAAATGCGATTAAAGCCTCATTAAGGTAAATTAATAGCAGAATGAAATTATACTGAGTACGAAGAGTATTGACTATGCAAATTAACTCGTAATCACTTATGTATTTACTGCATACATATTTCTAATCTATTAATACATTATTCTTTAATGCAGAAATGGAGGAATCCCAAACAAGGAATAAAACATTGTCCCAATTGCCAAATATTATTAGAATTTGACAAAATCACTTAATTTCTATTCAAAAAAGCAGGAATTGGTAATATTTAAGTTGATTTAATATATGTAGCTAATTGATATATTTTTTAAACTCATTTGTTTAAATTTTAAAGAAATACGATTAAGCAATAGCAAAAATTATAATAAAAGTAATATTCAGCAATGTATACAATACAATTTCACAATGATATAGAGATATTATTATAATTAAAAAATATCAGCAAAGATTAATGTTTAGGCTAATTAATTATATGAAGTTTATTTACATCTGAATAAAACTCACTTGTTTGAATTTTTAAAGCAGCAAATACATAAAAACAATGTCATCTTTAAAGAAAATTTAAAAATGCACAATAATATACAAAAATTATTAGATATAAGAAATGTTACATAATCTGCATTCGAGAATTTCTGTTTTCAATGATTGAAACAAAATAAATCATGCTATACGAAAAATTCATCTCCGTCAGGACTCTCGATAAGTGGTAAAAGTCCCAAAAATAGGAGACAGAAAAGTTTCGTTTCATAACATATATAGTCAATTTACATCTGACTAATACCCATTTGTTAAATTTTTGAAATAACAAACGAACAGAACCAATGGGGATTTTAAAACAATGCACAAAAATAAACACATAAGAATGAGACCTTTCTGGTAGGTCGGACGGTCTGGGTCTCAACAACAACAACATAAGAATAAGAGAAAGGTACTTCATTTCCACTTCAGTAATTAAGATTTATATGAATAAAACTACAAGAATGAAGGCTTATCAAAAGTTGAAATTATTCTCCACTCAAGTAATTATAATTCAGGAGATTCTAAAAAGAAACATCAATGCTTACCAAAAATTGACCTCTCTTTAAACTCTTGAGATGTAGTGAGAGCTTCTAAAAACAGGAAACAGTAATGCTTATTTTGATTAAATAGCTGTAGTTAATTTACTTTTATCTAAAACTCATTTGTTTAAATATTAGTAACATTAAGAAGTATCACTAAATCTCCAAAAGAGTTTATGATTTATAAGATTCTATGGATTTTGGTTTAAAAGAAATAAATATATAAAAGAAATGGTCACTTTATAATAATAAACACGCATAATCATACATAATTTAATAAAATTAAGAAATATCAATTAATTTGCACTCAAATAATAATAGTATTATGCGATTCAAAAAACAAAATGCCAATACTTACCAAATGACGATCAGTCTCAAAGCTCTCCATGTTTGGTGAGAGATCCTAGAAACGGAAAACAGTAATGTTTACGTTGATTTAATAAGAGTAGTTACATTGTATCTGCTTAAATATCATATTTAAAATTTTTAAAACCATTAAGACATATAAAAGAAGGGGGTTGAAGAGGTAGGAATTTATAAAAGAAATAATGCAGAATAATATACAGATATAATTAAAATAAAGAAATATCAATTAATATCCACGAGAGTTTGATTTATAAGGTTCAAAGTCGTTTGGTCTATAAGCAATAAATAAATAAAAACAATGGTCATTTTATATTTAAAAATGCACATTATAATACATATTTTAATAGAATTATAAAATATCACTTAATTGCACTCAAGTAATAGTATTTGATTCTAACATCAAACATCAAGGTTTTCCAAACTTCGATCAGTGTCATGATTCTCGAGGTTTGATGAGAGGTTCAAAAACCATATTTAAAAACGCACAATATCCGACACATTTTAATAAAATTTAGAAATATCACTTAACCTGAACGAATATTCCTAAAACTAATTTGTTAATACTTTTATAACAATTAATACCTAAAGGAAATGGAAGGAATTTATAAAAGAAAAAATGCGTAAGAATATACAGAAGTTCTTACAATTAAGATACATCAGTTAATCTCCACAATAGTGTAAGATTTATAAGATTCCAATACTTTTTATTTAAAAGCAACAAATATAAAAAATCTATGGTCACTTCATAATTAAAAATGAAAAATATCATACATATTTAATTATAATTCAGAAACATCAAACTTGCGCTCACATAATAGTACTATATGAATCTAACAGCAAAAATCTAAGCTTACTGAAATTGGAACTCTTGGATGAATCTCTTTAGTGGGTGAAATTAACAATATTAGACATAATTTAATTGAATATGGAAATATCACTTAAATTGTGCTCAGATAATAGTATTATATGAATCAAACATCAAAAATCAAGGCTTACCGAGATGGGAACTGTTGGCTGACTCTCTTTTTTGGGTGAGATCAGCTAAAAACAGAAAACAGTAATGTTCAGGATAGTATAAAATTTATAGATAACTCGAATCTACCTAAAACTCATTTGTTAATACTTTTAAACAATTAATACCTAAAGGAATTGGAAGTGATTTCTAAAGTAAAAAATGCATAAACTTATAAAGAATATATAGATGTTATTAGAATAAAGACACATCACTTAATCTTCACAAGAGTTTACGTTTTATAACATTTTATGACTTTTGGGTTAAAAGCAATAAATATACAAAATCTATGGTCACTTCGTAATTAAAATTAACAATATTAGACATATTTTAATTGAATATTGAAAAGTCACTTAAATTGCGCTGAGATAATAGTATTATATGAATCAAACATCAAAAATCAAGGCTTACCGAGATGGGAACTGTTGGCTGACTCTCTTTTTCGGGTGAGACCAGCTAAAAACAGAAAACAGTAATGTTCAGGATAGTATAATATATATCGATAATTCGAATCTACCAAAAACTTATTTGTCTATACTTTTAAACAATTAATACCTAAAGAATTTGGAAGTAATTTATAAAGTAAAAAATGCATAAGAATATAAAGTATATATAGATGTTATTTCAATAAAGATAAATCACTTAATCTTCACAAGAGTTTATGTTTTATAACATTCTATGACTTTTGGGTTAAAAGCAATAAATATACAAAATCCATGGTCACTTCATAATTAGAAATGAACAATGTCAGATATATTTTAATAGAATATAGAAATATCACTTAACTTCCGCTCAGATAATAGTATTATATGAATCAAACATCAAAAATCAAGACTTACCGAGATGGGAACTGTTGGCTGACTCTCTTTTTTGGGTGAGATCAGCTAAAAACAGGAAACAGTAATGTTCAGGATAGTATAAAATTTATAGATAATTCGAATCTACCTAAAACTCATTTGTTAATACTTTTAAACAATTAATACCTGAAGAAATTGGAAGTAATTTATAAAGTAAAAAATGCATAAGAATACAAGGAATATTTGGATGTTATTAGAGTAAAGATACATCACTTAATCTTCACAAGAGTTTATGTTTTATAACATTTTATAACTTTTGGGTTAAAAGCAAAAAATATACAAAATCTATGGTCACTTCGTAATTAAAATTAACAATATTAGACATATTTTAATTCAATATAGAAATGTCACTTAAATTGCGCTCAGATAATAGTATTATATGAATCAAACATCAAAAATCAAGACTTACCGAGATGGGAAATGTTGGCTGACTCTCTTTTTTGGGTGAGATCAGCTAAAAACAGAAAACAGTAATGTTCAAGATAGTATAATATTTATCGATAATTCGAATCTACCTAAAACTCATTTGTTAATACTTTTAAACAATTAATATCTAAAGGAATTGAAAGTAATTTATAAGGTAAAAGATGCATAACAATATAACGAATATAGAGATGTTATTAAATTAAAGATACATCTCTTAATCTCCACAAGAGTTTATATTTTATAACATTTTATGACTTTTGGGTTAAAAGCAATAAATATACAAAATCCATGGTCACTTCATAATTAAAAAATGAACAATGTCAGATATATTTTAACAGAATATAGAAATATCACTTAACTTCCGCTCAGATAATAGTATTATATGAATCAAACATCAAAAATCAAGACTTACCGAGATGGGAACTGCTGGCTGAATTTCTTTTTTGGGTGAAACCAGCTAAAAACAGAAAACAGTAATGTTCAGGATAGTATAATATTTATCGATAATTCGAATCTACCTAAAACTCATTTGTTAATACTTTTAAACAATTAATATCTAAAGGAATTGAAAGTAATTTATAAGGTAAAAGATGCATAACAATATAACGAATATATAGATGTTATTAAATTAAAGATACATCTCTTAATCTCCACAAGAGTTTATATTTTATAACATTTTATGACTTTTGGATTAAAAGCAATAAATATACAAAATCCATGGTCACTTCATAATTAAAAAATGAACAATGTCAGATATATTTTAACAGAATATAGAAATATCACTTAACTTCCGCTCAGATAATAGTATTATATATGAATCAAACATCAAAAATCAAGACTTACCGAGATGGGAACTGCTGGCTGACTTTCTTTTTTGGGTGAAACCAGCTAAAAACAGAAAACAGTAATGTTCAGGATAGTATAATATTTATCGATAATTCGAATCTACCTAAAACTTATTTGTTAATACTTTTAAACAATTATTACCTAAAGAAATTGGAAGTAATTTATAAAGTAAAAAATGCTTAAGAATACAAGGAATATTTGGATGTTATTAGAATAAAGATACATCACTTAATCTTCACTAGAGTTTATGCTTAATAACATTTTATGACTTTTGGGTTAAAACAATAAATATACAAAATCTGTGGTCACTTCGTAATTAAAATTAACAATATTAGACATATTTTAATTCAATATAGAAATGTCACTTAAATTGCGCTCAGATAATAGTATTATATGAATCAAACATCAAAAATCAAAGCTTACCGAGATTGGATCTGTTGGCTGACTCTCTTTTTTGGATGAGACCAGCTAAAAACAGAAAACAGTAATGTTCAGGATAGTATAATATATATCGATAATTCGAATCTACCTAAAACTTATTTGTTAATAATTTTAAACAATTAATACCTAAAGAAATTGGAAGTAATTTATAAAGTAAAAAATGCATAAGAATATAAAAAATATATAGATGTTAATAGAATAAAGATACATCACTTAATCTTCACAAGAGTTTATGTTTTATAACATTTTATGACTTTTGGGTTAAAAGCAATAAATATACAAAATCTATGGTCACTTCGTAATTAAAATTAACAATATTAGACATATTTTAATTCAATATAGAAATGTCACTTAAATTGCGCTCAGATAATAGTATTATATGAATCAAACATCAAAAATCAAGACTTACCGAGATGGGAACTGTTGGCTGACTCTCTTTTTTGGGTGAGACCAGCTAAAAACAGAAAACTGTAATGTTCAGGATAGTATAATAGTTATCGATAATTCGAATCTACCTAAAACTTATTTGTTAATACTTTTAAACAATTAATACCTAAAGAAATTGGAAGTAATTTATAAAGTAAAAAATGTATAAGAATACAAAGAATATATAGATGTTATTAGAATAAAGATACATCACTTAATCTTCACTAGAGTTTATGTTTTATAACATTTTATGACTTTTGGGTTAAAACATTAAATATACAAAATCTATGGTCACTTCGTAATTAAAATTAACAGTATTAGACATATTTTAAATGAATAAAGAAATGTCACTTAAATTGCGCTCAGAGAATAGTATTATATGAATCAAACATCAAAAATCAAAGCTTACCGAGATGGGAACTGTTGGCTGACTCTCTTTTTTGGGTGAGACCAGCTAAAAACAGAAAACAGTAATGTTCAGGATAGTATAATATTTATCGATAATTCGAATCTACCTAAAACTTATTTGTTAATACTTTTAAACAATTAATACCTAAAGAAATTGGAAGTAATTTATAAAGTAAAAAATGCTTAAGAATACAAGGAATATTTGGATGTTATTAGAATAAAGATACATCACTTAATCTTCACTAGAGTTTATGCTTAATAACATTTTATGACTTTTGGGTTAAAACTATAAATATTCAAATTCTATGGTCACTTCGTAATTAAAATTAACAATATTAGACATATTTTAATTCAATATAGAAATGTCACTTAAATTGCGCTCAGATAATAGTATTATATGAATCAAACATCAAAAATCAAAGCTTACCGAGATTGGATCTGCTGGCTGACTCTCTTTTTTGGATGAGACTAGCTAAAAACAGAAAACAGTAATGTTCAGGATAGTATAATATATATCGATAATTCGAATCTACCAAAAACTTATTTGTTAATACTTTTAAACAATTAATACCTAAAGATATTGGAAGTAATTTATAAAGTAAAAAATGCATAAGAATATAAAAAATATATAGATGTTAATAGAATAAAGGTACATCACTTAATCTTCACAAGAGTTTATGTTTTACAACATTTTATGACTTTTGGGTTAAAAGCAATAAATATACAAAATCTATGGTCACTTCGTAATTAAAATTAACAATATTAGACATATTTTAATTCAATATAGAAATGTCACTTAAATTGCGCTCAGATAATAGTATTATATGAATCAAACATCAAAAATCAAGACTTACCGAGATGGGAACTGTTGGCTGACTCTCTTTTTTGGGTGAGACCAGCTAAAAACAGAAAACTGTAATGTTCAGGATAGTATAATAGTTATCGATAATTCGAATCTACCTAAAACGTATTTGTTAATACTTTTAAACAATTAATACCTAAAGAAATTGGAAGTAATTTATAAAGTAAAAAATGCATAAGAATACAAAGAATATATAGATGTTATTAGAATAAAGATACATCACTTAATCTTCACTAGAGTTTATGTTCTATAACATTTATAGACTTTTGGGTTAAAACATTAAATATACAAAATCTATGGTCACTTCGTAATTAAAATTAACAGTATTAGACATATTTTAAATGAATAAAGAAATGTCACTTAAATTGCGCTCAGATAATAGTATTATATGAATCAAACATCAAAAATCAAGGCTTACCGAGATGGGAAATGTTGGCTGACTCTCTTTTTTGGGTGAGACCAGCTAAAAAAAAAAACTGTAATGTTCAGGATAGTATAATAGTTATCGATAATTCGAATCTACCTAAAACTTATTTGTTAATACTTTTAAACAATTAATACCTAAAGAAATTGGAAGTAATTTATAAAGTAAAAAATGCATAAGAATATAAAAAATATATAGATGTTAATAGAATAAAGATACATCACTTAATCTTCACAAGAGTTTATGTTTTATAACATTTTATGACTTTTGGGTTAAAAGCAATAAATATACAAAATCTATGGTCACTTCGTAATTAAAATTAACAATATTAGACATATTTTAATTCAATATAGAAATGTCACTTAAATTGCGCTCAGATAATAGTATTATATGAATCAAACATCAAAAATCAAAGCTTACCGAGATTGGATCTGCTGGCTGACTCTCTTTTTTGGATGAGACCAGCTAAAAACGGAAAACAGTAATGTTCAGGATAGTATAATATATATCGATAATTCGAATCTACCAAAAACTTATTTGTCTACACTTTTAAACAATTAATACCTAAAGAATTTGGAAGTAATTTATAAAGTAAAAAATGCATAAGAATATAAAGAATATATAGATGTTATTAGAATAAAGATACATCACTTAATCTTCACAAGAGTTTATGTTTTATAACATTCTATGACTTTTGGGTTAAAAGCAATAAATATATAGATGAATATATAGATGTTTTTAGAATATATAGATGTTATTAGAATAAAGATACATCACTTAATCTTCACAAGAGTTTATGTTTTATAACATTTTATAACTTTTGATACATTAAATATACAAAATCCATGGTCACTTCATAATTAAAAATGAACAATGTCAGATATATTTTAACAGAATATTTAAATATCACTTAACTTCCGCTCAGATAAGAGTATTATATGAATCAAACAGCTAAAATCAAGGCTTACCAGGATTGGAACTTTTGGATGACTCTCGTTTTTGGGTGAGAGCAGCTAAAAACAGAAAACAGTAATGTTCAGGATAGTATAATATTTATAGATGAATATAAAGAATATATAGATGTTATTAGAATAAAGATACATCACTTAATCTCTACAAGAGTTTATGTTTTATAACATTTTATGCATTTTGGGTTAAAAGCAATAAATATACAAAATCCATGGTCACTTTATAATTAAAAATGAACAATATCAAACATATTTCCATCGAAAATAGTAATGTCACTTAACTTGCGCTCAGATAATTGTATTATATTAATCAAAGAGCTAAAATCAAGGCTTACCGAGTTTGGAACTGTTGTATGACCCTCTTTTTTGGATGAGAGCATCTGAAAACAGAAAAAAGTAATAATATAATATATGTATATATATTCGGGATAATAATAATGTATATATATTCGGCATAATATAATATGTATAGATAATTCGAATCTACCTAAAACTCATTTGTTAATACTTTTAAACAATTAATGCCTAAAGGAAGTGGAGGCAATTTATAAAGGGGAAAATGCATAAGAATATAGATATGTCATTAGATTTAAGATAAATCACTTAATCTCCACAAGAGTTTATGTTTTATAAGAATATATGATTTTTCGCTTTAAAGAAATAAATATACAAATTTATGATTACTTTATAATTAAAAATGAACAATATCATACATATTTTCATAGAATTTAAAATTTTCTTTAACTTGTTCTCACATAATCATATTATATGAATCTAACAGCAAAAAGCAAGGTTTACCGCTATTGGAACTACTGAATGACTCTCTTGTGTGAGTGAGAGCATCTAAAAACGGAAAACACTAATATTCAGGATAATATAAAATGTATAGATAATTCGATTATACCTAAAACTCATTTGTTAATACTTTCAGAACAATTAATAACTAAAGGTAGTGGAAGTAATTTATAAAAGAAAAATTCATAAGAATATAGAGATGTTATTACAATTAAGATACAAAACTTAATCTCCACAAGTGTTTATGCTTTATAAGATTATATGATTTGTTGTTTTAAAGCAATAAATATAAAAATTCTTAGTCACTTCATAATTAAAAATAAACAGTACTAAGCATATTTGAATATAATTTAGAAATATAACTTAACTTGCGCTCAGATAATAGTATTATATGAATCTAACTGCAAAAATCAAAGATTACCGAAGTTGACACTGTGGAATGACTCCTTTTTGTGGATGACAGCATCTAAAAACAGAAAACTATAATGTTCAGGATAAGATAATATGTATAAATAATTCGAATCTTCCTAAAACTCATTTGTTAATACTTTTAGAACAATTAATACCTAAAGGAAGTGGAAGTAATTTATAATAGAAAAAGTTCATAAGAATATACTGATGTTATTAGAATTCAGATAAATCACTTAATCTCCACAAGGGTTTATTTTATAAGTTTCAATGTCTTTTTGTTTAAAAGCAATAAATATACTAATGCTATGGTCGCTTTATATTTTAATATGCACAATATCAAACACATTTTATTAGAATTTAGATATATAGCATGCTTTGCGGTCAAGTAATAGTATAATATGAATTTAACAACAAAATCAAGTCTTACCGAAATTGTTTCTGTTGGATGACTCGGCATTGTTGGTGAGATCGTCTAAAAACAGAAAACATTAATATTCAAGATAGTAAACTATGTATATAATTTGAATCTACCCAAATCTTATTTGTTGATATTTTTAGAACAATTAATACGTAAAAGAAGAGGAATTAATTTATAAAAGGAAAAATGCGTAAAAATATACAGATGTTATTAGAATTATTATAAATAATTCAATCTCCACAGGAGTTTATGTTTTATATGATTCTGTGACTTTTTGTTTAAAAGCAATAAATATACAAAAGCTTTGGTCCCTTATATTTAAAAATGCGCAATATCAGACACATTTTAATGAGAATTTAGAAATATCACTTATATTGCGCTCAAGTAATATTATTATATTAATCGAACAACAGACAACAAGGCTCACCACATATTAATATACAGATGTTATTAAATGTATTTGTAAAGTAATAGTTGCAAAGTAATATACATATGTTATTAGATATAAGAAATATCACGTAATCTTCATTGAATCAGTTACATTTTATATGATTCAAATAAAAAACATCGAGGCTTTTATTTCTATTTTCTATTTTAAGTAAAGGCTTGCAAATAAATAATATAAATTTTTCCATACTCATAGAAAGATGATCCCCTGAATCTTTATCCTGAATTTTTATTTTAATAAATAATTATAATCAATGGTAGCAGTACATAAATTAAGATGCACAACAATATACAGATATCATTAGAATTAAGAAAAATCATTAAGTGTGTCCCTCAAACATTCAGTTCCTGATCATTTACATATTTAAATTTTGACTACACACAATTTCAAAGTTTCATTAAAAACTTTATTCAATCGCAAACCTGACAACCAGCAATCGCATTTCTGCCATTTATATTTCGTCACTTGAAGAAAATTTTAGAATCAATTTTAAATTATTAAAAATTCAAATCATAATAAAAGCCAGTGCGAATTAACATAGCGGCGTAACCGACGAATGTAAGAACCTCGCTTCAGAAAGAGGTCTGATTTTGAACGTAAAAAAATCTGATGTGGGCAACACATGACTTTCCTTATATAATGTAATGAATTTACTACTTTTACAGTAAAAAAAATAGATTTTTCTTATAGTAGATACTAATATTCCTTCCAAGATATTGAGTTTTCGACAATTAGTCGTCATTTTCATTGATTTATCGTCATTTTTATCCATTTGGCGAGATTTTCGTTAATTTGGCAACATTTAAAAAAGTCGCCAAGTTGGCGACATTCCGCCAAATTCGTCGCCAAAATCTCGCCAAGCGTTATGGACGAAGAAATATGTTATTCTTGCAGCAGACAAATGATTATTGGCGTTCAAATACAAACGTATTACTCAAAGTATCTTTTTTCATGAATGGAATGAGCTAGATCCACGAGAATGATGTCACTAAATTTATCGTATGGTATTACATATGAAAAGTGAACATGTTTCTCAATAGGAAATATTTTTTTTCATTTTATATGACTTTTTGATAATTTTTTGAAAAATATGCAATACCTCAAGAACGGTTCATGTTAGCGTTCTAAAATTTATGCCAATCGTTTTCTAATGACAAATTACATAAAAAATGTCTATTTGCGTCACTTTATTAGCGGTTTTGATTTTTTGACGATTTTTTCAAAATTTAATTCCAAAATTTAGGGGGGTTCTGAACATTCGATTTCGTATAAAAACAATAGGCTTCCAATGTTTACGAATTGTGATTTTTGTACCAAATTTGGTTCGAATCAGTCCATTCGCTCGCCAGTTATCGTCTCCACAGACTCACTGACACACACACACACATACTTTCACACACACACACACAGACATCACTCCAAAAATGCTTGATTCGTGATCAGGGATGCTTGAAGCGTGCTCTCCCGTCGAAAATTCGAATTCGAATTTTCGACCCCGTCACAATACTTTCCTTATACATTATGTATATAAGGAATGTAATAAAAGTAAAAAATCCTTAAAAAAAATTCTTTTAAAGATTTTTAATAGTGAAGAAGGAAATAAGGACGATCTCGAAAATGAGACCCAAAAAGAGAATTCAAAGTGTTTATATTCGTATTTATGTGGGGAAAACTTAATTCAAGCTTTTCCAAATGTTGAAATAGTACTTCGTACTTATCTGTGTTTGATGATCTCCAACGCTAGAGGGAAAAGGTCATTTTCTATATAAAAACTAATCAAAAACAACGTAAGAAGCGTAATGACTGAAAACAGGCTAAATCATCTGTCAATCCTTAGCATTGAGAACGACCGTGTTAAAACTTTAGATTTTACAAATGTTATTGATACTTTTGCTGCATCAAAAGCCAGAAAGCGTCCAATTTAAAGGACCCTAAGAAGATTTAGTTCTTTACTTAGTATTCTGCTGTAATATCGATATTTTCCGCACAGTTCAACAAATAAAAATGTAAGACATTTAAAAACTTGAATCGTTCGATATTTTCCTAAAATACTACTATTCTCATTTTAATTTAATTTATGTTATCAAACTTTTGGGTGCAAATATTTCAGGTATGTTTATTGGATGAAAAAAAAAGCATAGCAAGATTTGTATAGAGCAAGATTCAACGTGTTTATTTTTAAGTATTTTTCTTTTCTTTTTTTTCTAAACTGGTTTTCAGGAGGAGGGGAGGAGCTCTTCGGAAAAGATCGTCGAGAGTCACATTCTCCCATGATTCGCCACTGATATAAGCTATGTCTAAGGGAAGATTTGGAAACACTTTTCTATTTAAGTGTACACACGAATGCCGACACATTCTCAATAGAAACAATGATCTTTTCAACGACGCGTTGCTGATTCTTTATCATAAGTCGCAATCCTACCAAAGATGAGCCACAATTCTGTGGCTCAAATCTGCGGCATATCCGTCATTTCTTTTTAGCCACGTGTTAAAGAAGTGTAGCGTAAAGTCATACGCATTAAGAGCTCTGATCAGACATTTATATCAAAGAAATTGATTAATTTTTGCAAATACAATAATACGTTTAAGCAGTTTATCGCAAGTCATTGAAATTTAAATTTTCATTTTTCACGGTGCTAATTAGCAGAATAATTTAGAAGTTCGTTGTATTTTGTTCAATGTTTTTCATCCTGTAAAAGGGCTTAAAAACAAATTCCAACCCTCACTAATCAATTTTAACTCTTGCAAATCAATTATAGAAGTAATTAAGCATCAAAAATTGAAAAATATTTCAACGATTGAGCTGAAAATGCTCAATTTATATTTTTCTTAACATATTTATATCACTGCAGCAATTGATACCGATAGGACTTTGATTAAAAAAATTTAGTAACTAGAAAATCAAAACTTTTTATACTATGTTCCTTACTTGAACAAACCGTCTGTTTTTATACATGTAGTAAAGTAGCAAACATCCGCCCGTGGCTGCCGCCCCAATGATAACATACCGCGTTAGATTCATAACTGAAGCTATTGTAAGATTGGTCATAGACTGAAAAAATATTCAAAAATCGTGGTTAACAAAGAAAAAACAACAGTGCAAAACATTGATAAAAGGTTACAGTTTTCACCGAACAAGCATTGTTAGTACAATAATGCGCAATAATATATATCGCGATAATAATATAGAAATATCTGCAACAATGAATGTTGACGATTTTAAATTCATATCACTCTTTCTTTTTGTTGGGTATTCCAATAATAAGCCTGAAAAGTATAAATAAACCGTTTCTTGTTATCACACACATGCTTTTAAACTTTATTATACATAAGTTCATTTTCTACAACTATTGTACACAGAACGTATTGTTTCCCCCAAAATTTTCAACTTCGAGATTTTGACTAAAAGTACGCTTTGAAATATCCTGAACTGATTTCACACACTTTCGTAAATTATCCCATTTGTACATTTGCGTGTCTCGGTATATGTATAGCTACAAAATGAATCCCCCTATTACTATGATGTTTTAAGCATAGAGACATTAAGTAATAAACTAGACATAGACTAAAGGTTTTGTAAATCTGATGATTAAAACTTTGTAACTTTTAACTTTCTAAACTGAGCATTTACATTTTATTATTTATATTCCGCGTTTAATTACTATGTAGAGTCCAATTAAATGATAAAAGCTTACAATTCCATCCCAGTGGCTCAATTGGTAGAGCGTGGGTAGCGAGTAGGTAGATTCCTGTTTCGAATCTCGGTTGGGGCAACAAATTTTATAACAGAACATTCGCCCGAGCGAATTAAGCCTACAGATTAATGGATTAATATCAGCGGTCTAAAAGTAACTCTGGTACGACTCATATGGATTCAGTGGACTCTGGAATATGAGCGCCCTCATCTCAAATCGGAAGGTCACCGACCACACGGGATACTTACCTGATACGGGATAGTATCAGGATAGTATCAGGACTCACAGGATAGTATCAGGAAGCAAACTTGGGGTAAAAATAGCAGGAACTTTTGAGTCAGATCGTTCAGTTGGAAGTCAATATGGCATCACAGTGGGAAGAATTCAGAATCCTCTTCAACAATAAGAGCATGCAATTTCTTCTCAAATAGGATAGTCGTCAGCTGACGTGTATGAAGATCAGTAGTTCTAGTCCCAAAGGGGACTGGAAAGTTCTTCACAACTATTATCTCGTGTTTTAGTTATTTAAATTTGTGACGAATGGTTTGTCAAAGATGTTTTACATGAAATTGTGAGTTCAAATGTGCAGACGGTGTTCTATTTTCGCACAGGCGTAATTTCTTTATATAACTGCAACCTATATTTCCTTTTTTTTCTATTAACCCGCCTAATTTTAGTTGCTGATGTAAAATAACAATGGCACAAATTTGGCGTCCAAATTGAAGCTCAGAAAAATAAAGAAAAAGAGGTAAATTGGAAATGTTTTAAGTGAAACATGTTCGTAAGCCATCTTTAAATGCTTTTCTTTTCAACTGATATTAAATCCGCATTGCAACTGCCGTATTTTACGAAAAAGTTATTTCCTACGTCTGTAAAATTAAAATTGTAATAATGACGAACGTTTATCTGACTGCTGATCAGTTTGAAGCAATGATGCAGCAAATGAATAACTGCACGTCTGGCTGTTATGGCTGACGTACTGGTGCACGTCTGACGTTATGGTGCACGTCTAGCTGTTACGACTGACTCTGTTCGTATACCAGTTTACAAAGTCAATTTTACTAATTGTATCGCTTTTGAACCGCTACCGGGATTTCTGGAACTTTCATAGAGATTCTCCTTGATAATGTTTTTCTATCCTATGCCCGTCTCCGACCTCTCGCTCATAAGACAAGAATACAGAAAGGGCTGCTTTCAAGGCCAATCAGTTTAGTCAATCGTTTAGCAAGAACAGGGGGCGCCACGTGTACGCGGATGACATCATCACAATAATGTAAATACATTTCACTTATGCACAACAATAAACGATGTTAATTCAGTTACGGAACTGACCTTTTTGTTAACACACAAAGCTGCTAGTTGGTTGCAAGATCAAAAATCTGATGTGAGAAGCACATGATTTACCCTGCGGACTCAAATGCATTTTCTTTTTAATTCATTAATAATGCATTAACTTTTTCACGACTAGCGCTGGTTATATGCAGCATCCACTATATGTGTCACATTGTCTAGCGCCGTCTCTATCCAGCAACCACTAAATACTTCACCCTGGTTATCACCGGCTATATCCGGCATCCACTAAATGCGTCGCATTAGATAAAGACATTTGCAGTTACGATACGCGAATTGGAAACTACACATTTAACTAGAGCACAAGAAAAAGTTCTTGACACGAGTACAGTGTATTAGTTTTCTACTTTTTTGTGGAGTATCATAGTAAAAAATAAAGTAATTAACTTGTACGGTGTGTGTGCACTAATGGCACAACAAAACATTCATTGGTAACGTACTGATGGCTAGCGCAGCATAAGGATTATGTGAGACCAGAAATAGATCTCACATGCTATCTTCCTAAATAATTAGTAAGCAGAGTAATTAATGTAAATTAAGTATTTATGTTGTTAAATTAATAATTAATAATTCCTTTACAGGACTCACGCAAAAATTAAATAATTGGAGAGTTATTGCGAACACAACGTAGTAGTATAATAATGTTACTTTAACTTTTAAGTTTTATCTTTACATTGGTGTACCACAGATTAAATTGAGTTTAATTGCACTGAATACCACGCATACTTAATTGAAAGTGCACAGAATTTACACTTTTAATTCAGCTTTCTATTTCATTTAGTAACGACTTATTCTCAAAACCGGCGTAGCAAAAAAGCGGAAAAACTAAAATATCTCAAAAACGGCTTGTCCTAGAGTAATAGGGTTTATTTTATTCCTTTCATCGTCGAAAACTGCATATAAAACAAGCATTTAATTAATGCATTTGAGCATACGCAGTCTTTTATTTTAGATTTGGCGATTTTTGCGGACCATTTTGCATAAAAAGTATATTCTTATTATCCGAATCATACCAAAATCTAATCAAGACCAGAGTAATGCACAAGTGACTTATCTACTATATTTTGTGAACTTTGGTCAATTAGTTTTTTCAGTTAGAATGAATGCATGCAATTTTGCGGGTCATTTCGCAAAACAAATGCAGATAAATTTTTCCCGAATCGTTACAAAATCTAATCAGCACCACAGTAACCGGCATGTGACTTACCTACCGAATTTTATGAAATTTGGAAGATCAGTTTTTGAGTTAAAGTGGATACATACATTGCACAGACAGTCACACGCAAATACCTGCACACACACACATACACACACACACACACGTCACGCTAAAAAAAAGCGTGTTCGAAAGGTGTAGATCCTCGAAAACTCGAGGTGCGATTTTCGACATGATTGCAATATTTTCCCTATACATTACCATGTATTACAGGGAAAGTAAAAAGTCAGTGCTAAGTCATGGGATAAAGCAGAACAACTTTTCCATTCTGCATTTAGTCCTCCAAATATGCCTCAATATAATATTTATCATGAAATGTTTAATGTGAAGCAAGCTGACAGCACGTTTACGGAAATATCTGTATTGAGCATTCGCACATCATTTCCTCGTTTTATAAAACCACAAAAGGAAGAACATTTTATAAAACCACAACTGGATGTGTATTAGAAAATGTAATTTCATTTAATTTACTCCAACATCTCATTTTATTTAGTAACGCCTAATTTTAGTTATAGAGGTGAAATAACAACGACACAAATTGAATTATTCGAAATTTCAGATTTTCATGTAATTATATCTTTTGGAGACGCATAATAAATCTTGGCACAAACGTAAGTATAGTATATGGAGGAAATTATAGTTTTAACAACTCTATACATGTATTGTATTAAAATAGGGTATACTAATATAAAACAATAGATCGTTTTTATTGAGTTGAATAGCGTAAAATGTAAATTTATTTAATTTTTTTTTGTAAATTTTAAGTAAATTGTAATGTAAATTTTAAAAGGAAAATATCGAAGAATTTTTAAATAATATCTCCACTCTGATAATGACTAAAAATTTAAGACTAGAACGACGCACATTTCGAACTACCTAGAACGACTGGCAGCGGTCAATTTGATCACCATAGAAAAAATGCAACATACCTTTAATTCAAAACCACAACATCATAGTTACAGCATTTAGGATGTTTCTAAAAATTTATTGTTTTCAATAACTTTAAGAAAATAAGAAATGTCATAAAATTTCAATGAGTTGGGATTAGATATTTTGGAGGAATCGTTTGTCAAATAGTTATGCGGTCAAAATGACCTCTTTCGTCGCTCTAGTGTTAAGGTATACGAACGTGTGATAAAAGTGAGCAGAAATATACTATGTAGTTATTTTGAGCCAAGTTTATATTTTCATCATATTCATTGGCAGTAGCGTAGCGTGAGATTTTTAACTTGGACGGCTGAAAATTTAGCAAAAAAATTTATGTTTTATTTCCATAAATTTTATTCATTGGTGAATAAAATAAAATAATTTTACATAAAACATAAGAGTGAATGAAATGCATGAGATTTTAAAATGTTAATTATTTAAGACTAGCAGCGATTACCCGGCGTTGCTCGGGATTTACCAGGCAAAATTGTGATAAAAATTACACCGGAACATATAGGGCCTTGAATCTTATACATTGTTTTTTCACTGTGAAAGATGTAAATTCATTGCATTATGTAAAAAAAAAAACAAGAAAGATCAATCATGCTTAAAACATTGATTATGAAACAATTTCCAACTTCAATACAATTTTATTTAAACATGTCTAAAATGCAATACATTCCTCGGTAATATCTTAAAACATATCACAATACTACATTAATTTATCATATTTGAAAACTGAAAACTTCATCGAAAAAAATGAACTTCATTCAAATGACGGCATTGAAATATTAATTGCCTGGTTTAAACATCTCTAAAATGTGATACATTCCTCGGAAATAATTTTAGAATTATCATAATACTACGATAATTTATTATATTTGAAAACTTCATCGAAAACAACTGAAGTTCATTCAAATGACGTCATAGAAAAAATAACACGCCTGGCTCTCTCTATAAAAGCAGCATTTCATTCATAAATAATTTCCCATTCATGTCATTCATCACAATACTATAATTTATTTTATTTAAAAATTACGACCATGGAGTTACAAGTAATTAAACTCTATGCGTAAAACTTCATCGAAAAATATCGTCCTTCTCTTTGTAAAATCAATGAATATCTCATTCATATAAGCTATGCAGACTCTATGAACTAAATGATTTTGTGTTAAAGAAATAACAACAATTCTAATACAACTCATTCCACATATTTTGCAGTTTACATTTTACATAGGTGAAAAATAGGCTTCGTTGTAGAAATAATCAAATTTGGATGAGCATATAAACTCCAATTTATTGTAATTACGTTGTTTCAGTATGTAGATGCACAGAATTTAAGCAAAAATAAAGTGGTTTTAGGACGGATACAACACTCAATATGAACAAAAAAGAACTTTAAAAACAGGATCTTGAGACAAGATGGATGCCATATATATCATTTTGAAGTGGGTCACGTGATCTTTTCATATCATGGTCACGTGATGGCTTCATATAAGAGGTGTTATTATTATTTTAATTTTAATTTAAAAAACTGCTGAATATATTTCGCTGAATTTTTTTTTTATATATTTTATGGAACAATTTGAATATTACCTAAAATTTTCGAAGCAATTTGTGAATTTTAAATCCGCTTAAAAAATGTTTGAAAAATTAGGTCCCATAGGGCTCAATGTATTTTATTTTTTCAATCCGGGTTCAATCCAAATCTAATTGGGTGATATTATTCATTTATATTCCCATAGGTCCTACAGACCATCTGAACAACATACTAAAATATCATTTTGATTAAGTCATTTTTACGACAGTTATCGTGCTAACGGACAGACAGACAAACAGACAGAATGAACAAAGTCATAAACACTTTTCAACTTTGTTGTAAAGTGTTAAAAATCATTGCATTATATAAGTCATAGCTGCATAAGAAAGAATTTTCCTCATGAAATGCTGATAATTAAATAATCATTTTTAACCCTTTACAACAAAGTTGAAAAGTGTTTATGGCTTTGTTCATTCTGTCTGTTTGTCTGTCTGTCTGGCTGTCTGTCCGTTAGCACAATAAGTGCCGTAAAAATGGCTTTATCAAAATGAAATTTTAGTATGTTGCTCAGGCGGTCTGTAGGACCTTTGGGAATATATATAATATCACCCAATTAGTTTTGGATTGCACCCGTGTTGAAAAAATGAAATACATTGAACCCTATGCGACCTAATTTTTCAAACATTTTTAAGCGAATTTAAAATTCACAATTTGCTTCGAAAGTTTTAGAAAATATTCAAAGTATCTCATAAAATATATAAAAAAATGTTCAGCAAAATATATTCAGCACTTTTTTTAAATAACAATTAAAATAATAATTAAACCTTTTATATGAAGAGATCACATGACCATTATATGAAGAGATCACGTGGTCCACTTCAAAATAAAATATGGCATCCATTTTGTGTCAGAATCGTGATTTTTAAAATTATTTTTAATTTATATTTGCGTCGTATCCGTCCTAAAACCGCTTTATTTTTGCTTAATTTCTGTGCATCTGTATTCTGAAACAGCACAATTACAATATATTTCAGTTTAAATGATTAATACCATCCATATTGTGTCAAAATTGTAATTTTTAAAGTTCTTTTTAATTTAAACTTTGTGTTGTATCCGTCTTAAAACCGTTTTATTTTTGCTTAATTTCTGTGCATCTGTATTCTGAAACAACATAATTACAATATATTTGAGTTTAAATGATCATCAAACTTTGATTATTTCAACAACGAAACATAATTTTTACTTATGGAAAATGTAAACTGATTAGGCTGTAAGATGAGTTGTATAAGAATTGCTGAATTTCTTTAACGCAAAATTATTTTGCGCAGGAGTCTGCAATATAGATGATATGAATGAAACATTCATTGATTTTACATAGAGAAGAAGTCGATTTAATGGCAGACTTCTTTTATGAAGTTTTATGCATAGAGTTAAATTAATTTAGCCTCCATGGTTTTAAGTTTTTAAGTAGAATAAATTATTGTAGTACTATGATGAATAAAATAAAAATGTATGAATGAAATATTTACTGCTTTTACACAGAGAGCCAGCCGATTTAAAATAATAATTCAATAGCGACATTTGAATCACTTTTATTTTTTTCCCATCAAGTATTAAATTTTCTAATATAATTAAATATTGCAGTATTGTGATATATTACCGCTGAATGTATAGCATTTTAGAGATGTTTAAATAAAATTAGAAGTTGGAAAGTGTTTCATAATCAATGCTTTATGTAGCATGATTGATCTTTTTTGTGATTTCTTAATAATTTTCGTTATTGAATAAACATGTGAGAAATAAACTATGGTTATAGTTTCCATTTAAATTCATATTTCAAACCTTCGATTTTCAAAAGTGACTAATACGTTCAATAAACTCCTACAAAACTCAGAGATTTAATTGATTTTAACGTTTTAAACCAACTATTTCCAATCTTTTTCGTTGGGAATCATGGAGTTAGAGAGTAGAACTCCTACGAAAAAGTTTCGTTTTCCATTAATATCTCGACAATCCCTGGTCCTAGAAACTCGAAACTTGGACTAAATTTAGGGGTTGAAGACCCAGACCGTCCGACTCATCCTAAGGACTCGAGCAACCGTTTGAACGGCCGTGACTAAATTTATGGGTGACTATTTTAAAGCTACCCACCATATTTTATTAAATTCGGTTTAGCCGTTCTCTCGTGATAATGAAACAAATGAAAGTTTTGTTTTTCACTAATATCTCGAGAACCACTGATCGTAGAAACTCGATACGTAGACTAATTTTTTTAAGTGGAGCTATTTCAAGACTACCCACCAAATTTCATCAAATTCGGTTCAGCCGTTCCCCCGTGATGTTGAATCATACATACATATATACATAGTTTTCTTCTTTATATATATAGATGATATAAGAAAGAATCTTTCGCATAAATTGCTGATAATTAAATAACCATTTTGATTTCTTAATACTTTTCGTTGTTGAGTAAGTCTGTGAAAAATAAATCATGATTATAGAGTTTCCATTTAAGTTCATATTTCAAACCTGTGATTTTCAAAAGTGACTAATACGACAAAGTGACTCCCACAAAACTCAGAGATTTAATTGACTTTCATGTTAAAACCAACGATTTCCAACCTTTTTTGTTGGGAATCATGGAGTTAGATAGTTGAACTCCAAGGAAAAAGTTTCGTTTTCCATCAATGTCTCGATAACCACTTGTTTTAGAAACTCGAAACTTAGACTAATTTGATGGGGTTCTATTTCAAAGCTACCCACCAAATTTCTCCCGAGATAATGAGACAAAAGAAAGTCTCGTTTTTCACTAATATCTCGAGAACTACTAGTCGTAGAAACTCGAAATATAGGATACATTTTAAGTGGGGGAATTTCAAGATTACCCACCAAATTTCATCAAATTCGGTTCAGCCGTTCTCCTTTGATGTTGGATCATACATACATACATACATACATACATGCATACATACATACATACTTTTCTTCTTTTTTATATAGATGAATACATGCAATAAATAACATTTAAAATGTTTTCTTATTTCTAAATTAGATGAACTTTTACAATCATTTTATTAAATATGAAATCATGGTCGCCCATAGGCGTAGTAAAAAGGAGGGGGGTCACACTCCCCCATGGACATTCAGTATAACAAAGGTGAGCATCGAGCCAGTCAATGTTGTACATCATGTGCTTGAGTTCGTTCACCCCCCACCCCGGAAAAAGTTTTACAGGGGCTATGAAGTAGAAATGTATTAGGATATTATTAACAAGTGATAGAAAAAATATATCAGTTTTGTAAATATAAACAACTAGAACTAACGAAATTAAGCAATTCAAAGGAGTGTACTAAAAATGGGTGAGAAATACATCTGGAACATAAGCTTAATTGAAAATCACTGTAGGCAACAATGTCCTTAAACAATTTTGTATATTAATTATTTACAAATATTATACTTTGAAAACCTAAAAATATCTTAACCACAATATGCTAAAAAACTGCTAGAAAATTATCAATGGCTTTTATTTAACAGAGAATCTCGTGTAACGTGACTTTTACAGGGAAATCAGATTTATTCTTTCTAAAACTCCCAAATACGCAAACGGATGCTTCATCATATTGTTTCTGTGACTAAGTCCACTTCACAAACTACTTAAGTTTAATGGTAGTTATTATTAGTGTGTTTCTTCGTCTTGATATTGTTTACATTTAGGTGAGTATCATGTTATTCATGGGAAATACTTCATATGTTTTAGTATTAAATATGATATTTTTTCTTTAATTAATAGAACCACTTTTGACTTAAAATGGCGGATCCATTAGCCTTTCTCAAGAAATTTTCATTCATGAAACATCACATCCCATATTCAGTCATTGATTTAAGTTACTCTGTTTTGAAAGGATTGAAAATAGGGAAACAATAGCCCCCTCTTTCTAGAAGCTAGCCTTTAGTTCTGGCTTATCAGGGAGAGCGGAGTTTCACAGTTGGCCGATTCTATTGCTATGCTTCTATCAGAACAACTTAAAAGATAGATGATTTCAGCTTCTAGATATGTATTTTAATGGGGAAAATACTTTGAAACGTCTCATTTTAAGTAATTAAAGTGTAACAGTTTTCTAAAAATTCGCAAAGTTATTTTTAAAAATATAATAAATAAAAGTATCTTTAAATTAGATTTTAAACAGGAAGGCTCAGCTTTGAGCCTCAATGTACGATATGTCACTGCTTATTAGATAAAGCAGATTAATATAAATATATTCTAGCAGCATACCCGTTCTTCGTACGGAGTATATAATATAAAGAAACTTATAATTCGCAATCATGTGTAAATTCTGTTAAAATATTAAATCTATTGCTCCTAAAGAGATGTTTAAGAATATCCGTTCTCACTATGCAAAATTATCTTCACAGGCAGATCTGAAGAATAAAACATCCTGGCCCCCTTTGTACGCAAATTTACAAAAAAAAAGGAATTGAATCAATATATGCAACCCCGTACTACTTATATTGTCGCAGATTAGAAAATATGCCAGTGTGTTAGTAGAAGATTACCCGTGTTATAATATGAGTCTGAAAAATCTTTGCCAAAATAAAAGAGATGACGTAATAAATTGAAAATATCAATAATCCCCGTAATCTTTATACCAGGAGGTCGTAATTGATTCCAATATATGCCAATATATATCAAAACATATGCCAATATACCTGTACTACTTATATTCTCCGTAAATTAGAAGATATACCCTTGTATTTGTAGAAGATTACTCGTACAGCATACAATATATGAATTTAAACAATTTTTGTCATAATAAAACAATTGCATAATTGCTTGAAAATATCAATAATCCCTGAATCAATAATTCCCGAAAATATCAATAATAATAACGTTTAAACCTAAAGACCGTAATTGATATTATCCAGTTAAAAATGTAATGTCAATGAAATTTATTTTATATGCATATATTTATTATTTAAATCGGAAACGATTTAATAAAAATTGTATGCCACATAACACATTGGATTTACATCCGTTGCTGAAAGACATGATATCATTTGCTTCAAATAAATTGATGGAATCATATCGTCTGAATAATGCTATCTCCATGGAAGGTTTGGCGACATTTTCGTCAATTTAGCGACAATTTAAAAAATCGCCAAATTTATCGCCAATTAATATAATTAAAAGAAAAATCAAATCGTTCTTTTCTAAAATATATTTTTAAATCCATTTATGTATTATTCAAATCGAAAAAATAATAATTAAAATTAACAGACAGATTTAATTTAATTGCGTTTCTGAGCAACATGATACAAGATAGAATCTTCCTCATAAACTGCGAAATTAAATAACCATTTTGATTTCTTTATACTTTTCATTGCTCAGTAAAAGCGTGTGAAAAATAAACCAAGGAGATAGATTTCCCATTTAAATCATATTTCAAACAAATCATGTTTTCAGAAGGTGACTAATTGGCGCAAAAAATCTCCCATCAAACTCAGAGATAAAGTTTTAATTCACTTTCAAGCGATTTTTAAGCTTTTCGTTTGGATAAACCACGGAGTTAAAGAGTAGAACTGCTAGAGAAAAGTTTCGTTTTGCATTAATATCTCGACAACCCCTGGTCTTCGATGCTCGAAACTCGGGCTAAATTTATGGGGGGCTATTTCAAGGCTATCCACAAAATTTCATCAAATTCGGTTCAGCCGTTCTCCCGTGATGATGAGAAAAACGAAAATTTCGTTTTTTACTAATATCTCGAGAGAAACTGATGGTAGAAACTCCAAACATGGATTAATTTTAAGTGGGACTATTTCCAGGCTACCCACCAAATTTCATTAAATTCGGTTCAGCTGTTCTCCCGTGATGACGGGACAAACAAACAGACAGACAGACAGACAGATTTTCAATTTTATTTATATAGATTAACTTTTATTTTTCAAAACTAACCACTTTTCTTGTTAATAAGAAAACTTTAATAATTTTATTTGTAAAATCTACACATCAATTTTAAATTAACGAAACGATAATAAAAATTGTATTTTTCTAATGATTCAGTCTAGCTTAAAATAAATATATTTATTGCAGTTGCTGTATAAGCGGTCTGATGTGGACAGTACTGACTTTCTCTACAGACTCAAATTCATTTTCTCTTTATTGCTCTAATAATTCATTAAATTGAGTTTAATTGCACAAAAAACACTTATAATTATTTGAAATTATACTGAATGTGCGCTTTTATATTAATTTTCGTATTCATTCGGTAACTGGACATATTCTAAAGTTGCAAGTTTAGAATGTCCTTGTCATTTGCGGTATATCATAACTAATTGGATTTATAACTCTATCGAGCTCCAGGGCCCAACAAGCGGAGGTGCTCGTTTTTTGAGAATAACTGCAAAACAGTAGCAGCTAGAATGTCTAAATTCAGTATATTCTTGTCTTTTAGGGTATGTTATATTTGGATTTTGAACATTATAGGACTAGCCAGTCTTGGTCTTGGCATAGGAATGTACTCGTTTTTCGAGAAAAACTCGTAAATCGGGGTAGCTAAAAAATCCATATTTAGTATATATTTTTCTTTTGGGGTTTATCCTTATTTAGATTTTGAACTCCATCAGACTAGCCCGTCTCGAGTCCGTTTTAGGAATGCACTCGTTTTTGGTGAATAACTCGGAAACCGCAGTAGCTAAAAATCCCAAGTTTAGCTGCTGTTGTCTTTTGTGGTATATTTCATTCTTTCGATTACGAACTTTATTCGGTTAGTCCGTACTGGGGCCGCCATAGGAATATACTCATTTTTTGAGAATACCTCGAAAATCTGAGCAGATTAAAAAATTAAAATTTAGTATATCAATTCATTTTTGGGTAAAATGTAGAACTTTTGAATTAGAACCGTATCGGGTACGTCCGTCTTTGTCCTTTCTTAGGAATCGTTTCGTTTTGGGGGAGTAACTCGCAAATCGGTGTAGCGAAAATTTCCAAATTTGGCATGGCGTTATGTTTTGTGGTAAATTTTAACTCTTAAGGTTTAAAATATTCTCATGCAGCTGAGCCATGTACGGATCCGTACTGAGCCCGACATATTATTCCACTCCTTTTTTTAAATAATTCAAACAACAGATCAGCTAAAATATTTAATATATTATTGTTTTTAGGGTATATTATAACTCTTTTGAACGGTATCGGATTACCCCGTCTTAGACCTACCTTAGAAACTCCCTCGTTGTAGTGGAAAAACTTGAGATTCGGAGTATCTAAAAATTTCACTTTTAGCACGTTGCTGTCATTTGCTGTATATTGTAACTCTTTTTATTTTAAACCTTATATCGCGCAGTCGGACATGGGAATTTACTTCTTTTTTTAGAATATATTAAAAATTAAAGCATCTATAATATCTTAATTCTGCATATCATTGTCATTGCGGTTAAATTTTAATTCTTTATGAACCGTATCGGGCTTGGGCGCCTTAGAATTGCACTCGTTATTGGGGAATAACTCGAAAACCGGAGAATCTAAACATTCCAGCATGTCGTTGTCATTTGCGGTATGTTTTAACTCTTTGGATTTAAAACCTTATCGGGGCAGCCCGCCCTGGGTCCGACATGGGAATGTACTCGTATTTTTATAGTAACTCCTAAACCGGAGCATCTATATTATCTAAATTTTGTATACCATTGTTTTTAGTAGTATATTTTATTTCTCTGGAGTTTGAACTTTATGGGCTAGTCTACCGGAACAGACATACAAAATCTCGAATTTCTAGCTACTGCTGTCCGGTTTCATATATATTTTCCACCTCTTGAAATCGAAAAATCGTAGAAAAAGTTTTGAACGAACACCAGACCAAGTTAAAAAAAGTTTTAATAATACAAATATATCCTTAGCTGAATCTCTCAGCTAAGGATATATTTGTATTCCTTAGCTGAGAGCCTCTCTGAAAATCAAATAACTTTTTGTATATACCACTTGCAATAATAACACCAAATTTAACACAAATTCTTCAGTAATTTTCAAAGATATCTGTCATTTTATTTGCATTAAATTCCTATTAGTTTTTATCTTCTTGGCTTTTGATCTTTTTTTCGAGACCCATAAAATAACCCATAAAATAAATGCTTCTGCTTTCAAAAAGTTATACCTGTTATCCATAAAAGTAGTCTAGAATATTTTAGTTTCCTCGAAATCCTAAGAAAAGAAAAATGAAATAATATTATTTACTTTTATCTTCTTGGCTTTAGGTCTTTTATTCGAGACCCATAAAATAACTCATAAAATAAGTGCTTCTGCTTTCAAAAAGTTATACCTGTTATCCATAAAAGTAGTCTAAAATGTTTTAGTTTCCTCGAGATCCTGAGAAAAGGAAAAGGAAATAATATTATATTCTCCATGTACTACCATCGCTTCAAATGGAGTCTAGATGGCCATTGTTGCGCCAACCTATATATATAGGAACCTCAATCTGAGGCATGCTGATCCTTTGCTACGTTTACATGTTCCTTCTTTGATCCACAGTTTCCAACACCGAGCAACTATCATATCGCTCCGACCAAGATGGCGACTAATACTTCTGTTGGAGCAATTAGCTTCCCTTAGCCCTGTAATGCGATCACTCTCTGATTCCGAAAATTGTTCGTGGCGCCTTCGAGCAAGTCTCAAAAGCATTTTTGTATACAACTGGCATTATCAAAGCAGAAAACCAGTTCCAAATGCCACTGATTGAGAAAACCGATTTTTTTAAATGCCGCACAATTCGTCGTCCTCGTGCGCTTTGCATGAGCTCTATAAACATTGTCGCTGATAAGTTTAATTACTTGTATAACTCTTTAAAATACACACTTGCATGCTGACTTTTGCGGCTGTAGCCAAATATTTAAGGGTGCATATATATATATATATATTGTACTTACCGCAGTTTATGCCCAGGAATGAAAGGGGGGCAGGAGTAGCAATTACTCAAAATGTATATAATGTGTATCATGTTCTATAGAGATGCCTCTCTCAGACAGGATGTGGCGCCATGATTTGAATGCACATTGACACGGGTTGTAAATATTCAGAAAAGAGTTTTGTAACAAATGTCAATGTTCAAGACTACAAATCTCGAGAAATGTATAGTCCCTGTCGGGTGTGGCTCCACATCATTGTCCGATCCGGGACCACCCGATTTAAGGAACCCCTCCGGACCTCATTTTTTATTGGAACGTATAAAAATGTGCGTCACTTTGGCGAATGAAGTGTTGTTGTTGTTGAGGCCCAGACCGTCCGACCTACCAAAAGACGAATGAAGTGTTGTTGTTGTTGAAACCCAGACCGTCCGACCTACCAGAAAGGTGTAAGGTAACCGTTTAGACGGTCGGGAAGTGCCACCCAATTTAGACCAGAACCCAGTGGGGGAGGCATCCACAGGGACCGTACCCTCCTTCCCCTACCACCAACCTCTCGGAAGGACTTTCGGACCCACATGTTTAACGTGATCGTACTCCGCATGAACACGGCGGCAGTTTTGGCAG
Organism: Amaurobius ferox; assembly: GCA_951213105.1. Classification (NCBI taxonomy): domain Eukaryota; kingdom Metazoa; phylum Arthropoda; class Arachnida; order Araneae; family Amaurobiidae; genus Amaurobius; species Amaurobius ferox. Next base: position 136,816,476 of record OX578134.1, read on the forward strand.
TGGCTGGAATCGAACCCGGGCCTACCGAGTGCAACTCCAGCGCGCTAACCAATGGGCTACCGCGCCCGACGAATGAAGTGTTGTTGTTGTTGAGACCCAGACCGTCCGACCTACCAGAAAGGTGTAAGGTAACTGTTTGGACGGCCGGGAAGTGCCACCCAATTTGGACCGGAACCCAGTGGGGGAGGCATCCACAGAGGCCGTACCCTCCTTCCCCTACCACCAACCTCTCGGAAGGACTTACGGACCCACATGTTTAACGTGATCGTACTCCGCGTGAACACGGCGGCAGTTTTGGCAGTGGCTGGAATCGAATCCGGGCCTACCGAGTGCAACTCCAGCGCGCTAACCAATGGGCTACCGCGCCCGACGAATGAAGTGTTGTTGTTGTTGAGACCCAGACCGTCCGACCTACCAGAAAGGTGTAAGGTAACTGTTTGGACGGCCGGGAAGTGCCACCCAATTTGGACCGGAACCCAGTGGGGGAGGCATCCACAGAGACCGTACCCTCCTTCCCCTACCACCAACCTCTCGGAAGGACTTACGGACCCACATGTTTAACGTGATCGTACTCCGCGTGAACACGGCGGCAGTTTTGGCAGTGGCTGGAATCGAACCCGGGCCTACCGAGTGCAACTCCAGCGCGCTAACCAATGGGCTACCGCGCCCGACGAATGAAGTGTGTCGAAGTGGAACCGCCCTTTATCTCGCACATCGTGAAACATCGAATAGTAAGATGGGGGACTTCCTCCCTAAATTTTGTTCCCTCCCGTTTAAAAAATTTGAAGGAACTTTTAAAACGTAAAAAATTTAAACGCAACTCTGATCCCGTAAGAGAAAGGTCTCCAAGTGTGGCTGGGCACTTGTTTGAAGCCGATGCAAAAATTTGCGACGCAGTTTTAGGCGGCATTCGTCGCCACTTGTCGAAAGGCAGTCCCATGACAATAGCATGGAACGGGCGCGTTTTATACCTGACTACGAGTACCTAAGGTAGATGCGATACCTACGATACTATACCTACGATAATCTAAGGTAGTGCACGACCAGACTTAGCCAGTCAGCCATTTAAGCCTGTAGTCGCTCTGAGCAAAATCGCCTAGAACCGAGTCAGACTGGGTATCGCTTTCGTCGGACGGTGACTATCATTAAAGCCTCGAGTAAGTCGGCACTTGGCTACGCAGTACCACACTCCTCTGACTCCTCCCGGTCGTCCATTTTGTTGCTCTAAGTCCTCTGGACGAGCCGGACGGCCTGGGGCTTTCACACCTCTGACTCCAGACGGCGTAGTGTGGGGAACCCTTTGAACCCTTTAACTACATACAAGCCGTGGCAACTGTGTGTACTACAAGGACGGCAGCGACAGTGCAGCGTACTTAGCCTTCACAAGTGAGTGTGCATGGACAACGTGTCTGCGGGTGTCAATCTTGAACCCCTATGCAGTGGACTACTCACGTAAACTGAGTGCATCACCATCATCGGTGCTGTCCGTGGGAGACTACAGCCAGTTAAGCGGGAGACTACAGCCAGTTAAGCAGGATAATTCCTGGATCAAGGAATCACTGGGCCAAACCCGAGATATCCTGGCAACGAACCGTACATCCGTACGAACTAATTTCCTTTGAATCACCGAGATCTCTTCATCGGGATCTGTGTCATATAAAATGTGAATTACTTGGCATTTCATCTGTGTGGCGGTTTTGTTTCCTTAAAAATTTGGAGTGTATGATCATATGTTATTTGTGTACAAATGTAAATCAAAGTGTAATGCAAAGTTAAGCTTTTTGGGAGACCTTCCCACTGGATAACGTGAATGTTAAATTCATGATAATTTAAAATTCGAATAGCTTGAAGTTTGAAATTAATGAAAATTTGAAATTTGGATAACTTGAAATTTAATTTGATGAAATTGAAAGTATAGCAATTAACCCGTACACCCGAGGTCATTCTGGATACTTTGAGCAAAATGTAACTGTATATTATTATTATTATTGTCAAACTGAATATTTCGTGTGTTTTTAATAAATGTGTAGTGGCCACAATTTGACTGATTATTTAGGGAACGCAGTGTACTTTGATCCCTTCGGATCCCACTTAACGATTTCACGTTACTGGGGACACTATGGGTAAATATTATTAGTATGTAATATTTGACCTCACCACATAGTGTCCGGCCAGGTTTACTTGGTGCCGTGTCGTTCGGAGGCGAACCACGGGTTATTACTAAATACAGTGTATTGAAAGGGTAATTTGGTGCCGTTCCTTTTCGAGACGTCCCTGGGGAGTTGCTTAATGTACACTGAATTATGTAAAGTATTAGGTACTAGGGTTACTTAATGCCGTGTCGTTTGAAAAGGAACCGCGGGTTATTACTAAATATAAGTGTGTTGTGCAGAAACGAACTTAAGAGTATTGTTTAATGTATGCTGTTAGTGTGTAAAGTGGTAGGCCGGGTTAACAAAATGACTTAACAAACGGGGTGTACTTTAGTAAAATAGCGGTAATCAAATAAAAAAATAAGTAAAATTAATGCTGTATAAGAATATATACATGAGGTAAAGTATGTGTAATAGTGTATATAAAGAATATGCTTTCCATCTTTGAAAGTAGTGTGTATAAAAAGTACAGGGTGTTTTATATTGAATGGGACAAAAAGAAAGAATACCTGTGAACGCTCTAATTACTTTATTTTGATAAATCAAATTTACAGTGAAACTATAGTTATCCAAGTTCCTATAGATGTTCTATGTGTGCCCCTCCAGTGACACGGCAAATATCTATGATGTTCCTACCACACTCGTGATAGAACATCCTTTGTTAATGATTCAAGCACTTCAGTTATCCGCTGGTTCAGTTGCTGTTATGAGGCACATTGAATTCAGAACTCGCACGACGCGTTGATTTTATGGGACTTCGTAAAAACGTTTCACGAATTTTTTCAACCACTTCGGTTTTGGCTCCTGGTGGTCCTGGGCTGGTTTTCTTACACAAGCAGCCAGTGTCCTCAAACTGCTTCACCACCGTTCGATGTTGTGACGACGCGGTGGTTTTTTACCAAATTTCGTGCGAAAATGTCTTTGAACGACGATAAACGATGATATTTTGGCGTATTTCAAAACACAGTACGCTTTCCCTTGCATGGATGGCGCCATTTTAATTAACAGTGCCTCTAGCGGAGATTTCGTAACCGGAAGATTTTTCGCTGTTGCCAGATAAAACTTGTATAATTGTAGTTTCAGAATTAATTTGTTTCGGCTAATTAAATCAATTACAGAATTTGTACGATGATATTTTGGCGTATTTCAAAACACAGTACACTTTCCCTTGCATGAATGGCGCCATTTTAATTAACAGTGCCTCTAGTGGAGATTTCGTGACCGGAAGATTTTTCGCTGTTGCCAGATAAAACTTGTATAATTGTAGTTTCAGAATTAATTTGTTTCGGCTAAATAAATCAATTACAGAATTTGTACTATGCTATTCTTTTTGTCCCATTCAATATGATACACCCTGTATATTGTGTATGAAAATTGAAATTGTGCTGTGAAAAGCCGTATAATTCGTTTTTGAGTTAAAGTGGATGCATTCATTGCACAGACAGACACACAGGCACACACACAGAACACAGACACACACAAACACACACACTCGATCACACAAACCCAATCACACAAACACACACACACACAAACACACACACACAAACACAAACACACACACAATCACACAAACAAACACACACACACACACAATGTGTGTTTTTCATGTTCGATAGGTCCCAAAACGTGTAGATCCGACGAAAACTCGAGTTCCCATTTTTTGCACAAGTCAAATACTTTTCCTATACATTATCATCTATTGCAGGGAAAGTAAAACTCCTACTCAATTTCAAAGAAATGACTCATTTCTATATAGATTATTAGAAAATTTATCCGGCTTTACCAGGGATTAAAAGCTGCACTTCAATTTATCAAGCTTATTACTATTTTGGAAATACAGATATTTTATTTACTGTTTCCCTACTATCCATGTTGATTTTACATGGGTAAATGATCTTCACACTAAATTTGATCCTTACTTCAATAAACTTGGAGTTCTACGTCCACTCAACAAGTCGAACATTTTGATGTGTGACACACTCTGAAATAATATATATATGAACACGACAATTGGCCATGTTGATTTTATCATATGATCTACTTGTGTAGGAAATTTAATGTCCCCACACCAATACATCTGAGTTTCGATTTTACTCGACAATTCAAACAGTTTTTCTTATGACACCCCTAAAATAATAAATATAAGAAAACAACAATTTGTCATATGCTCTACCTTTATACCAAATTTCAAATCACTACTTCAATAAACTTGGAGTGCCACGTTTATTCGATAATACGAACATTTTTGCTTATGACGCCACGTCCCCACCCCCAACTGACTAATATATATTTCAAACCAACAATGTTTATTTTATTACCCTTTTCTACCAAACTTTAAGGTCTCTTCCTCAATAAATCCTTAGTTTCAGTTTCATTCGATAATTCGAAAATTTTTCCTATGCCACCTAGACTTGCAAAGACGGGGAAAAACCCGATTTATTCCCGTGAATAAGCCAGGTTTTTGGGGAAGAGAATTTTGAAAAAATTGGGAATTTTGAAAATTTCCAAAAAGTGGGAATTTTCAGCCATTGCATTTTGCATTGCAACAGAAATTTGTATGTCCCAAAACTAATATTTATTATTTACACTAGGAATTATAAATAGCTGAAGCATGGAAAATCGTCAGAGATTTGTTAGATCTAAAACCAGTATTTAAATTGTGTGACTTTCCTATTATAAGTAAAAATGAAAATTAATTCCACAAACAAATTGTTGTTTAATTTGTCAATATTTTAAAATCAAACACCCTCCCGAACGATGAAATACTTATTACAAGGTAATTTATTCATTCATATTCATTTACTATTGAACGATTATAAGAAATCTATATTAGTCTCAATAAAATTTAATAGTTCTAGGACTAATTTAATTTATGCATTTGCAAAGAACATTTTGTAATTTCAAATTTTTTAAAATGTTATTTCAATAGACTTTACCTTTAAACTAATACAGAGATTTGGTAAATATCTCTAAATGGCAATCCAGGTGTCGGATTAGCCAGAACATATGCGAAACGCGTAAATTAGTTTATTCCATCAAAATTTCAATGCTTCCAAAATTCCCGGATTTATTTTCGCTTCGCAGAACTCCCTGGGTTTTTGCCACCTCTTAAAAATATAAATATTTCAAAACAGCAATTTGTGAGATCTAAATAACCTTTTTCTTTTTTACCTCAGTTACGTTATGATTCAAGTTTACTTTAAATTTTAAAATTCTGACTGGTTCGGTTAAATAGACCAATCATCGAGTCAAGTAACATTCAGCAATCCTGGTTTAGAAACAGGATACAGCATAGAGCTAAGGGATTCGAACTCCATACTGAAAAAATGCCAATACCGTTTGAGACAATAATTCAGGTGGCGCTGCGATAAGATGAGCTCCCCTGCATCGTATGTATTTCTACGGTGAAAGGCTTAACATATTTATTTAAACTGTGAATTTTGTAGAAATAAATTAGTAGCGTAATGCAAATTAGAACTGAAACAATAAGGAATATTCCTACGTATTCAAAATTGTTTTGCATTTCAATTTATTTTTAACTCCCTATATTCTGAAATCTGACCTACAATTGTGAAAAAACACTGAGTAATTATACTGATAATTAGCAATTAGGTAATCTAATAAAAATAATCAAGAATACATATACTCAATGCTATGCCTCTCTACTGAGTCAAATGGAAACAAAGGGCGATTTACTAATGTGGTGCGCGATTAGAAAAAGCACTTAAAGTTAAACTTTTAGCTTAATTATTATTAACATATAATATATCTTAACATGGCAGTAAAATCGTACATAGTGGAACTCATTATTAACTTATAGTACATTGCGCTGTGTGCCGCTATTAACCCTCCAATTATTTATCTTTCGCGTGAGTTCTGTAAAAGAATATTAATATAATACTAAATTGACTGCACCATTTTAACTTTAACAATAAAATATTTATTAACAACATATCATACTCAATTATTTAATTACAACAATTATTCTTATTATTAATTATTCTGGCGGATAGACCATGCGATACCACTTGAATTGCCTAAAATGTTTAGACCTGTAGTTTTAATGGGCACATACCTTCACTTTCGGCTTTGTCCATAGACCATAATGCTTTTTTTTGTCGTCCCAAACCGGGGGGCTTGCCTAATTAGGCTTATAGCTGCTTAAAAACCCCGGCCGGGAAAGAATCCTAAATGACCATAATGCTCACTAACTCATACTGACCGTAACTCTGGGTGTTTGGCTCTATGTCGTACTTCCGATCGCACTACACAAATCAATAGATCTAGCCATTAATTTGGAACATCTACAGAACACTTTGCATCTCCAGTCGTCGTGCTGTATTCACCCAGTATCATCGTTCTTGTCGGCATGTCCAGCAAGTATATACTTCGTCCTCGTCGTTATATCATAAGGTCGTTCTTAAGTCATAGGTTGTGGCACTTTTTTGCCTCAGGACTATTACTCCCCCTTTTCTCTCATTTGCGGCCTTCAGAGTTACACAACAAGCACCTTCTCCATTGGTTAACCTTTTATCCAAAGTCGTTACTTCATATTTTCTTACGAAATCGTTCGACCCCCTCTGTCTTGACACCCCTAAATTTATGGTTTTATCTGACCTTTGGGTTCACGTGCTGTAAACTTTGGCGTCATTCAGACTGGAAGTATTGTGTGACGTTTCAGACACAATAAATAATGTACATAAAACTGTCTCACCATACCATACGTAATGTGAGATCTATTTCTGATCTCACAACTAATACTAACGACACCTAGATATAATTTTCAAAGCGTAATGGTATTTTCAAGCGTTTCATCCAAAACGAGTTTTATCATCTTCTCTCTAACTCCATGGAATAAAGTTTCGAATCGCGAGTGAGTGAGTTAACTAGAATGACGAGATGATGGTTAGAAGGTTGGCTAGTAGGAAATGAGGCTGGAGTAAGCTAAAGCTGGTTGAGATGTTTAAGCTGGATGAGTCGCAAGGGATAAATTCGCTGGGCTAGAAGGATAATGAAAGCCGTGGAACCCGCACTAATGAATACTTCTTCTACGACCAGAAGGGTCTGGTGTCCTGGTTTAGCCGAAACCAGGTTTAGAGGCACTAGAAAAATGTTGGGTAAGCATAGAAGCTTTATAACTTGTCCAATGTTTACTTAAATATCACCATGCCCGCCATAATGCATTTCATGATACATTTGTGTTAATTAATGAGAACACGCAATACTTGCTGTATGGTATGTCTCTATTCTAGTTAAGCAGCCAGCTGCTGTAATTTGAATGACATGCACAATAAATGTGTTTTATTTAACTGATTGCATCTGTGTGTTATTGCCATGGACAGAGAGGTCCTGTGTATCCAGTTATACCAAATTTAGAGTTGTGTCACTTTTGTGTGACAGATCTAAGTAATTATGGATAGGTAATTCCGCAACCAAAATCTGTACATCCGTAAAATACAATGCTAATCAAGGTCCATTCGGTTACAATGGAGCCCAATCAAGGCTCAGAACTCTAATCCAACAAATTATCCTTGTTTATTTTATCATATACTCTAACTTTGTACCAAAATGTAAGTCTTTTGTGTCAATAAACTTCTATGTCTTCTTCAAATTGACTCGAAAATTCATACATTTTGCCTATAACACCCCTCTATATTTGAAAAAAGCAATTATCTATGTCTGTTTTATCATATGATCTAGAAAAAAGATAATGTCTATCATTATATCACGAAATGTAAACTTTGGAAGGACTTCAGAGATAAATCATTTCCCTAAAACTACACCTGTTTGGGCATATAGAAAATAGCAACGCAAAAAAGCTAAATACAATATGGTGGAACATTTGTTGCACTTAGAACAAATATTTGTATGCAGCGTTTTTAATCGGAAGTATTTTAAGCAAATAAGTAAAAAACGAAAAAAATACATTCAAAGTTTTAAAATAAGTGCATCGCAATGCGCTAAGTTCAATGAGAAGAAATAATAATAGATCCCATCTATATACCCAAAACACTTGAATAAGGTCAAAAACATATTCCTAAAAATATCTCGCAATATTGCAAAACGAAAACAAATCTTCCATGACTTAGCGCTGATACACAGAATATAGATTTCTATTTAGCATTTAATTGAAATAGAAATTGATATTGTAGAAAAATATTCAAAATTGTGTAGAATATTTTGGATCTGTGTACATTTAAATACAAGAATATTTTTCTGAATAACTGGTAACTTCAAATAATCTACCGACCCACCAAAAAGGTATAAAAATGAGCGTCTTGTCGAATGAATTCGGTCATCACTTCTGTTGAAAGAACACAGTATTCATTTTCCATATCATAGACCTAATTCCTGCATTTAAGCAATAATTTAATCGACTCTCTATAATTTGGCGATTTATTAAGCGATTATCGATGACCTTACTTCCAGTGCAAAGTTACTACACTTTATCGGTGTGGTCACATTTGACAATTTCCAATATTTAATTGGATGTACTGCAAAAGCGTTGTATATTCAGAAAAGATACATGTATAAACTTAATTACTTGCTTTTCGGTATGCAAATTTGCCAAATATGTGGGATATTTTAGGAATACTCTTCAGAGAATATTTAAGTGTTTTAAGTACGTGAAATGTATTATTTTCAATGAACTTGGTACGTTGGGATAAAGCATACTTTAAACATTTAACAGGCTTTCCTTATTTCTGGACATGGCAAGTTTTAACAGTATATGGTTCAGTTAATATAAGTAATTTTTAATATTATTTGTTTCTATCAATAGATTTTTTTAATAAAGTGTCAAATTAACTTTATATGTTAGTAGAGCAAAAATTTGAATTACACTTAGAGAACAATTCGTTATTTACTCCATTATCTATTTATCTCTTCAAAATTAGAATGAGCGATCGACGCAAGTCATACAGAGGCGTTATGCAGTTTCGTACGCCTCAAATGGGTTATCGGTTTATATAAATGTTTAATGTTGGAAATTGATTGGTTTTTAACACTTTACAACAAAGTTGAAAAGTGTTTATGACTTTGTTCATTCTGTCTGTCTGTCTGTCTGTCTGTCTGTCTGTCTGTCCGTTAGCACGATAACTGCCGTAAAAATGACTTAATCAAAATGAAATTTTAGTATGTTGTTCAGACGGTCTGTAGGACCTATGGGAATATAAATGAATAATATCACACAATTAGTTTTGGATTGAACCCGGGTTGAAAAAATGAAATACATTGAGCCCTATGGGACCTAATTTTTCTAACATTTTTAAGCGGATTTAAAATTCACAAATTGCTTCGAAAATTTTAGGTAATAGTCAAATTGTTCCATAAAATATATAGAAAAAAATTCAGCTAAATATATTCAGTAGTTTTTTAAATAAAAATTAAAATAATAATTACACATCTTATATGAAACGATCACGTGACCATGATATGAAACGATCACATGACCCACTTCAAAATGAGATATGGCATCCATCTTGTTTCAAATTCGTGATTTTTTAAAGTTCTTTTTAATTCATATTGAGTGTTGTATCCATCCTAAAACTACTTTATTTCTGCTTAAATTCTGTGCATCTACATACTAAAACAACACAATGACAATATATTTGAGTTTAAATTCTCATTCAAATTTGATTATTTCTTCAATTAAGCCTATTTTCCACCTATGTAAAATGTAAACAGCAAAATATGTAGAATGAGTTGTATTAGAATTACTGTATTTCTTTAACACAAAATAATTCAGTCCATGGAGTCTGCATGGCTGATATGAATGAAATATTAATTGATTTTATAAACAGAAGGACGATATTTTTCGATGAAGTTTTAAGCATAAAGTTTATGAATTGTAGCTCCATGGTCTTAATTTTTAAATAAAATAAATTATTATAGTATTGTGATGAATGAAATGGAGAAAGTTATGAATGAAATCCTGCTTTTATAGAGAGATCCAGGCGTGTTATTTTTTCTATGACGTCATTTGAATTAATTTCAGTTGTTTTCGATGAAGTTTTCAAATATAATAAATTATCGTAGTATTATGATAGATTTAAAAATATTACCGTGGAATGTATTGCATTTTAGAGATATTTAAACCATGCAATTTATATTTCAATGCCGTCTTTTGAATGAAGTTCATTTTTTTCAATGAAGGTTTAAGTTTTCAAATATAATAAATCAATGTAGTATCGTGATAAGTTTTAAAATATTACCGAGGAATGTATTGCATTTTCGACTTTTTTAAATAAAATTGCATTGAAGTTGGAAAGTGTTTCATAATCAATGCTTTAAGCATGATTGATCTTTCTTGTTATACTGAAAAGAGTTTTTCAATTTCAGTAACTTTTGAGTACATTTTTATGCCCAAAACTCTTATTTTAACATGATTTAGAAATTTAAAGTGTTATTTTGATGCTAAATACTTTTTATCGAAGCAAAAATGTCATTTATATTATTAAACCAAAATTTAGAAGTTTAATGTATGTCTTGATCATGATTATTCTAAAATATTTGACATTACCCTCCAAAAGTTATTTCTTATCTAAAAAACACATTTTGCCAATACGTATATATGTAATTACTTGAAAGTTTTTCAGCTATGAAAAAAGGACACGATATGTTTACATTTGTAACACGACATGATATGTTATACGATTTTATTGGAATCGAATGTTTTAGCCTGATATGTCAAACCTTATAGAAAAAAAATGAATTTTAGAAAGTTGCATGCAAAATTTAATACGTTCCAATTCACAAAAATTGATTTCAGTATGAAATGACAAATCGTTAATGCTTTGCATTTAGGAAAATGAATAGCAAGCTACTTCCATACTCGGAATGCAAAAAACGTGCACCATACCTCATGTTTTTTTTAACGTTTTTCTATTTGAAAAGATAAATTTAATAATTTGACTACATAAGCTGTTAAACGTAAAACATATAAATGGGTACTTTAATAAAATATGAGTAATTATATGAGAAGTATAAGTGTACTTTACATTATTATTACTCAGATTTCAAATCAAAGTAAAATTTGGGACTTTTATAAGCTGCTCGTTTTTTTTTATTTTTTTTATAGAGGATAACATCCTGCTCAACGTATCTTCACCAATTGCTATAGCTGCCATAATCCATAATACTGGATGGTAGGAGAAATTCTAATTTTAATAATATACAAACCTCGGTCCCCACCTCATCTAAACTTCAGATTTAAGTTCGTTAAACGTCATTGCAAATATCTCAATTCTTAACAAAGATTCGAATAACCAAGCTCCGGCAGGACAAACTTCCTCTCGGCCTACTACACTGTTGCCTTTTACATCTGAAATAAACCTCACATAACTCTTTAGCAAAGCAGAAACAAAAATAAATTTTCAACTAAAAATTAAACAATAACTAATCGCATCACCCGCAACCAGCAGCCACTTATTTCAGTAGCAACTTTTTAGCAGTCACGGCAAATAGTAGTAGCTAACAGTATTTTATTTAGATATTCCTTCCTATATACCCAATGCAATTAACAGTTCCCTAGCATGCACCTCCGTATGCTCTCCGCAATGCCTTGCCATACAAGTAGGTGATGGTTGATTACTATTCAAATCAGGACAAAATAAATTCAGCGGAAATACCTCCACCTAACCTACCTCTCGCAAGAATCCAATAAAATAACATCAAAAAACGTTCCCCAATAGATAAAATCCTATATAACTCATTTATATTGAGAATCGCAAGATTTTTAACACATCACCATAAGTAATAAAATATGCTTCCATTTACAGTTTCAAGCATAAAATTATAAGAATTACAACCTTAGACTTATGTATTTTTCCTTGTACATCCTTTATCAGCAGCTGACATTCTGAGTGTCGCTGATAACGATAGTTGGGATTTTGGCCTTCAATTCGCAATAATCGGGAGATTTATTGGTTATAAGGAAAGTATTGTGACGGGGTCGAAAATTCGAATTCGAGTTTTCGACGGGAGAGCACGTTTCAAGCATCCCTGATCACGAATCGAACATTTTTGAAGTGATGCCTGTGTGTGTGTGTGTGTCAGTGAGTCTATGGAGACGATAACTGACGAACGAATGGACCGATTCGTACCACATTTGGTACAAAAACCGCAATCCGTAAACACTGGAAGCCTATTGTTTTCATACGCAATCGAATGTTCAGAACTCCTCTAAATTTTCGAGTGAAATTTTGAAAAAATCGTCAAAAAATCAAAACCACTAATAAAGTTACGCAAATAGACATTTCTTATGTAATATTTCCTTAGAAAACGATTGACATGAATTTTAGAACGCTAACATGAACCGTTCTTGAGATATTGCACATTTTTCAAAAAAATTATCAAAAAGTCATATAAAATAAAAAGAAAATATTTCCTATTGAGAAACATGTTCACTTTTCATATGTAATACCATGCGATAAATTGGGTGACATCATTTTCGTGAATCTAGCTCGTTCCATTCATGAAAAAAGATTCTTTGAGTAATACTTTTGTATTTGAACGCCAATAGTCATTTATCTGCTGTAAGAATAACTTATTTCTTCGTCCATAACACTTGATGAGATTTTGGCGACGAATTTGGCGAAATGTCGCCAACTTGGCGACTTTTTGAAATATTGCCAAATTAACGAAAATCTCGCCAAATGGATAAAAATGAAGCTAAATCCATGAAAATGGCGACTAATTGTCGGAAATTCAGTATCTTTGAAAGAATATTAGTATCTACTATAAGAAAAACCTATTTTTTTACTGTAAAAGTAGTAAATTCATTACATTATATAAGGAAAGTCATGTGTTGCCCACATCAGATTTTTTAAATACACATTGTTATTATCACAGCATCCGTATCTTCTATCTAATCCCAATTCTCACAAGCTGTCATTTTTCTCCCATATGAGTTGTAACATATCTGCAAACCCAGCTACCATAATATAGCAATTGTAATTGTTTTCCCATATATACATTTTGCGCATTCTACAACTTTGTTACTAACACTTTTTGTTTCGAGTTATTGCGATAAACCTTTCCTCTCTATCTTGATAAGCCACATCCCCTACATACAGATTAGTAAACATTTTTCCCTACAAAACTTATAAAATTATTTTAGTCATACTGCGTGATGAGGTGTTTGAAACAACTACCCTAAAAACTAGGAAGAAAGTTCTAAAATTTACGGAAACTACCAATTTAAGGAAGGACGTAACGGAAAATACACTTTGAAGAAAAAAACAGAAAACGCTTTCATTGTATGAATGTACATTGTTAGAATCTACACTCTGATAAAAGCTTGAACAAATTATGTTATCCAGGGTATGGAATAAGTTATCGTGTATATTTAATATTGTCTTATATTTCTGGTAGTACACAAAACATCTTACTCTTGCAATGTTGTAATAGTTTAAAAAGCATTAGTATATTTTTTTATAATAAGTCAGCCTAGTTTCGAACTCAGGTCAGGTTGATTTACAATTCAGAGATATGAATATTTTCTGCATTCTCTTGTTTCTAAATAATAGTGGTCCAAACCCTCTACGATCGCAGGAACAAGGCTTGAACGTGGGTTTCCTGAATTTAATACAATGCTAACGGCTACGCATTCGGGTAACTTAAGAATATTCCTTACAAATTCATGTTTTAATGTATTAACTTTAATATATGCAAGTTTAAAGCAAAATGCTAGCCCCTGTATGTCGCCAGTAAAATAACATTTTAGTTGCCTATATTTATTGCTACGTCTACAATAATTTGCAATTAGAAGACAGCCACGTGAACAGGTACAAAAATGAATATCGGCACAGACTGATATCAGGATTGACAGGGAGATTTTCTCAAACAAGCTAAAACTTGAAAGACTGCCACACCTCATACTTTGGGGCAATGTGGGCAGCAATTTTGCGTTTTACGTGTTTATTTAGTAAAATAAGTAAAACTACTGATATTTTAACACATTTGTATTATCAAACAGGTTAAAAACGGGTAAAAGAACAGTTTTTCCAATAGGTACAGCCATTTTAAAAAATAAAATCCCCACATCTGCAGCTTTATAACACTACCTTAAATAATAAAAATAGAATATCCGTGTGTGTGTGAATAGTATATCTATGCGCTGCGTAGTCCAAACGATGTTACATATATGAAACTCACTGCAAACAGATCTGATGTGACAGTGATGGTGACACAAACAGTGACGATGACACATGCAACTGCTGCAAATTTTTTATGAATTTAGTGATCATTTATATACATTTGAAGTGTTGTTTTTTTTTAAATCTATAGATTATTTTCAACTTGCAGAGCATTAAACTTATTTCATTAACCTTAAAACTCAATAAGTTAAGACAAAAAATTAATTCCAAGATTTCTTTGAGTCCAGTAAAACTAACCACTATACCCCTCCTCCTAAAGAATAGTTTTAATTAATCTTTCATTCCCCTCCTTTAAAGCAAGGATGTGAGGTCCTAACCCCTCCAGACGCTACCATGCAATCTTTTATCCCGTATGCCAATTGTGGAACATTACACCTATCTTTAATAATCAAATAAGTATCAGTTCATCCTGAAATCGAACCCAAGGTTCTCAGTTTGCTCTCAATATTAGCCGCTAATAAGAAATGCATTTACAATACTTTACAAATTATGCGGAAATTGTTAATATTATCTTTGGCGATTTAATTTTTTGACCTCGTTGCATTAATTTTCCTGTACGTACATTATTAACATTTCCGAAATAGTAAAAATAGTTAAAACATATTGTTCTAGGTTAAATATAAATAGTTTTGGTTTTCATTGTCTTCATGACTTACATATGTTACTGATTCTCTCTTAAACTTTCTTAAAGTACATTTTTATCCTTTGCAAAATCTCATGTACATCCTTCTAACTTGTATAACAATCCAAGTTTGTATTCTTCACAAAAGCTGTAAAAGCCTAAAAATATTCTCGACTTCCGTATTATCATTACATACTTAGAAAATGTCAGACATAAAGATGGTTTAACATAAAACTTTTGCCGTCTGATGTCCATTTTGAAAGTCATAATTCAAGCATATAACACTACCAATGAATGCAATTTCGTCTGACCCAACGGTTATTACTTTAGTTAAAATAATGTAGAAGTCCGTTGCTTTCTAGCATAATTTTTAAAGAAACCTTTAAACAAAATATGTTACTTATTCTCAAAATTATAACATATTACAAAAGTAAAAAAGAGGAAAGAATATTTTTAAATATATTTGTGGTATATAATTTTTTTTAAATAGATTTCGACCTTGATAGAAGAACTTTAAAAGTATAATTTAATTTCACAAATATATAACCCGCCACTTCCCGGATCCTAAATAATCGCCTGCTATGAAAATAATACAGATGCAGATAATACAACTCAATTTCATAATCAGCTGTTTTAAACCAAAATCACATTACTACCTTTAGTTTCTACACAAATTATATAGTTTCAGCAAACGTGTAGACGCACGTAACAATTTGCTACTTAAGCGTTCGAAGATCCACTGCTCCCCATATCAACGCCCAGTTAACCGCCAACCGAAGAAAGAATCCTTTGACAGCGGAATAGAAAATTGAAATTTTTGAAAATTCTCAGAAAATCGGAAAATAGAATAATTCGAAAAGGTGTTTTTATTAGAATGCAAAAATATGCACTTATATTTTTGCTAAACTATGGAATTGTGCTAATCTTCCTTTTTCGGATGCGGCAAAATGCGAATCATAAAACCTAAAACTGTACATTTCTATGCATTTAAAAATAATTAAATATATATTTAGGAATTATCTTACAGATTCAGTTCAAAGATCGTTAGAAAGAACGTTCTTTGATCTTTCCGATGATGTCAAAATGGAAACTTTATGATAACCTATTCACTAAGGAACCGAATTCTGTGAAAATTGCTCAAAATCATGTTCCAACAAAAAATAACTGAACAACTAATTCGAATTGAAAGCAAAACTCGACTAGATCTTTCGTCCCGAGAGTTCAGATAATCCTGTACGAATTTTGTGGTAGCATTTCAAGGTTTCTGTAACATTTTCATCTACAGACGACACACGTATACACACAGACAGAAAGGCAGACAAACATCTTAATTTTTTATGCAAGATGAGTACGTGCTACTTTTATAAAATATATATCATGAATATATTATTTTCATAAAAAATTATTTAAAATAAATATTTTTATTAGTAACTTTAAAATTGTAGTGAAACTTAAGGAATCGTTTTGCAATGGACAGATTTAACAAATTGCGGCCAGTATGAGGTGAACGTTATAAACGCCCAGTTCCCGCCCATCAAAGCATATCAAACTGTTCATGCATTAACTAAAACAGTTGCAATTTTTTTTATTAGCTGTAACTTTCATTTTTAAATTGGATATATAGCTAACAAATATCAAGATTTGAGAAAGTACTTGATGCGAACTGTTCACTTGATATTAACCAAGCATTCGTATAAGTTAATATAAATCAATAGATCTTTTAATTTTATGAAATAAAAAACATTTTTCATAGAATTCAATTAATTAATGATGCATTTCAAAATTATCCTACACAATACGGTTTACCTTGGGGTTTTTGAAGGAATAGTGCCACAGTAGCCGAGTGCGTTGTCCTTTGTAATACACTCTATAACAAAAAAATCGACGCACCAAGAAGGTCCGATTATGGTAAAAATTGGTGGATGTGAAGGACATACATAGAAAAAGAAACTATTAAAATTTCAGAACAATTGAATGATTTAGAGTTTGGCCGTATACAAAGGGAGGAAGTCAATAAGGCGTTGGTACACCTCTGGCCTGGATGCAAGATGTCACCCGGCGTGGCATAGACTGATAAATTCACCGATGGGGGCCTGACGCATGTTTTTCAAAATTGTCTCCAACTGTCGGGCTAAATCGTCAACATTCCGGGATGGTTGCAATCGCCTTCCCATAACGTCCCAAATGTGATCTATGGGAGAGAGATCAGGAGACCTAGCTGGCCAAGGAAGTGTTGGGCAAGTTTGAAGACAATTCATAGGAACACGTGCCGTATGCGACCGGGCATTATCTTGTTGAAAAGTAAGTCCGGGATGTCGCAAAAGGAACGGTAACACAACCGGTCGTAGAATGTTGTGTAGGTACCGCTGTTCTGTCCGTGTACCGGAAATGACTACCAAAAGGGTCCGGCTATCAAAGGAAATGGCACCCCAGACCATACCCACCTGCAGATATACACCTGCCCAGATATACACCTAATGAATGCGCAGTTCCGATGGGCTGGAGCTTCCACTATTTATTCATTGGATACCAAATTTTATTCATTTGCATGTTCGCTCAAAATGTCTTTGCATACGAAATTTCATTATAATCGGACAATTCCTTCTTGGTGCGTCAATTCCTTTGTTATAGAGTATATTTGTAAAACGTTTTTACTGTGCGAGTTTTGTCTGCCCCGGCTTTCAGAAAAATCGTGTGTTTAAGATGAGATATAGTCAAATATAGTAGACAGAGGAAACCGAATAAAGTTCACCTCAAAAATTAAAATCTTGATCACAGTAGCAACATTGATTCGCTCCGATTTATGGATAAAATTTATGAATTTTATCCATATGTTTATTAAATTAATGTATTATTAAATGTTTATGCATCCTCCGTTGCATCCATAGACATTTAAATATATCATACATCTGAAAATTGCATAAGAAATTCGTTGTATTTTTAAAGAGTTTTCTTCGGACGTTTATCTTCGCAACGGTGTCTGCCACACAATTCAACCACTAGAAAGACCGACCCAAAAGAAACTAAACATCTCCCGAAAATTACATCAAAATTGGTTAGCTTTAAACCGTTATTGTCTGTTTATGTACAGTATTGTGGCAATTAATTGAGAAACGCAGTTTTTTTTATAAAATTCAGTTTTATTCAAGTTTTCTATGGATACATTTAAAACTAATAAGTGATATGACCTCTCCGAGACTTTATAACATCACAGACACGTTTCGGCATAGAATGTACTAGACTAGCACATGTAGTTTTAATTTCAACGTCTCTGAACCATATGTCAATAACGGTCGAAATTAGCTTGTCCATCGTCGTACAGTCAAATTTGTGAAGCCGTTTTTTGACAATAGCCCACAAATTTTCTATGGGATTCAAGTCTGGTGAATTCCCGGACCAATCCAGTACGGTAATATTTTTTTTTTGAGCAGAAATTTTTGATTCGCTTTGAAGTGTGACTTGGCGCGCTGTCTTGTTGGAAAACGCAATCTCCGTTCGGCCACAGTTTAGCCATTGTTGGAAGCACTTTTCGAGTCAATATGACTTCGTAACTGGCACTGTTCATCATTCCCTCTACGGGAACAAGAGATTCTGTCCCCAAAACGCTGAAACAACCCCAAAACATCTTTTTGGGCGGATGCTTGGGTGCATGATTGATGTGGTGCTGATTGAGAGGTTCTCCTTCTCACGAACATAGATCTAAATCCCTGAACCTCAAAATGTGTTTCGTCAGAAAAGAGAACTTTCTCCCAGTCCTTCTCAGTCCATGTTTTGTATTTCCGTGCCCATTCCAACCTTTTTTTCTTCATGCGAAGCGTCAGAAGCTGCTTCTTGTACGGTCGACGTGCTCTCCGTCCGCGTTCTAACAGCCTGTATCGCACTGTTGAAGGTGCAATATCAACACCAGCTGCCACCATGGACTTAGACAAGTCAAAACTGGTTAATCGAGGATTTTTTTGCACTCATTCGATGTAAAGTTTTGTCGTCACGAGTCGAAGTTGATCTTTTTAGGCCGCATCTTCCAGAGCGGTTGGTTCCAGCATTTCCTGTTTCCTGAAACCGCTTCCAGATCCTCCCGACACTTGCTGTATTCACTCCACATATTTTACCTATTTCCTCGAACGTTTTAGAAGTGTGTTCTCTAAGCGCAATCACTTTAGCACGTGTTTCCGCGCTGATATCCATGACGCTAATGAGCTCCGCAACAACTGAGAAACTACCACTGCGGAACACCTGCCACCTGGCGGAGGAATTTGAACACCTGCTACTTACCAGGTGCATACGAGCACCGGCTACTGTGATAATAACTGCAATTTGAACTCTGAGCTAATTTGGAGTGCTTCTTCCTAAGCTTACGTGTGATAAAACGAAAAAGATGACATTTCTCAATTAATTGCCACAATACTGTATACTACTATAGAAACCACTTTCCTCACAATATTTTACAAAGTCCTAAATAATAAAATTAGATTAATTTTAAGAGGATTTACTGGTAAGCAAGGTATATCAATAAAAGGGACGCAGCACATGCAATTTTTATTCGACATCTTTCTAAACAAACTTAGCCTGTGAAACTTTAATTAACTAGAATTATATTGAATTATAATACAGCCTAACAATCCCGGCAATGTAAAAAACTACTTACATTTTCTCACATTTTCTTACACATGCTTCTATTTGTCAAAAGTAATCAATTTATTTCACTATTTATTGTATATATAATTTTACTGAAAAAAACGGATTAAATTCATTTTAATCAGCTTATTTATATTGATTAACAGATTTTAAAAAATGTATAAGCAAATTCTAAAAAAAAAGTCTTGTATTACCCACATCAAAATTTTGTGTTAAATAAAGTTACATAATGTCTAAAAAAGATTAATGTGAAAATTCAAATAAAATATTTGAATCCTCTTCCTCAAATATCGTTTGACTTTAACATACCACACATTAATTTCTCCGTTGCCACAGCAACGTCTCCTCACTCAAGATTCCCTCCCTATCTGTATTTGAAGTGCTTGCCAATTGTCTCTGACAAACCTGAATACAAAGGACCTTCTCTTTAAAGATAATCAGAATTAAAGAGCTTAGATTATAGCTGAAAATGATAGAATATTAGTATAAGTGTCAAAACACGAGGACAGAAGTGTCATTTCAGTTGATAAGATTTTAATTAAAAAAAAATATTTGAAATTTGAGTAACACACTAATTTTCTTTTTATTTACTTGTACATTTTTTATGTGCTTGTACAAGAGGAGAAAGCTGAAAGATTTTAAACTTTATAATTAATGAAGAAAATTGGAATAGGGCTGCTGTTCTTCAGCAATTTATGTTTCCAGGAATAAATCAGAACATTTAAATTGAAGAGTTATTGTTAATTTTACACACTTCAAAAAATATATGGATTTTGTGTCCCCTTTGTTTTTTAAATACATTCATATTCCATAGTATTCATATTCCATAGTATTTAGTTCTATTTGTATTAGAATTATAGAGTAGAATAAAAATATATAATTTACTAGATTTCCTTCTCCACTTATTCTTTTAAATTATTTTGTAAAAATATTTTTTAAATTTTTTATTCTGTTTGGCAACATCTTAGTAACACCTAGGTGTTTTGGGGTTAGCATAAACTATTTTGATGCCACTAGCATAACCTTATACAAACTACCAATTTATCTATATACTATCATCATTCTTTCAGCAATTATCATTGAAATCATTCGAATTCTAATTATTGAAAGCTCTATCTAGTTCCAGTTATTTTAAATAACGTATCTGCACAAAATTTGATAGTATGCGTTCTTGAGTTATTGTATCTACACACAACCACACGCGCACACACAGCTGGATTCTTTTTTTCTAATAAAAAATTACATAAGAAATGATTATTTATATAACATTATAGAAGGATCTGATGTTTGAAAAAAAAAATTCATTCGAAAATTTAGGAGTCTTCCATATATTTGATTACGTTTTAAGGCAATAATATTCTAGTATTTACTGATTCTAATAATCGTATCAACTTTCGCTCGAAGCGCACAATTCTTTCTTGAGATAATGCATCCATACACTCACGGGCAAAAGGACACACATATATGCGCACAAACATCACCTCAAAGACATTCGATTCAAGTTTAAAGATGCTTGGCATGCGCTTGATAGTCAAAAAATTTAATGATGCTTGACAGTCGAAAAATTGAATTCGAATTTTCGACCCACGTCACAATACTCTCCCTGTGCATTATACTGTGTAGGCAATGAAAGTAAAAAGATAATGAGAGTAGAATCTGAAGTAGTGTACAAACAAAAATTGGTAATGAGTGGTTTTGCTAAATCCGATAAGTATCAAAATCATTTCAAAAATAGGATTATTTGAGAACACTTCTTGCATCCTTGATAACTCATAGAAATAACACTTATCTCTAAATCCACCGTTTGCTTTTATAAGTACTGGTACAGTTTGTAACTTCAACATTACTTATGACTTCGCCAAAAATGAATAAAAAATTTCGAATTTGAGAAATTTTTTAAGATAGCCAGAACACATTCCAAACACTTTTGGGAAAGATGCCCATCTGTGTGTCGTGGAGTTGATACATCTAGAATGCAATTCAACATTTAATTTTCAGCATGTAAGAGAATGCTAATAAAAATTAGCTAGAATGTGGCTCAACTCGACTATCTCACACCAGAATCCACATTTAGCAGCTTTTTTTATTTTTCAAATTTTAAAAGAAATTCTTTTGAAAAATCGCTATTATAGGTCAAAATGATTACAATTATAAGCGTGTTACCTTTCACTTTAAAGTGCTTGAAATAATCGTTCGATGAATATTATACTTGACAATGTTCTCCCAGGGGGGAGGGGGCAACTTGCTCCCCGAGGGAAAATGACGTCACGAACAAAAAACTGTATAGCGGCTATTTTTCCCAACAATGATTGAAACTGTTAAGGAAGGTGGACGTTGAAATTTTTTTTATTTATTTATTGATTCGGAAACGTGAAGATTTGTATAAATATTCCTCTTAGCATTACTATATACAATACCATTAATTTTTTTTTTCAATTTTGTAAAAATTTTGTATTTTTTTTAATTTAATTTTTTAACGAAAATTTGAAGATGTTCCTTGTGTGCCATTTGTTCACATTTTTGATTAATTTTACATTATGATCACTCAAAAACACATTATGAACACATTTGGGTATTCATTTTTAAATCGCTTAGAAAGTTAATTTTTAAAAAATATTTTTCTGCATTAAAACTTAATTTTCATCATTTAATTAGGTTCTTATACACTTTTAATTACCTTAATAAAGTACAATTGTAAAATACATACCCAATTTCATTAAAAAGTATGAGAGGTGTCTCCTTGCCAAATTCCATGCATCTCAGACAAAAATTAAGACGCATGGAGCATTTTAAAACTTTAAACCTTTCAAAATTCCGTTTCGAAAAAAATGCATTCAACATTTTGCTTACGGGTGGGACAGCGTCCATCCCAAACTAAGAACCTCCCCAAAAATCAGGTATTTGATATACCCTATCCCAAACAGTTCGACCCCCTTTGCAGGCCTTGGCGTCCATGGAAATCGCTGACAGAAACATTGCACCTGCTATAGCAGGTGCAATGTTTCTGTCAGCAATGTTTCTGTCAGGTATGTCAAATACCTGACTTTTTGGGAGGTTCTTCGTTTGGGATGGACGCTGTCCCGCCCGCAAGCAAATGTTAAATGTGTAAAATAATGTTATATATGAAAACTTTTTTAGTCGATTTTTGCTCATTTCAACGTCCACCGTCCCCTTAAGTGTCGTCATCATTGAGCCATAAATGAACCCCTTTATATATGATTACGTCAAATTTTGTCATACTGCCATGTTGAAAAAATATAAAATTTTGAATAAATTTTGAAGCATTTGCTCAATCTTAAAAAAATACTAGCTAGTTCTATTTTTTATAACAGAGCCGAATATAAAGTTTTGTGAAATCCATTAATATCTTTGACCTCCATCATGTACACAAAAAATCGACCACAAACATACATACATACAGACAAATAGAAACGATATCATTGCAAGAATTGTGAAAACGTGTTTAGAAGGTTTGAAACATATATTGGAATCAAAATCTCAAATTCGAAAATTCTCGTGAAAACAATAGTTTGCCTTTACTATATCACATAATATGAGTATATGTGTAACAATATATGCGCTTCATATTCTAATACTGAGAACTGTGATAGAAGTAGACCTAAACAATTTAGATTTTGAATATGTTAAAAAGTGGAGTGAAACTTTTGAAAATAAGCCTTTACTTTAAGTACCAATACTCTTTATTAGCCCTTCAAAGATAAAGCTAACTTCATGTCACCTTAACGTACATCGAATGTAAAACTCCACGACTAAAACGTTCGAATCTGTGACAAAATATCATCCAAACCATCTTGGGAACTTAAGAAGAGCCATTAGTATCTAGAGAAGTAAAAGCCTATTCTTTATCGATTCTTTTATGTTTTCCGTGTGTGGTTTTATCAGATAAAGTACCTCTTCTTTTATTATTCTTTTAGTGAGCTTCAGATTACTGGGAATTTAGCTGCTATTGCAGCTCTTTGAGAACGTTAAATATAGAGTTGTTGTAATCATATAGTTATCTAAAAAATACATTAGCATCAAATATTTCTTTAATAAATAAGATTTTCAGAGAATTAAAAAAATTGTAATATTTACATTTACATTTCGTGTTTCAAAAATTCACTTGCTATTTTGTATTTATGTACCTAAATCTTTGAGTCAGACTGAGGTGGTACTATGGGTATTTTGCCTATTTAAGATCAAATATTTGGTTTCATAATGTGTAGTAAAGAAAGTCAAAATTCTTTCACGCTTGTCGTATTGTAGATGGTTGAATGTTTGGACGTAATCCAAGTCCCGTGGTTTGGTTCCTGGTTTGGGCCTTCGGCCTGAAATATAGGTCTTTATCTCACCTCGATGGTTTGCACAGATAGTTATTGTCAAAAGAGTCTACTACTCTTCAGTTCGCTTCGCGCACGAACTAAATTAGGGTGCGAATTCTGCCGGTTTTGTAGTCCTCATCCCCCCAGTCTTGTTTCTAAAGGGAAGAATTTAATGGCATTTAAGGAACTTTCTTATGTGGCAGGAGTGGTATATATCTTTGTCTACTCGGGTGAAATTCAAATAACCTCGGTTTCGATCTCCTGTTTTGATCGCTTGTTAATTTCAACTAAAATGCGGTGAATAAAATATTCATGACCCTCTCGTCATTTTTTTAAATAAAAATAATAAATATTATTGCAATCTAATAAAAACGTAAACGTTTGACATTAAAAATATTATACTCTAAATTATGTACAATAAAAGTAAAAGGTTCTGATGCTCAAAATAATATCTGTAAAGATTGAAGTTATAAATAAATACCACATAATTATGCATCTCTTTGCTTATTATGTCCTTTTAGAAGCTAAAGATTTTTAATATCATCTTCATCCACCTTCAGCATTGTAGAAAGCTGCCATTTGACGAGGTAAGCTACCACGCAAGTCGAATTTATTACATATCGATAGAATTCCATGATTCAAGATCGCTGTTTTCAATCTGTTCTTATTCATAAATAACGAGCCTTTCGTAAACCTTCCATGTTACTGTATACCACGTAATCTCTATTATATTTAGATCAAAGGAGCTACTGACCATTGTTCGGGTAATTTTATTTTTCTTTTACTTGAACCACGTCTTGAATGGTTTCTACACGTGCATTTTGCAATCGTCCTGCTGAAACAAACTAATTTCGAGTGGTTATTTTAAATTCATTTCCAGTAAACTGTAAGCCCTTTATTTATAATTATATAAGCCAGTTATTGGTAACCATAACTGTTTCTTTTTATATCTATGAATTCAATGTCGCTTTTCTTTTTACTGCCATTTGCACGCTATATCATTACCGAACTACCTTCCTTCTGTCGAGTACAAAACACTAGAGGTTTTGTTTTCCATCGTTCCAATAACTCGGATGGTATGAACAGCTATACTCTATACACAGTTGTGTACAGGATGTCCGAATGAAATGTATCCAAAATAATCAACTTATATCTCAGAAAGAACTTATTATAGACATTTTTGGTTTACACCATGATTAAATAAAGCAAAATTATTTTTATATCTATGAATTCAATCACGGAACTCTTGATGACACCACAAAAATCTAGATGATACATTAGTAATCAAAATATGCGACTATAGTCAACGTTATTCTACGTCAATTGAAGCATGTTCGATGCATCCTGTAGCCACAGTGTCTGTTCTGTAGGTATTTAGATGCTAAAGGTCGTTGATACAGGGAGGGGCAGGGGAGTTATGCCGGGCATGACTGCATTTTCTTTACTCTCGCTCTGCGCATATGACACACGCGAGGGTAGAAAGCACGCGCATGCCGAGAATCTCTTTGAACGTCACTGAGAAAGGTATGCACAGCACAATAAAAACTCTCTGCGTAAGTTGTTTACATCTGGATATTGCCACTTCAAAATTAACATACAATTTTTAATTGCAATTATGGGAAAACTGTTTGTGCAACTATGGGAAATGTGTTTTGGCAACAACTCTTCTGGTCCGTGGCTTCACGAATAACGAAATACTACTCTCGTCGACGTCACACTGACAAGTTTTTGATTGGTTACCGAGCTCACAGGACTCCCCCCCCCCCGCTTTAATCTTCATTTGGTAGACAATGTTGCTTACATCACCGCGCGCAGAAAATCCAGTGATTTTAAATCTATTACTAAGCTTTTCTACGTTTACTAGCTGGCTCATCGGCGTAAGAGGGTACCACTTGGCATATGCAAATAAGCGGGGCATAAAAGAAACTTTGAAAGATTACCTGTGTGATTGCGCAAATCAGAAGTTTGTATAAGAAATACTTTCAGACATATACTTTCATACACTCTGTTGCAGAAAAATATATGCATCCATAAAAATATGAGCAACAGCCTTGAAACACGGTATGTAAATATCATTTTAAGAGTCATGCAAATGATCAAACTGTTATTGCCAATAATGTTATTGGGCTCAAGGTTGTAGGGCCAAGTGTTATAGGGCAACGTGCATGAGAACAACGTATCGTGCAGCGTTTAAAACGACCGGTATTCCCACTCATGGGTAATTGGAACTGTACTTTTTGCTTGGATACTGCAAGTTCTGACAAAAGTGCCTTTGAGGCATACTCAACGGTGCTATGAACAGTTGTTGGATTTAAGGAGATGTCGTATCATAGGCTTAAAGGAAGATGGTTCGTACAACAGACGTATCAGTCGCCATCTTGGTCGAAGCGATATAGTAGTTGCTCGGTATTGGCAGTAATAGATCAAAGAAAAGTGTAGCTTTGCGGCTGTAGCTCAATTTTTTATGGGTGCATATATTTTTTGCAGCAGAGTGTATTTTTAGATACGGTTAATCCGTACAACCTGCATATAAGCATTATGTGTGACAATAAGTAAAACTTTACAAAAGTCAATAATTTGCTATCTGTCTTATTTTTAGCTCTTACCTACTTTATTTGTTAACTTCTTTTTTTATCAGTTGCTCAACACAACACATGACATTGCTAAATATAAAGATAGCCAAATTTTAAATACGTATCTGATGCATTTTGTATTTAAACAACATTTTGCTTGATGGTTCTCGTAAACATCCTTCTACAATTTTGCACATCTGCACTTATGATCATTCCATTCACATATATTTCACATATATTACATACATTTATGTTACGTCGCTGAGTCCTATCACCTCCCCCCCTCCCTCCCTGAGTTGCAGACAAAACATGTTACTAATAAAATATACACCATGTCCCAGTTTCTAAGATTAAAAGGGATAAAAAAGTTGTCTTGAAACATGCAAAATCTTCTCTATAAGTAATGGGCATATTGAATTTACATCACATAACTGTGATTGTCAAATTCTATTCCTCTCAGTGATATATTTACCCTACCGTAAAGTTTAGATGTGACGTATTGCCAGCATTTATTACATCTCTTGGAAATGAGTTGCTAGCTATTCATCTTGCTAAAGGAAGAGTAGTAATGATCTAGAAAGATATTTTCATTCAAATACAAAATAAAATCGCTTGAACTAGAGCGTGATAAAATCTGCTACTGAATGGTATAAATGTCAATATGTTGTTCATATAACATGACGTTCCAAAGCAACATCCACTGTCAGTTCTTATAAATATTCTACTTCTATATTTTCTGTCACTTTCTTTTATACTATATCTCTAAATATTTCCAGGAGCAAGCAAACACAGGATATATATATATATATATATATATTTACTTTATTATAGAGAAAGCATTATTTTCCCGAAAGTTTTTAAATTCGATATTTTGCCGGATAATCGCTTTTTAAGACCACCTGAGCCATTTTGAATGTCAATCTGTGTGTATGTGTATTGGGGGGGAGGAGGGGATATGAGATATCTTTACGGTAAAATGCATTTAAAATTAGATCGTTTATTATTAAAAATATGTTTAATGGATTATGGGATTTTCTTTAAAGCTGAGATACTGAGTTTATACTAAAAATATTTAATTATTGCAAAACGTTTTGCACGATTAATTATTTACAGCGAAGTCTTAAGATAAAAATTCCCTTAAAACAATGTAATCTCTCTTTCTTGTTTATATACGAGTTCAGGGGAACATGCAATGGATAAAGAATATGTTTTAAACGCCATTCAATGGCATGAGTTTCGTCAAATCGTAGCTTTAACACAAATCGAAAAACTAGAAATAGATATAACTTATCGTTAAATACAGATCTAGAACAACGATAAGTCTAATATGATATCAAAATGCTGGATCATACAATGTGGAGAAAGAGATAATAATGAACTTCCCCAACTGATGTAGCTCTCAGTGTCTGATTCTTAAAGTCAAAATCAGCTTAAACTCTACTAGTAAATAAAGTTCAAAGGTGCGATCAAATCCAGTGTTAGTCCAAAAAATATATATAACAAAAGATGACGTAGAGAAACTGAAAGAAAATACTCTTTCATCACATTAAAAAAAAAGTTTTATTTTGAAATAATATGCTTATACGCACAAATCAAACTGCTGCCAAAGTAATACTTAAAAGCAGCATATAACACAAAATTAAGAGTATAGATCGGTTTCGAAGGCAGATAAGAGCCTTCTTCTTCAGGAAGCACAACCTTCACTCGTGAAAAAGGATCGACGACATATGCAAGAACAGCGAAAGTGACTAAAGCAGAAAAATGGTGTTGCAAACGGCGACAGAAGAAAAAATCTTATGTGGGCAGTACATGACTTTCCCTGCAGACTTACATCCACGTTCTCTTAATTTTAATTAAATTTAATTCACTTTTAATGCAATTTTTATTCTTATTTGGTAATTGGACTTATTTTCAAAGGTGGCATAGAGAAAATACGAAAAATTTAAAATATCTCGAGTCACGGCTGTAATGGGATTGGTCTTATTCTTTTCTTCGTTAAAAATTACGTATAAAACAAGAATTTAATGGATATATTTCTGCATGCGTAGTTTTTATTTTAGATTTTGAAGATTTTTGCGGGCCATATTGCAAAACAGGCAGGTTATTTTTTTTCGAATCGTACCAAAATCTAATCAGCACCAGGATGACCCATAAGTGACTTATCTGCCGAATTTTGTAAAATTCGGTCCATTAGTTTTTCAGCTAGAGTGAATACAGGCAATTTTTGCAGACCATTTCGCAAAAGAAGGCAAGTTCTTTTATCCCGATTCGTACCCAAAACTAATCAGCACCAGATTCGCCCACACGTGACTTACCTACCAAATTTTATGAAATTCGGTCCATTAGTTTTTTAGTTAGAGTGGGTACAAAATCTGCACAGACACACACACAGACGTCACGCTTAAACTAGTTTTTTCGTATTCCAGAGGTCGGGAAACGTGTAGATCCGTCAAAAACTCGAGTTGCGATTTTCGACATGATTCAAATACTTTACCTATACATTACCATGTATTGCAGGGAATGTAAAAAGAGATAAAATAACCCCGGGAAAGAAACAAGAGGTGGGACACAACGAAAGAACGGCAAACACAGAATTCAAATCAATTAAGAGTTTGTTTGTTCGACCCGGACCATCCGACCAACCAGAAGGAACACTTGTTCAGTTGTTCGTAAAAGCCTAATTGACTAAACCAGCTGAAGAAAAGTAAAACCTGCATAAGCGTTGCACCTGCTGCAGCAGGTGCAATGCTTCTGCCGGTGATTTCCATGGACACCAATGTCTGCAAAGGGGGGATCGAACTGTTTGGGATAGGGTATGACAAATACCTGTCTTTTTGGGAGGTTTTTCGTTTGGGATGAACGCTGTCCCACCCGTAAGCAAAAGGTTAAATGTGTAAAACAATGTTACATATTAAAAAAAAATACTTTTTTTAGTCGATTTTTGCTCACTTCAACGTTCACCGTCCCCTTAACAATTTGGATATATAGTGAAGATAAATGTTTTACAGGCTGAGTTTGTTTCTTAACGTGGTTGAACTAAAATTACGTGTACCGTGTCCCTTTTATCCATGTCCATCGTCCAGTGATAACTTCTCTCACAGTTAACCTATTATTTTTAATTCGATTATGTGTTATAAATTAATATTTCACAGCCCGAGTTTGTTATTAAACGCAATTTGATAAAAATTGAGCATGCTACGTCACGTTGCTAATGTGCACTGTCCACCAGTAAGCCAGTAATTATTGCACCATTTCTACAATAAATCTACTAATTTCAGCTTATTGAGTAGAAAAATTTTAAATTACAGAACTTTTTTTATTTTTTAACTCTGAAAAATATTTTAAGCAAATTGAAATATCCCTCGCTTCATTTTGTATCGTACAAATATCTATTATTTTACTTTTTACTTGCCGAAGTTTGAGAGATTTATTTCAATGACTGTAAGCTGCTATGAAATGAAATAAAATATTACTTTTATCGATAAGACAAGAGTAATTTGGAATGGAAACTGTATTATCTGTTTTTCATTTAAAAAGATAAACATCACTTAAAAAAAGCATTATACCACACACTTAACATTTTAACTAACTTAGACGTATCTGAAACGTATCATGGTGAAATTTTGATTAGCTAATATTAAGGTCCTGTAGCAAATTAAAGCAAAAAAAATGCATGACTCTGGAGATGCAGTATAAGAGTATAGAAAATGTGTATATATACTCACTTTAATGCAATAAACAATTATACAGAACTTTTCAAAAAATTTATCCATATTGCAAATTTAATCAAGTGCAATAGCCATGTAATTATAGAAGAACACCAAGATATACGTCCTGATTAAAAATTTTGGACATTTATGGGGATGCATAATTAATAACAAGGACCACACGGAAATTAACTCAATAGATAATATATTTTAGACAACCATAATCCATGCTCTTGTCATTTTTATGGCGGTGTAATGGACCCTACTCCGATATGACTGTCGATCGTAGTTCCGCATCGATTGATAGAGGACGCTCTTATATTTAAGTGACAAATTATAGTCCAAGCAAAATAGTGTTAATAGCCCTGCTATAGGAGCGCTCTTTATTGGTCGAAGCAGAACTACGAAATACAAGCTTACAATAGGGCCCCATGTTTGAAACAAATGATCCACAATCAATTTAAACTGGAATTCAAATGTAATTCTACTGTCAGATTGAGAAATTATATAGATATAGAAAATTGGAAAATCATTAGAATTTAGTCCGTTTGCATATCATTAATATTTGATGGAAAATTAAAGGAAATATAAATTTCAACCAAGCTCACTTCGCTAAATAATTTATGCTGACTATATTAAATTTGAAATTGTAAAGTAAGGATAAAACTGTATTTCGTGGCATAATAAACTTTAACATTGGTAGTGCGGTTTTCTTAATTATCAGTCGAATCAGAATTTTCTTTTCTATTTTTTCTTTAGGTTTTATTCTATTCTTACGCTATATTTCGTGAACGATTTATTTCCAGTTTTTAAGACAGAAATTCAGGCCATTTAACATCGGGAGAAATGTGAAAACTTCAGCTTCTTCATATGTTTCTCTCTTCTTTTCTTCTCGAATCGGAATTGTTTTTTGAAATTAATAGCTTTTGATAAAATAACTTGACGCTTTAGACACACTAAAGAAATTTTGATGCCATAAAATCTTTAAATCGATTTCTAATATTTCTTTCAACACGGAGAATTTATTGAAAAATGGAAGCTCAGGTTGTAGATGGGTTTTTTTTTATATCATTGTTTTCGCTATTTTAAGTCTTTAAACTTCTAATAATTTTGTGAACAAAGTTTAATATCTTCTGTTTTGAAATCTTTCGTTTATTTCTAGTATAAATAATTCACCTTTACTCTATTGATAAAAATATAAATCAGCATGAAATTTTCGTTTGATTTATAAAACACTATTAATATGGTATACAATATTTCTCACAGAAATTAACATACATTATAAATTAACATCCAACATCAGACAATGTTAATAAAAGCATTGATTTTTTCTTTCACTCTCAGTAACTGACATAAGTAGTAAATTCTCAAATTCATAAAACATAAATTTAATGGTTTTTAACTCTCATATTTATTCAGACTTAAGTAAGGTTCATTTATACGTAGTCTCATAATTTGAAGCGTTGGAGTTCAGTGTAAAAATAAATCGTTAAACAATCATGTACACTTTTGCACACTCACATCGAATTCTATTAATAAAGATTGAATATAGGTTCGATTCAAAGCCAAAATGAATATAGCATATTTTCAATTCAGCATCTTATAAGATAATGTATGATGTTCCATTTCCCATTTCTGTCTTAATAACGGTTATTTATGATGACATCGCGCTCAAACGTTAATCATCGTTTTCTATGAGAATTTTCTGTGTTACATCATAAATCCCTATGAAATTATTGACATATTCTGCATGATAACGTTAAACTTACTATAGAGTGGAAATTATTATACTACAACTAGTATTTAAGCCTGTCAAAGACAAGGCCTGTCAAAGCCTCTTTAATCCTGTCAAATACTTCCTAACAAACTTAAGAAATAAAGTTGTAATTTTTTTTATATATAAGAGTTTTTTGTTAAACTAGGGGTGGGGCTCCACCCCCTGTTCACTGTTGCTCACTAATCCTGCTCGCTGCGCTCTAAGACCATCTTCTCTCCGCCTGCTCCACAGACGTTAATACGCCCGTTGGAGCAATCTCTTATTCACTAATACTCAGCAAACCCAGATATCGCCTTGCGACCTATATGTTTTGCCGCTTGCTCTTTGTACAAGGACAAAAAATCGCGCTTCGTTTGTTTAAATCATTAATTTACATATTGCTTATTTTGGAATGGCAACAGCGTTATGCTCGCAAACTCCTGAAACTCTGGGCCTCCGCTTCCATTCCGCTCTTCACAGCCTGATTACGCTTAACGATCTCTTTCTTCAAGGCAGCTATGCATGTGTAATAATCTAGGGGTTCTCTCTCTCTGCTGACTAACGCTCACCAACCCCTGTGACTCGCTTCATGAGTCAGGTGGCTTTGCCTCCTATTCGTTGGTTGTCGATGAGCTTGCTTTGCCAGCTCTTTGTAGCAGAGTTCTGTTCAGGCATAACACGGTCGTTGGGGCCACAGAATACTATATGCAGAAGGTTCTCTCCCATAGGAACCTATGGCAACATCGTTAACATAGGATTTCGCACAGACACTAGCGTTCGATGAGCCAACCATCCTCGACTGCTAGATTTGGCGACTATCGCTCAATTGGCGATTTTAAGTTAATGCGGCAAAAAAAAAAAAAAAAAATACGGAACTGTACTTTTATAACTTTTTAAACTATAAACATGATCAGCATTTAAAAATACTTTTATCTGTAATATGTTTAACTTCAAATATATAAACACAGATATATATATATATATATATATATATATATATATATATATATTCAATTCATGCAATCATATACTAAATAAAAAATTGACGCATTGCATCACTGTAAATCATTATACACCAAGAATTACAAGCTAACATACCCAAAAGACTAAAATATTATATAATATTTTCAGCCTAAAAAGTATACTAGCGTGTAGATAGTTAAATTGCTTAGTTCTTATTTTATTCTGGGATGCTGTTATTATATACATATTTTTTTTTTTAAATACACTAATATTTTTATACTAAATAACAAATTTACATAAATGCATTATCAAAGGTGTCGAACTTAATCGTTAATTAGAAGGGGGGGGGGGATTATTTTCCACATTACGTCAGTTAGTAAAAAGCATGTAAAATATATACACATCCAATATTATATTCAACTTTCTCTAGAAAAAGCTATCTAAATATCAATTTTTATACATTTTATATAAATGCGGAAAAGGTTTTTTAACTAATAATGCCATTGTTTCTTAGAATTTAATCTAGGCGGAAGTTAATCTAAACTGCACCAATTCCTTATGATGAACACGTGCATAGGATGAAATATGGGATAGATAACGCATAATGTTTTATTTAAATAAAAATAAATTACATACCTTTTAAACGTAATTCCTTTTCTTTTAGTAATCCATAAAATAGCTGCGAAAGTATGTTTAAAACGTGTAAACAACATGCGATGTGCATGCGATGATAGAACAAAGTTCTAAGTTCCAAGTGTTTCGTTCAGTGCCAAATAGGGTTATATTAGCAGAACCGTTACAGACCATCGCCAAGCCTGCCAATCTTGATATTTTGGTTGGCGGTTGAGGGTGCTGAGGTCGAGTGAAATGTCTGTATATGTTAATCTGTGGTTGGGGCGTCCAATCAACCCGGCCTGCGCACACAAAAACCTTTGTGTACCTTTGTGCACACTACTGCTCGCCAAGCTCCGGACTCTACTCCCCCCATCTATTGCTCTATTGCCACTCATTTATCGCCTATCGTTGCTTCGCAAGCTTTTCTTTACACCTGCATTGCAGCCTCACAAACAGACAGAGAGTTTTGCAAGCATTATTGTCATGAACAAATACGATCCATTGTTGAAAATACTATTGCCATTTAGAAAGAAGTAATATTTTAAAGAAACTCTGAATAACTAATATAAATGTAATTGGTGAAATCAATAATTTAAATATAACAGCGTTTGCAACAATGAAAAATTAGATTTTAAAGATACAACGAAGAAAATAAAATCTTCATACAAAAATAGTGTAAAAAATTTCTCACTTCAAAATTGCATAAAAAATAGAAATTTCTATTCGATAATTACCAAAATAGGAGATGACACATAGCAATATATTCTAAATCATCATGCCAAATTGCAAATCATTTGATGCCATAGGTCCGGCACAAATCTGGACAGAAAATCTCTCTATTTTAAAAGGATTTGATCAGTAGCGGCACCAAGCATTTTTGTAATATAAAGAGACAATGAATGTATAATGTTTAACGTTGAAAACAACTAAATTGAAAAGTGGCCCAATTAGTATCTACCCCATGGTCGAGTTTCAGCCTTTTATGTTCCAGGTGGGGGACGTCGGAAGGGTTTTAAAAGATTTTGTCCACTTCGGGAGAAAAATCAAAAATCCATCTCAGGTAGGTTCTATCCGATGATCGATACTAGAGTACAAAGATT
This sequence comes from Amaurobius ferox, assembly GCA_951213105.1. Classification (NCBI taxonomy): domain Eukaryota; kingdom Metazoa; phylum Arthropoda; class Arachnida; order Araneae; family Amaurobiidae; genus Amaurobius; species Amaurobius ferox. The sequence goes on from OX578134.1 coordinate 136,851,083, forward strand.
CAAACTTCTGGGTCACCAGGAAAGCCCCTGGAAGAGCTGAAATGGGTGACCCTATTTTTTCTGCTCCCAGGGGAGAAGGGGTTGTGAATTGAATATACGGCATACGGCAACGTTAAATTCTGTGTCATGATCGATAATATAAATAGGCAAAGATTTTCCTTAAAGGTCAACGGAGCTACTAGAGAGTCTGTAAAGATAAAAAGATGTCATACAATTATCTATAGTGATATAGCATCCAAACAACACCTTTGAACTGTATATGTGCGTAACGTTTAATAAATGGAATTAAGACAAGTTTTAAAATAATGACACAATAGAAAAAAATACCATGAAATATAAAAATATCTGCAAAAAAATATAAGATACATTGAATGAATACTAAGTTATTATATGTCTCCTTTTTTATAACATTTAGTAAAAAAGTTGCAGTTTTTTTAAATGACATTATAATTCGAGTTCCAGAACTGATCTAGTTCAGAAATTGTATAGCATTATATAAATTTATTCTTAACTTCCTCACACATCATAGTCCCACTTTTTTGTAATCCCCTAAGGAGTTTGAGGACCAAAATTTTGAATTTGCTCTTGTAGATAACAGTTTCCTTTGACCGGTTTTACACCTAACAGAAATATCGCAACCATGTAAACACATTTAAGCCGATTGCTTCTTATTAATAAACAGATCCAAAAAGAGTCATAAATGATGGTAATTCGCATTCAATGATATGACAGAGTCTTGTCATGTAGAATGCTCTAGAAATGTTCAAAAAATTATGTCCATGTCCAACAAGGAAGAAGTAGACCCTGAGCAAGAAGATGCTGGGAATCCTTGCTACAAGATGCTGTTTTTTCTCTGGTCTACTAATAATGACTACAGATTTCAATAACTATGCACAGCCTGTGTTTCAAAGGTGGCTAGAGACCATGCCAAGTACTTTCAGAGGTGGTTATGCGCGATCATAATTTGTGAGGAATATTCTGAAATAAGTAGCAATTTAATAACAACTGATATTGGCGTGAATGTTATAGGTAGGTGCCATTATATTAAATTCCTGAAACTCCTATAGTTTCTGTGAAATGATAAGCAGTACTTAAGTTTCTATATAAATACAAAGTCGTGCGAATTGCGTCTATTGAAGATATACACGTGCGAATTGCGTCTATTGAAGATATACACGTGCGAATTGCGTCTATTGAAGATATACACGTGCGAATTGCGTCTATTGAAGATATACACGTGCGAATTGCGTCTATCAAAGATATACACGTGCTAATTGCTTGAAAAGTATTAAGCGAATAAATAAGGTTTTTAAAATCTAACTAATTGACTCGTGATTATTTTAGCCCCCTTTAATACTTATATTTTTTCAGATTTTTTTTAATTTCAGATACAGCAAGCAACAGTTTCATTTGTAAGGATTTCCTTGGAGAATAAGCACAACGCAACCGCTATTATTTTGTTGACCTTATAAAGAAATTTGATGCCCCACGAACCACGGATCTTCATACTATCCAGCAGATGCTGTACCTTTGAGCTACTGGGACGGAATTGAAATATCTGCGAGTGAACAATGCGTTCTCCACCCGATAATGTCAGATTGATATGCTACTTGACAATGTAGCTGACCTCCTCCTTCTTTTTTTACCTCCTAATACTACTAATTTTGCCCTGGTTAGCGCCATGCGTAGTTGTTCACCTCCAAATTTGAAATCGGTATCCAAAAGTCCATTAAATTCGCACTAATCATACTAAGATCACTTTCAAACCCCCAACATTGGGACGCAACAGCCTAGTAATTAGCGCGCGAAGATTGCACTCGAACGACCAGGACTCGATTCCTGCCACTACCCAAAACTGTCGCAGTGTTCACGCGGAGTGTGTTCACGTTAAACATGTGGGTCCGTAAGTCCTTCCGAGAGGTTTGTGGTAAAGATGAGTAAGGTCTGTGTAGAGGCTTCCCCCACTGGATTCCGGTCCAAATTGTGTGGCACTTTTTGGAGGCAGTCGAGGTCGAAGAAGAAGAAATCCCCAACATTAGTGAACTAACCAGCAGTGTTAATCTGATCGGGATCCATTCTAAAGAACCTTGCTGCTCCAATAGGAAACCGAACCGGGGAGCTTCGTACTGGCCAGCCGATGCTCTACCGTTGAGTTACTAGAATGTAATCACTCCTGTCATCAAAGACCACTCGGCTGACCCAAGGGTTTGCAGCAGCAGTTTGAGTGGCCGGCCCCCCAAGGATCTGTAACACTAACGCTTTATGAATTTTATTTTTCTAAAAATTATTCAAAGAGTTTGAGTCAGTGTGTGTACAAATATGAATGTGTGTGCAAGTAACAGCCTAGAGTGTGTTAAAATTTTAATTGAGATGTTGTGAAATGCCGTAAGGTGATTATATTTTTAACTCAGCGCAACACTATATTCCTTTCTTTTAATTTGCACCTAAATCGTATTTTTCACAATATGAAGAACTTCTCCAATATACAGCTGGTCTTTCATAAAAGGTGCTACTCACACTTCAGTCAGAAATATACAAGATAAAAACAATAAACACTCGATCCTCATTCCATTTTGCATTCCCATCTTATAGCCATATTGCTGTACAACACAAAAAATATTTTCAGAAATCAAAGACCTCGCACATATTCTTCCCAATTAAGGATATCTTTACGACTACAAAACTATTTTCTATATCAGAGTAGCAGTTTAAATTATTTCTCTGTCAAAATTTATGAGACAACTTGAGTCTTCTTTTCTATCCTTCATTCCTTCAACCACTTTCGATTTTTTGTTTAAAAAATCCATTTCAGCTGTTCCAAGAAATTGTGCAATATCATGAAAGAAGTCGCAGGAATTTTACTCCTTCTTCTATTTGGCTGGACAAATATACGTCATCAGTTTAAGAACCAATATTACAGCTAAATGACACTCCTCCTTACCCAGCTTTCCTTGCGAAAGAAAGTTGTGAGCTGGTAACAGTATCATTTTTCAGTCCATAAAAATGTTTGCTTTGAATAGTAAGTGACTACTATCTACAGAGTACCTCCCTCCAAGGAGGAGACCGCTTTATGAATTTTTGTTTTCTAAAAAAATATTCAAACAGTTTTAGTTAATTTGTTTGCAAATTACAGAGTCCACATCGACAATTACAACATGTAATTCCGTCCCAACGATAGAGCGTCGGCCGTCCAGTTAGAAGATCTAAGATTCGATTCCCGGTTGGGGAAGCACGGTTTCCTACAATGACGTCCGAACATAAATAAAAACCAATAGCTCAAAAAAGTTGCAAATCATAGAAATTTTGTTCAAAAAACTTAGAATGATGGAAAATATTGTAGAACAGCTAATCCACAGCCAGTCTACACACAGGCCGTGGCGCCAGAATCATGACGTAACGCTAGAAGGGGAACTCGCGCTAACTCGGGAAAACTTGCAAATTGAGAGTTAAAAAATATTTCAAAATAATTACACTTTTACTCATTTCTATGCCTAAATTTTAGCACAGTTAATTTCATACAGATTATCTAAACTTAGATGGGGGGGGGGGGATATTTTTTACTGGAGCTCCCACAAAGCAAGAACTACTCTGTCTACATGATTACAAAATTACATATAATCTAGATCATTTTGCAGTTACAAACCCAGTGTGAATTAATATTAAGTAGCTTTCATTTTTTTTCTACTACTGTAAACAATGCAATTAATATGACATCAAAATTTCTACAACCATATGTATAATAGCAAAAAAATATTGTGTGACAATTCCATTTTTACATATAATTTGAAATATTTTCACGTTGCTGATGAGAAAAATCACTTCAATTGATTTTTAATAAATATTTTAGGTTCATTAGGATTTAACGAAGCAAAATTCATTGCCACACTTACTTTAAAATACAATCCCAGATGTAATGGACAATTTTACAACATATCATAGTATAATGTGTGCTATAATATATATATACAATAATTCTATAAAATGCATCAATATCTCCACTGTTTCTATCTTAGTTACGTATGGTTAGGTTTAATATGATATGCTGATTTCAAAGTTGTATAAATTCCGTAAATCAGAAAAATTTGCCTCTTTAAGGTTTTCATTATTTTGGAAATCAGGGTACTGCAATTTAGTGTCTTTTACATTTAACCAATTATTTCTTATAGATTTTAATAAATGAACAGGATCATACATCAAATACAGAGGTATATCAGGATTACTTGGATTGCATACAGCATCATTAAATTTATCGTGTTTCTTAAAAAAAGTAAACATGCTTCTATTAATATTGTTTTTATCAGTAATAACAGACAATACATTAAGGTCAAGTTCTTTTAACTTGCAAATTAACATAGATGCCAAATTATAGAGTTTTTGTCCCGTAAATGTTTAAACTGGGGCAACTGCTGCTTGAAACATAGATAGATGTAATCAAAAGCACTTGGGCAGTTTTTGCTTTTTCATTACTATCAAAACAATCACCGGTAACTTTACCACATTTAAATGTATACCTAGTATCAACATAAATCTCATCAATTAAGATAGAGACAAATTTTTGGTCTTCGTTTAAACATTGCGCCCTACGTTTTAAATAACTATTACACGGATTAAAAAAAAATCTGAATTCACATTTAACTTTTTTGAAATTCTACTTAATGTTCTCACATGAGGCAATATCAACACCTTTAAATTTCTAAATGCTTTATAGCACGAAGAACTAGATAAGTATATTTTAAAGCATAGAATAAACAGTTCTTGTGAAAATGGAAGCAATTTCTAAACATACCTGCTTCTGTTTCTCCAACAGCTTCACTGCGGATTCGATATAATTAAGTTGTGATGGAGTAGAATGCACAGTTTCACATGCACTTATTAATAAATCCAAATCACGCTTATTTGTAATTAGGCTAAATTGTATTCCACACTTTTGTAGCTGCTTCTCACTGCACTGGAGATTTTCAAAAAACACATCGAACGTTTTTTCTTGGCATATACTGCTACTCGCAATAACACATGGCACAGATGATGCATTAATGCGAACTTTAAAATAATTCAGCTTGTCATCGATTGAAAGGTGGATCCAATTTTCTCCTTGAATAGTACAAAAATAAACCTTGATATCTTCTAAAGTTGGCAGGCTGTTGTTTTGCTGCTCTTGTTGAAAATCATTATACTTTTAGAAATTGGCGTATAGTTCGACCGACAACCGGGAACGGAACACGTGCGAGGCATTGATAATTACGCAGATATAAACTATTTAAAAAATGCCTCTAAAGCAGCCATGAACGTTAGTTAAATGATAATAAACCATAAGAGCAACTTATTATGCACAAAACACGATGCTGTAAAACTAATAGAACATTCCGAAAACCTCAAAAACGTTTTGCAATCATCAACCACTCCACGTAGGACGCTGACTGCGCTTGGATTTTTGTTCTCTTCTTTCCGAATGCTCCCCTCTTACCGTGACGTTGCGACAATTTCTCCTCAGTGGTGCCACGGCCTGTGTGTAGCCCGGCTGTGGCTGATCACAGCTCTATTAATGTCATGGAAACCGGAATTCAGTTTTGATGATCAAGGATTAGCGAAAGTGTACGATAAACGCTTAGAAAAATTGTTTCAAAAGTCGGAAAGGAGAGAAAAACATATGTTAGCCGCGGTATTTCTGATACGTTAAACAGCGAAACTAAACGGTGGTGGAATATTATAGGAGAAACAATTGTAAAACTTGGGATGAATTTAAAGAAAAAGTACAGAGTAATTTCCCGGAAAATAAAACAATGTAAAATTAGAAATAAAGTTGTGTGATGTAAAGCAACAGCCTACAGAATCAGTGAAAGAATTTGTAATGAAGAAAGCCGAACTGAAGGATAAATTAGAGTTAAACATAAATGAGGAAAGTATGAATGAATTAGTCTACGAGAGACTGAGAACACCAGCTCAAGACCTTTTCTTCGACAGAATGCCGAGAACATTTGACAAGTTTTTTTTTTAATTTGCGATTAATTGCAATGCACAACATCTTACTGAAGGGAGGTAAGCAGGCAGATTTAATTCAAATCAAGAATTTAGAATCCAACAAAGACCACAATCAGATCCAAATACCAGATATGATCAACGAAGAAGGATGGAGTCACAGGACACCCAAAGAAATAGATTTGAAGAAAGAAGTGAACAAAGAAAAAAATTAAACTACTCTAATAGAAGTGGGCAATTCAAGGAAGAAGAAAAACCTTCTAATATGGGGATACTCGCAGTGAAAGTGAAAAATATTAAGCTGCCATACGTGATAAAGAAAGTACCTATTGAAAAGTTAAGATTCCCTCAACAAAGCTAGTTCAGAAGAAAAGATCGTTGAAAGATGGTCCAGAAGACGATTCTTTCGATTGAAAGAAATTAGGAATGGAGTTAGTTTCAAAAATAGAAGACGCAAAGGTTAAAAAGTCATGTTTGAAATAAATTAAGAACGGAATTGGTTTCTAAAATAGAAGACTCAAAAGTTAAAAAGCCATGTTTGAACGAAGATGCAGAAGTGAAGTTAAAAGGCAGTTGGGAATTAAAACAGTCATTTGAAAAGAAGAGTTGAAAGCGGAAATATATTTAGAATCGAAAAATAAAATTGATTAGACACAGTTATTTGAAACGGAAATAATTTCGAAGTAGAAATCGAAGGAAAAGACGCAAAAGTGAAAAAAGCTATCCTTGAATAAAGTTCAGCAATTAAAGTTACAAAGCAATTTGTAAATAAAACAATCATTTGAAAAGAAAGTAGATAGGAAATCAGAATATGAGCACAAAGTAGGCAAAGGATCGATGAACGAGTTAGAAATAGATCGACAAATAAATTTGAAAGTACAAGTGAAAGTAAAGCTTTTTGACAGTGGAGCCAAAAGTAAAAAGTCCGTCTGATCTAAACCAAGCTGAGTGAATCAGCTATCCGAGAAGGAAAAAGTTCAGAAATGTACAATGCAGCCCGATCATATCAACCCTGTAGATTAGTGCAATTATGTCGGCGGTCTGAAAGTGACCCTCGTACGACAAGCATGGATTCAGTGGACTCTGGAATATAGAGCACCGATTTCAAATCAAGAAGATAATGACCAAGAAAGGGAGCTAAACTAGCGAATAAAATAGCAGCAGGAGGCTAACCTGTGATAAAAATAGCATGAGGTGGCCAGTCAGATTGTCAGTTGCACTCCAATCTGACATTAGATGGTGGAGAATGCAGTCTATTTCGACAATAAAAACTTGGAATCCCGTCCCAGTAGCTCAGCGGTAGAGCGTCGGCTGGCCAGTTTGAAGATCTAGGGTTCAATTTCCGGTTGGGGCAGCAAGGTTCTTTACAAACTATGAAGGAGTGTGCATGTAACACCTTAGAATGTGTTAGAATTTTGATTCAATTGCTGTGAATGTTACTTGTTATAATTTCTTTAAAAAATATATATATATAAAAGAAGATTTACAACTACTTTTTGTGGCATCTTTTTTTAAGGTGTGTGTGTGTCTTAAATTACATCTCATATGTGTCCCATGTCTGTTTAAAGGTAGATATAGAAATATCTATGATTTAAAATAGTTGACATATTGTATAAGTTGGATACAGTTGAAACAGTTTACCGCCATAATATAAGTAGGAAGCAACAATATTTTTAGTATTAGATATATAGTATACACATACGTTAAATAATTATCGTTTTTTACATCTCATCAAGATTATGCAAGAGAATCTGTGAGTTAACATTTTAATACATATTTCCTATATTAACTCTCATTCATAGTATCATTTTTATTATGAGATTTTTAGTATCAAATATAATTATTATTTTATATGATGAGGCTTATTTTACGTTTTGCGAAAAAGGTAACAATTAAAAATACTAATAGCAGAATAACCGTTCTTCGTACGGAATATATAATATAAAGAAACTTATAGTTCGCAATCATGTGCAAATTCTGTTAAAATATTAAATTTATTGCTCCTAAAGAGATGTTTAAGAATATCTGTTCTCACTATGCAAAATTATCTTCATGGGCAGGTCTGAAGAATAAAACATCCTGGCCCCTTTTGTAAGCAAATTTACAAAAAAAAGAAATTGTATCAATACATGCAACCCCGTACTACTTATATTGTCGCAGATTAGAAAATATGCCAGTGTGCTAGTAGAAGATTACCCGTATTACAATATGAGTCTCAATATTTGCCAAAATAAAAGAGATGACGTAATAAATTGGAAATATCAATAATCCCCGTAATCTTTATACCAGAAGGCGTAATTAATTCCAATGTATGCCAATATATAACAAAATATATGCCAATATACCTGTACTACTTTTATTCTCATAGATTAGAAGATATAATGCACTTGTAGAAGATTACTCGTACAAAGTACTATATATGAGTTTCAACAATTTTCGCCATAATAAAACAATGGCATAATAACTTGAAAATATCAATAATCCCTGAATCAAGAGTCCCCGAAAATATCAATTATAAGAATGTTTAAACCTGAAGACCGTAATTAATATTATCCAGTCAAAAATGCAATGTCAATGACATTTATTTTATATACATATCTTTATTATTCAAATCGGAAAAGATTTAATATAAAATCGTATGCGGCATATCACATTGGATCCGTTGCTAAGCGACATGATATCATTTGCTTCAAATAAATTGTTGGAAATCATATCGTCTGAATAATGCGATCTCCATGGAAGGTTTGGCGACATTTTAGTCAATTTAGCGATAACTTAAAAAATCGCCAAATTTATCGCCAAGTGGGACTGTAGAACTGAGAATCCCATTATGCGACAAATTGACGAAACATCATCACAAAACTATCCCCTAACAAAACACAATTAATTTCATTTATTAAGCGCGATTTTATCAATTTCATGATATTTTTATGGATTTAGAAATATTTTTACCAATTTGGTGATATTAAAAAACTTCCTTAAATGTGTTACTAAGTAGGATGGATGGACTGACCGACAAATGCTGCAGAAACATCATTTCAGAACTTTATTCTAAAAAAACAAATTTAATTTCATTGATTTGGGTCATTTTTATCAATTTGGAGACATTTCCACTAATTTGGTAAAGTTTAAGAAAAGTTACCAAGTTATTTAGAGATATTCCTCTAAATTCGTAGCTCTGAATTTGCAGATCTGAAGAATAAAATATCCTGATCCCTTTTGTATATACTAAATGAAAACACTAAAATTGGATTAGAAGATACGTACACCCGTTCTACTCTTTTTCTGCTTCAACAATCGGCTAAATGAGTTTATTGGGTAAACACAATATATGAGTTTATTAGCTAAACACAATATATGAGCTTGAAACCTCTTTACTAAAATAATTGAAAGTGATGTACACAGTCCGCAATATATATAATTAAAAGAACAATCAAACCGTTCATTTATAAAATATATTTTTACATCCATTTATTTATTATACAAATAAAAAAAATAATAATCGATATTAACAACACATTTAATTTCATTCCGTTGCCGAGCAACATGATATAAGACAGAATCTTCCTCATAAAATGCGAAATTAAATAGCCATTTTGATTTCTTTATACTTTACATCGTTGAGTAAAAGCTTGTGAGAGATGAACCATGGAGGTAGACTTTTCCATTTAAATTCATGTTTCAAACAATTTATGTTTTCCTATAGTGACTAATTAATGCAAAAATCCTGCACCAAACTCGGAAATAAAGTTTTATTTCATTTTGGCGTTTAAAACAAACGATTTTCACCCTTTCCGTGTGGATAAACCACGGAGTTGGAGAGTAGATCTCCTAAGAAAAAGTTCCGTTTTTCATTAATATCTCGACAACCCTTGGTCTTAGAAACTTGAAACTTGGACAAAATTTATGGGGGGCTATTTTAAGGCTATCCACAAAATTTCATTAAATTCGGTTCAGCCGTTTTCCCGTGATGATGAGACAAACGAAAATTTCGTTTTTTACAAATATCTCGAGAACCACTGGTTGTAGAAACTCAAAACATGGACTAAATTTTAAGTGGGGCTATTTCTAGGCTACCCACAAAATTTCATCAAATTCGGTTCAGCCGTTCTCCCGTGATGATGGGACAAACAGACAAACAGACAGACAGACAGACAGACAGATTTTCAATTTTATTTATATAGATAGACTTCTTTAAAAAAATTATATATCTGCATTCCACCAATTTTATTGATTGACATGAGAATCCGATCAATGTAAATACGATGCAGTGATTTGTTTCTGGAAGAAATTATCTTTTTTTTTAGTCTTTTTGCATTTTAACACATTTTTCTTAATTTTGAATTTTAATTTTTCTATTCAGAGGAGATTTTGCATCGTGTCTATCACAATAACATTGAATCACGATTTTTGCATTCTCATACAAAATATTGAGAAAGTATTGTTATTACAAACATTTTCTATTTTGAAATTTTGATGTCAATATATGGTTTAAGATGTCCTGAACACGTTTTCACTATTTTTAGAATTATGTTCGTCTGTTTGTCTAATGTCTGTGGTCAGTGTACACGATAGAGCCACTAATATTAATGGATTTTTACGGAACTTTATATCCGGCTTTGCTATCAAATAATCTAGAACTAAATAGAATTTCTTTAGTTTGAGCGAAAACTTTGAACTTTATTCGAAATTTTATATTTTTTTTCAGCATGGCAGCATAGGACAAAATTTTACACAATCATGTATAAAAGGGTTTATTTATGGCTCAATGATTAGAAGACTTAATAATTTCAATCATTGGTGTGAAAAATAGCCTCGATACAAATATTTTTGTTCCTGACGTCAGCAGTCCCACTTGGGAGGTCAAGTTACGCCCCAAATGTGAACATTGTTAAGTATGGTTATCAATCGAGATATTTCTTCGAGCCCTTGAAAGTGAAGGGTAACACGCTATAGTTGTTATCACTTGACCCAAGATACCGATTTTTCAATTTTTTTTTTTGTGTGTGTGTAATGTGTTAAAAAATGAATTCTGGTATGAGAAAGTTGAGTTGAGCCACACTTCAGTTGTTTTATTATATTTTATCAACGAATTGATATAGAGTTTATGATTCCATTGTGGTAACTATGGTAACCAAGTTACGTTTAAAATACCGAAATAGCTTATTGGATATTCTTCAAACCAAACGATTGAGAAAATAATGATACTATTAATTGATTTTTCGCGAAAAACGTGTAAAAACTTTTAAAATAAAGCACTATACAGCGATTGGAGATGAAATATTGCTATTCATACCGTAATTTTCAAAACTATATGGGCCATTGTTATGCTTAAATTCCAAACGCTTTTTGATATTCAAAACATTTTCAAGCGTGTAGGTGTCATATTTAGTGACCATTAGCCATTGGAAATTAGTAGTCAATTACAGTATTCCGTCTTTCCCATAGATGCAGAATGATAAACAGATTCCTTAATTTATTTAAAAAGTGTTTAATTTTCATAAAATCAGCCATAGCTGACTCATCTAACATAATGCAGATAGAAATGTATTAAGTACATATCAATAAGTAAATATTGGAAGATACAGCCAATATATCTGGGATTCTGTCTATTTTATTCAATTAACCATAACTGACAAAAAAAATTATACGCTATATTAGCGATCATTTTATCTAAGAAAACTTCCAGCATTTTACAGCAGTAATCTGGCTAACATTCAACAAATTAACTTTATTGTTTACATAAAAAGTAAGCGTATTGATTATTTCTCTTTGAAAACAAAATTTGCATTCAATTTTAAAATTCAGAAATGCCAACGAAAGAAAAGTTCTGTGATAATGAACTGAATATTGCGGGGAAACACCTACAAACAAAAAATTCATAACTTGTGCTTCCTTTGTATATAGATACTATCATAATTAGTTCCTTAACTGTTGTTGAATAAATCAGTATTGCTCTCAGAATTTCAATGCTGAACAAACAAATTTTTCCACACAATAAATTCTACTATCACATTTTAAACAACGAAACAAAAACAATTATTTGCATTTAATTGTAAATTCAAATCATGTTCAGTGTTTGTACATTTTGTTTCTCACATATTTTATTACGATGCTTTTAAAACACTTGAAGTACAAATGATCATTTTTTTTAAATTATTTTTGAACACGTAACAGAAGAAATGGGATATGAAAGTTTATAAGATGCTAATTCAGATCATATTTACTTTTGTAATTTAGAATCAAGTAGCATATTGCAAATGTTGTACAAATTAAAAAAAAACCACCAGGCATCTAACTAAATATTTTTCAAAGAAAATTATTAAATACTTACAGTTCAAACGGTTGCTAATGTAATAAAACTAAAACAACTTCTTTAACAGCAACAATCGACACAAAAGTATTAATTTCGACCGTTCTAGAAGGCAAGAAATAGTCTTCTTTATCAGGACACGCAAGAAGCCATCCCTTCACTCTTGAGATATAGATCAGCAACTGATCTAAAGGTTGACAGCAAATGTGACACAGTGTCTGTGGTGGGCCAACGGCCGTACCGTGCTGATAACACCGGTTCTCGTTAGATCACCGAAGTCAAGCAGCATCGGGCGCGGTTAGTACTTGGTGGGTGACCACCTCGGAACACCGCGTGCTGTTGGCCATCTCGGGTGCGGTATCTCCGTGGTTTGCGCGCTAGATTTGCACGCTACCACAAATGCCGCCGTGTTCATGCGGAGTACGATCACGTTAAACATGTGGGTCCGTAAGTCCTTCCGAGAGGTTGGTGGTAGGGGAAGGAGGGTACGGTCCCTGTGGATGCCTCCCCCACTGGGTTCCGGTCTAAATTGGGTGGCACTTCCCGGCCGTCCATACAGTTACCTTACACCATTCTGGTAGGTCGGACGGTCTGGGTCTCAACAACAACAACAGTGTCTGTGGTGCTGGAAACGATTATGCAAAGCATAATATTACATTAAATTCTCTTAAACAAGGTCGAATATCGTAAATCGTGAAACACTTAAAACACATTGGGTTGTGTGTCGCTTAAACTCACCATATTTATCTTTAGTGCGAGTTCCTGTAATAGAATATTTATTGACATAATGGTACAATTAACTGCACCATTTTAACTTTAAAATAACCAAATGTTCTTAATAAATTATTTTAACTATTAAATTGATTACAACAATTATCAAATTATTATTTTGCAGAGGAGCATGGAAATGTGAGACCAGATAAGTTAAAAATACCTAAATTGTATTTATGACCTTCTATAATACTGGACTCGCACATACCTGCTGGTTGTCTTTAGACGTTGACACACCGCCAATTTTGGTTCTGGTACTCTAACATCAGTGTATCTATTGCTCTTGAATCTTGTTGTTGTTGTTGAGACCCAGACCGTCCGACCTACCAGAAAGGTGTAAGGTAACTGTTTGGACGGTCGGGAAGTGCCACCCAATTTAGACCGGAATCCAGTGGGGGTGGCATCCACAGGGACCGTACCCTCCTTCCCCTACCACCAACCTCTCGGAAGGACTTTCGAACCCACATGTTTAACGTGATCGTACTCCGCATGAACACGGCGGCAGTTTTGGCAGTGGCTGGAATCGAACCCGGGCCTACCGAGTGCAACTCCAGCGCGCTAACCAATGGGCTACCGCGCCCCGCTCTTGAATCTTGTGTAGAAGTTGTGTATATCATATCTAGAACTTTTGGTTACCGCCTCCTTCTACCTAAGGTCTGACACGCCTCTTCGGCATCATTGGTCGACCTCAGGGCCATGCGACCAGACAACTTCCATATTGGTCAACATTTTTAACCAATCTCGTGGCTTCACCTTGGCCTCCTATGTTTATGGTCTAATTGACCTCGCGACTCAGGGTGCCATAAAACTGGCGTCCTTAAGTTTGATGCCAATGTTAAACATTACAGCCCTAATAAATATTGCACATAAAACTATCTCACATATTCCTGGATTCACATATATGCCAATTACAGAGTTGACAATAACACAAACTTTTGTCGTGTTCCTTTTTTTTTTTTTTGTGTGTGTGTCGACCGGAGATATTGAGACCAGGAATAGATATGTGAATCCAGGATTATGTGAGACAGTTTTATGTGCAATATTTATCAGGGCAGTAATGTTTAACAATGGCATCAGACTTAAGAACGTCAGTTTTATGACACCCTGACTCACGAGGTCAATTAGGCCATAAACATAGGAAGCCAAGGTGAAGCCACGACGAGATTGGTTAAACATGTTAACCATTATGGAAGATGTCTGGTCGCATGGCCCTGAGGTCGACCAATGAAACCGAAGATACGTGTCAGACCTCAGGCAGAAAGAGGCGGTAATCAAAAGGTTCTAGAGATAATATACACGGCTTCTACACGAAATTCAAAAGCAATAGAGTATTCCATAGAAATGTCCTGTCATAACTTCAACGCCCGATTCCTTGTAGATGTAAACTGAAATGTCCTGATATACAGAACTTCAACGCATATACCAAATCGACTGCAATACGAGTAGGAAGAGTACTACACCATGAGTTAGTACCAGTACGATATACACTGATGTTAGAGTACCAGAACCAAAAGTGCGGTGTGTCAACGTTTAAAGACAACCAGCAGGTATGTGCGAGTCAAGTATTATAGAAGGTCATGAATGCAATTTGAGCATTTTTAACTTACCTGGTCTCACATGTCCATTCTCCTCAGCAAATAATATGCTAACTGTAATCAACTTAATAGTTAACCAAATGTTTTTAATAAATGATTTTATTTTAGAGTTAAAATGGTGCAGTTAATTGTAGCATTATGTTAATAAATATTCTATTACAGGAACTCGCACTAGAGATAAATATGGTGGGTTTAATAGGCACACAACGCAATGTGTTTTAATGGATTTCTCGATGTACGATATTATGGCCAATTATGAATAATTTAATAAGTATAAAAGTCTAACTTAAAGTTCTTTTTCGTTTTCAGCGCTACAGTGTGCTATCCCTTATTCCTTGCTCCTTCGTTTTTTTTATCTCTTTTCGTCATTGGCAAACCCCATTCCCTGCTTCAGCCACATTTTCTGTTTTAACATCAGTTATCGATTTATCTCTCACGAGAAAAAGTTGCACTTGTACGAGGAAGACTAGTTCTTGCCTTCAAAACCAGTCAACTGTTGTATATTGCTTTTAACGGAGATGTTTTCATTTTATTTTTTAAATTATTCAAATTGCTCTTGTATGTTCATCTCAATCTTTACAAGGTGATTTGGGGACTAAAATTCTTAGTAAAAATTAATTAGTAAAAAACATGTTTGATAAAAGTCTGGATTGAAGTTTTAATAATAGAAATTTCTCATTTTCTTCATAAAAATGTTAATTCCGGAATAATAATGGTAGTATTGTTCCCGAATACAAAATAGAAAAGAAGGCTATAAAATTTTACATTTTAAATATTTCGTATTCTAATCATGCGATTATTAAAGCACTTTTTTCATTTTTCCCCATAATACATTATTTAAACATACAATTTCATAGCATTGCTCACTTTCGTTTTTGATAATGGCATCCGTGCCTAACACACAGACAAGGAAGTTCCCAAAGAAGTTTCAAAATGTATTCAAGGGGTTTTAAAATATGCTTCTTCTGACAAAGTATTGAATTTAAAAATATTTGAAAACGAAATTCCAACAATAACAGATGAACGAAAAAATTCCTTCAGAGCCAGTCACTATGCATTAGACTTGTAAACGGTAGTTTGCAGTTATTTCACCGAAGAAAAATATATTCAGAACACAAATTCTACTTATATCCAAGGCTTTTTATTTATATACAAAATATTTTCTGGCTTTTTACTTATGTACATAGTATTTTGCTGACTTTTTACTTATGTACAAAATGTTTTACTTGCTTTTTACTTATGTACAAAATTTATTACTGGTTTTTTACGAGTACTTATGATCTAGTCTTAGGCCTTTCTGTTGAAAATTTGGTGAATTTAAGTTTCACTTGTTTCAGCAGATAATCGTACACACTTTTATAAAAATCACAGAAGCCCTTAAATAATTTAATAAGCTCGATGATAAATTTTGGTGCTGATAACGTAATCCTTCATTTTGCCCACGGATCCTTTAATTGTATTTAATTTATCTTTCCTTTTTAGGGAGCAGATAGTACTAAAAGTTTATCAATGGCAAAATAAGCAATATATTTTTGTACAAAAACATAATTTAATCAAGCCAATAAGAGTTCTATCAAATATCCTTCATCTATATAAAGGGAATTTCATTTTACATTTTGCACTAAAGTGAAAAAATATTGATCCTGAATTACGAGATTAACACACTCGATGAAACAAACATGGAATTTCTAAGAAGTTTCAAAAAATTAAATATAATTTAATCAAAACAATAAGAGTTCTATTAAATATCCTTCATCTATGTAAAAAGAATTATCATTTTAAACTTTGCACTAAAGTAGAAAATATTAAGCCTAATTTGCGGAGTTAACACGCTCCATGGAGAAAAACATAGAATTCCTGAGGTTTCAAAGTATTGTACCATCTATCTAGTACATTTTTGTGGCAACCCTATATAGTAAATGTCCACAATCAAAACAATAAAACCTGCTTTCATTCAAATAGATGCAGAATGTTTTCCGATTTCATTTTTGCTCTAACAATTGTTAATATTTTACAAAATAAGCCAAATCTAACATATCTAGCATGACTTTCATATCTCATATGTATCTATAAATAGTGATAAGTTAAATAGCAACAATCGAGTTAAAAACGTGAAATGGCAGAACAACCTAACGCCATAATAGATAGTTTTAATTAAGAAGCATTCCAAATGATATTTATTTACATTTTAAGACTACTATATACTACTACTATTATTACATTAGATTACTATTACATTTTAAGACTACTAATAATCTAGATATGCATCAACAAAGTAACTTTATTTATATAAAAAGCATCACATTTTAATTACTTTCTATTTGAAAACAAAAGAGCCACACAACATTAAAAGCCAAAGGTGACGATGATAAAATTTCTCCAACAATCAAATTTCAAAAAATTGTGACAACACACACAAATAAAATTCAATAACTTGCATTTACACTATAACTATATTCAAAATTGGTTTATTAACGATTATTGAAGCATTATTGTGTTTTAAAGTCGAATGATGTGCAAACAAAGCACAGAATCATCACAAACACGTTTATTTTAAAGAGTGAAACAAAATCTTCCCAACAGCATTTATTTGCACTTCATTTTAAATTCAAATCATGTTGAGTTTCGTTACATATTTTTTCTCACATATGTTATATCGATGGTTTTGAAACACTAAACCGAAATGTACGTTTTAAAATTTGAATCATGTAACGGGGGAAGCAGAGCATAAAGCTGTAAAAAATACACTTTGAAATCACATATTCTGTTTCGCAATTCAAAGTTAAACTACAATCTAAGCATTGTAAAAAGTTAAAGAAATCAAAAGACATTCACTCACTGACGGGATTTATTATTTAATACTACTATAGTGATAATAATAAAAGTATTACAGCTACTAATTATTATTATCATCATTATTGTAATAAATTTAATATAAATAATAATAATATTAATAATAATAATAATTTTAACAAAAATTGTAATAAGAAATTAAACTTTATACTGTTTAAAAACCTACACTGTAGGTATTCACTCTATATGAAAAACTAATTCATCAACTTTCACAACATTTGATAGATAAGTCACCTGTGGGTGATCCTGGTCCCGATTACTTTTTGGAACGATTCAGAGAAAAAGAATCTGTCGTTTTGGCAAAATGACCTGCAAAACTCATATGTCTTCACTAAAGATAAAATCAAAACCATTTCTACGAAATTTCACAAAATTTGGTAGGAAAGTCACTTGTCGGATAACCTGGTGCTGGTTAGATTTTGGTACGATTTGAAAAAAAGAACCTGTTTATTTTGCAAAATGGTCAGCAAGAATAGTCAATATCAACATTAAGAATCCACTTATGCTCAAATATATCTATTAAATGTTTGTTTTAGACTTATTTTTTACTACGAAAATAATTAGACTAATCCCATAACTTTAAAACCAACAGTTCTTAAGATATTTCAGTTTTTGCATTTTTACCATATCATCTTTGAAAATACGTCCAGTCTCCAAATAAAAATGAAATTGAATTAAAACTTATTTATTATTTCAAACAATTATCCGTGTTATTTTGTGCAATAAAACTCAATTTAATAAATTGTGAAAGAAAGAACAAGATAATGAATTTGAGACTATAGGAAATGTCCCGTGCTGCCCACATTAGAGTTTTCCTTCTAGGGATCCTAAAACCTTTTGAAGGTACTATTTTCACACTGTGTAATCTAACCATTAATCTTCGGCTGGTCATATGACTTTCATTGAGCAACGGAAAATATTATAATACCTTCTATATTTGAAGTGGATCCCACAAATTTCCTATTAAAGAGAACCAGGCCTCTACAATTGAAGAACAATCAAATTTCGATTTTTTAAAATTTTAATATTTTAATACTAACTTTACAACAATGTAAAGAATAAGGAAATCAGAGCACTAGAAGTATTTGAAATAATTTTTTGATTAATTCTTATGTTTTCAAGAAATTTCGCAAATATATTTGTTTCACTTTCTATCACTTTTTTTCAAATACTTTTTACACTGCACGCTAATTTAAATTTTACAACCAGTTAAAAAAATGTTGCTGTTCTACATTTTAACTGTAACTATAACTTTGTTTTGTTTATTGTTATGTTAACTGAAACTGATACTTGATTAAATACAGCACATTTTATTTCACTTTTTTCTTATTTTTTAGTTTGTTCCACGATCATGATTTTTTGAAGCTCTTTGTAAATAAATGGAGCGCAAAATATGAACAAGGAAGTTCTTCATTGGTCATAATCACTAACACAAAGAAGGGATAGGTATAATACAAAAAAGGGATACCAACCCCCGTGCCGAACTTTAGTGGGTTACGCCACTACGAGGAAGGCGGTAAAAAGTGATATCTATCATCCAGCAAGACGAACAACCAGGAGAGCAAAAGTCGGCGGAACCATTCACCGGGCAAGGCGAAGGAAACCCATTCGAGTCAAGATCCCAGTCGCGGACGGGTCTGGAACCGGATCATAAAGGGCCTGCTCCGCTCCGCCACCTGGAAAAGCCTGCTTCAAGGACCAAACCACGTTAGCAGCAGGCCTATCCACAGATTGATATACCCTACAGGAAAGGAGTATCAGGGTTATGAGGAGGACAAGTTCCATACACCACCATCTTGTGACGAGCCCCCTGTGAGGAAAAATAAATGACATATTTATGTTCCACCTCAAATGGGTTGCAAAGGATCAGGGGTTGCAAAGATCATAGGTTCTCAACGTGGGCGATAACGCCCCCTTGTGGGCGTTTGAAACTTTCAGGGGGGCAGAAGAAGACCCAGAGAAAATTAGGGGGCGTTGAGATAGTACGGAGGGGCGGTGGGCAGATTAAAAAAATATAGTTAAAAAAAGACAAAAAAAACAAGCTAATCACGTACTACCTTATTCCTGTCGATGCGTGTTATATGTCTCCAACCTATATAAAGGCAGTGATTGTTCATTTTATTTTCATTAGCATTATCGCGCGCAATTGATGACAGGGTTTTAAAAGTACACTAATACTACTCACGTATCTGTAAAGTAAAAGCCATTTCGGAAGCCAAAAAAGAGGCGGCAGTATAGTGTGGATTATATTAAGTACGGATTTATCGAAAATTCCTCAAATCCATCATCGCCAATGTCAAGAAATCGAAAATATGTCAAGAACTATTGTTTGCTACGAATTTGGAAACAGATACAAGAGGAGAAACCATATTTAATACACTGGAAAAGTTTTGTGACGAAAAGGAAATTCCTTTTAATAATATTTTGTCACTTGCTACGGATGGCGCACCGGCTATGACAGGGCGTCACAAAGGCTTCATAGCGTGCTTAAAAAATAAAGTTCCTGACGTGCTTGCTGTGCATTGCGTAATTCATCGCCAGCATTTGGTTGCGAAAAATTTGAGTGAACGCCTCCATACATCACTGCAATATGTTATCAGAGCAGTTAATAAAATCCGAAATAACTCGTTGAATGACAGATTATTTAGTCAGCTTTGCATTGCCAATGATGAAGATTTCAACCGATTGCTGCTACACACAGAGGTGCGCTGGCTGTCAAAAGGTACTTTGACTCGATTTTACAATCTCTTTGGGTCTGTGATAGAGTTCCTAGGAAACAAAGACATGGAATTGCGCGACAACCTTATCTCATCAAAGAACGATATTGCGTACTTGACAGACCTGTATAAATTGTTTAATGATGTCAATCTCCAACTTCAAGGCGACGACTTAAACTTGATTAAGACAAAAAATAGCGTTGCTGCCTTCGTGTCCAAACTTCTATTATACAAAAGAAATATCGGCAGACGTGAATTCAATAACTTCACAAATTTATCAGCAGTATTATTCAAGCACGACGACTTGCTTGTTTACTGTCAACACTTGGAAAACCTCCACAGTGATTTCAAGGAACGATTCCAGGACATTTTAAACATGGACATACCAGACTGGGTTTTGGATCCTTTTTCAAATGTCAACACAGTAGGAACATCCCATTTAGAAGAACAACTAATAGAACTGACGACAAATGAGGAATTAAAAATTAAATTCAAGAATGGCTACCAAGAATTTTGGCTGCAGAAGCCGATTTTGCAACTGTACCTAGGATTATGGTCGATTGTTCAACGATTTCTGATAGCATTCCCATCTTCCTATTTAGCTGAACGTGGATTCAGTGCTGTAGCAAGGTTGGTAACTAAAAAGAGAAATCGGCTCCATGTTACTGAACGCGGCGACTTACGGTTGTTTTTAAGTAAAATCGAGCCTGATATTAATAAACTTTAAAATGCATCAAATTCAACCTTCTCATTAGTTAAGTTATAAATTCAATGTCTTTTGAATGTTAATAAAAATACTTTTCAATATAATTAAGTATGCGTTTTAATTGTTCTCATTGAAACAGTCTTCTTTAAACTCAGAAATGGGATAGGGCCATATCCTATCTTACGACTATAGTATATAATATTACACGTTTAAATATAATCGTGGCAATAGCTGTTTCAGATTCGCAAGTAAAAAAAATTGGGGGGGGCATTAGGAAAAAAAATATTCTCAAAGTGGGCGGTGGGCAAGAAAAGGTTGAGAACCTATGATTTAGATGAACATGAGACTTCATTACTATGTGTCAGAAACCAGAAATTTAAGGAGCTAACAACCTGGTTTTATAGGGATGTTTCTCATGGATCATATGTACGCACGAGCAAAATTTGTTTTCGTAACTCACCATTAATAAAACCCTCGATATAACCGTCAGATAACCCAGTGATATAACCGTCGAATCAAGCCCTCCAGATAGAAATATGAACTTTTTGGAGGATATTCGCCATGAGTCCTAGATAAACTGCAAGAAAGCATGTTCTTGAAACCATAAAAGTTAAAGAAAGGATTGGTGAGGTCTACCAATATGATCGCCGTATATCTCCAGACTTCGATATATATCAACGATTGGCGTATATCTTCAAGCTATACAACCTTCATTTTAAGGACAAGATCTTCAAGGACCATAAGAGAAAATAAGAAATGGATATTTCCTAGATCTATGCTAAATGGATAAGAACCTGTAAGATGACCAAGTAAAATGATCAATGTGACTAACGTAGTTTACTCAACCCCAAGATCTGTGCTGTTTATAAAAGTGCTCATAATTGCCATGATAAAAAAGCTAGCTCATCATATTCAAAGAATTGGTACTAAGTAGACAATATTACTTGTGTTCTTAATCTATAAATGCAAATAAACTCATTCCTACAATAAAAATCACGCCCGAACTCTCATAGTTAAAAGTGGTATACATATTTTGTAATTTTATTAGGTAAAATTTGAGATGGAAATCAGATTACTTAAAGTCACAGCATAAAATTTAAGGATCGACTTAGAATCGAGAAAATCATAATAGTTAGAGACTTTAAGAGCATCGTCTGGAGGATTTTATGAATTTTCTCCCTAATAAAAGTTAAAAAACATACAGTAAATATTAACTATATAAATCTCAATGAGATGTAAAAAGAACAGAGTTAGATTTGAATTCTGAAGAAAAAAATGGTTCAATTTATAAAATGTAGGAGTTCTATTTTCATTTAGCAAAATTTTTTACACTATTCTTTAGCTAGTATTACTATAATTATATTAGATGACTTAAAATAATGCATTTCTCATTTTTTTCGTCAAGTCGAATATTTTGGTGTGCGGGACCCCTAAATTAGCAAATATTTGAAAACTGAAATTTTACACGTTCTTGCTTTTAAACTATCTACAAATGCACCAAGTTTCTATTTTATTTCAATGTTTTTCTATCGTTTCACCTTTTGAGCGTTTTTCTGTGGAGCACAGCCTCAAATGAGCATATTAAAAAAACTTTATTCGTCTTGATTTTTGTGAAAATATTGACCTTCATGCCCAATTTCTTCTTAAAATACCTAATATACCTAATTTCTTCCAAATTCCTAAAGTACCAAATATTAAAAAACTGAAATTGTACGCTTTCTTCCTTTGAAAACTATCTACTCATACACGAAATGTGAAGTCAAATAGCACGTTTCTATCTTTACGGGAAGTGCCTAAAAATGGCATAACAGACAGACAGGCACATATACAATTAGTATAGCAATTAGTATATATAGAGATGGTTAAACCAAGATACTTTGTAAGATTACAGCTATATTCAAAATCTAAGATTAAATAAATACTCCAATAATTTAATTACCTTATTTTAGTATAATAATAAAGTCAGTTAACTATCCCAACATTTTTCATCCATTGTTATTCCATAATGAAATGTTTATTTCTATTTGTATCCCAATTTTTATCATAATGAATGACTGAATATAAATTGTATCACAATCATCAGTAAAATCAATAAATCTAAATTATATTAACAAATAAAAATGGAAGATATCTTTATTGTACCTCGCAATTTTTTTTTTCGTTCTGCCAATCACATCTGGGAATTGTTGTATTTTCGTAGTTCTTCCGAGAAAATAGGACAGAAAATAGTGCAAAGAAATATTTTCTATTTTATTCCTAAAGGCATTCTAGTGGTTATAGTAGAGAAAATTAACGAAGAAAAAAAAGTAGATAAACCCGTTAACAATCATATAAATTGACTCGCAATGTATCAACTAACATCAAAAATTTTAAACACTTTGAGCAAAAAATGGGGAAAATTAATCTCCATAATTAACCACAGATTAATTTATGAAAGAAGGAAAGGGTTTCGTCCAGAAAAGAGCACCAGACGCGAAGCGCCTTTAATCTCCAATCTCTAGGTGTGGTTCTTTTCCTCATACTGTGACATTATTTCATTTGCCCATAGTTGGAAGTTCGAGGTTTTTGATTTACTGTTTTTATTATTTGACCTAGCTCCTAGTGTGGCAGTTTGTTACACATTTAGAATTTGAGTAATTTTGGGGAGTTGATGTAGATCTAAGGATTTTCTAGCAATTTGGCAGTTTAAGGTTTAAGAACATTTTTTAGAAGAACATTGTTCGCGGTCTTTATTTAATTTCAACTATTTGAGGTGGGACTTGTCTAATTCCGATTTTCAATATTAAGTACCGCGCGGGGTCTCTTACGCGACTTGGCCTTGCGATGATCATAGTCATGCAGATTGAATTGTAGTTCATTTGGAACAGATGGCAGATTTTTGTAGAATTTAAGCACTAACTTCTTAATTTGGGCTCTAACAGTTTTTATTTTGAAGTCTTTCCTAATTACCGAGTTTCTTAAGTATCTAGGAGCTTTCCTTATAGTCCTTAAGGTTTTGTTTTGTCTCTAGTAAGTCTATAGTAGTTTTACAGGCATATCCCCATACGGGTGCTGCATATAGCATTCCCGGGCAGATGACCTATTTATAAATTAGGAGTTTATTTTGATAACTTAGATTTCCGTTTCCTATCATTGGGTATAAAGCTCCTGTAGCTATATACGCTTTTTTGATTAAGTTCGTTACGTGCTGTTTCCAGGTTAGGTGGGAATCGCTCGTTACACCTAGGTATTTAGTTGATTTTTCCGCTTTTAGGGCATGGTTGTTTATGTACAGAGGCGGCGGAGGTTTACGTTTTCTAGAGAAATAAATCCAATGACATTTATTGGGGTTTAATTTTATTCGCCATTTTTTAGCCATGTTTAGAGTATGTCTAAGTGTTGTTGTAGCTGTCTGTGCGTTACTAAGACGTAAGGGTGATTTGCAAGTATCGCACTGTCGTCTGCATAGAGTGCTAGCTCCGTGTCTGGGGTCCTGGGGATGTCATTTAGATATATGTTAAAGAGTGTCGGGCCCAGGATGGATCCGTGCAGTACACTACTTTTAATGAGCTTGGGTGTAGACAAGTTATCTTTTACTTTAACTTGAAAGTGTGAGATTAATTTATGACGCAAAACATACATTTGCTTTGAGGATAAATCGGACTCTTCTCTACAGTGAGATCGATTCAGAGCAGCCCACCAATTAGAGAACGGCAGGCCACTTTGATGGATTCAGAGCCTACCACCTAATAACAGCCTGTTTTCTCATAGATTTTCTCAGCCCATCCTCTTGATTAATGTTTTCTAATTGGTGGGTTATGACACCATAGTCTTGGATGCATAAAGTGAATTTCATAATTACCGTTCAAGTATTTATCGCATTAGGGGTGACTCACAGACCCATACTTCCACTTTCAAAAATGTTTCAAATATGGTAACACTTGTAACACTTTATCTTATTACAATTCTAAATTAAGAAACACGTTTGTCTGTAAAATACGAAATATAACTTTTTATGTTCCCTCAATTTAAAATTTTGCAATTACTAAAATGTTTCAAATAAGGTAATAATTTATATTATAACAATTCTAAATATAGAAACACATTTATCTGTAAAATACGAAATCTAACATTTCTACGGTTCCTGAACTCAAAGTTTCCTAATAACTAAAAAAGTCTTCTTGCAAACAACCATATTGTATCGAACAAATACCTTTTGTAACTTTTATTGTTGATTCCTACTCATTAGACAATGCTCTACAACTTTGAAATTAAGTTTTTTCGTTTACCCCGCTTTGTTGCTGAGTTCTTTATCGTAACTTTTCATATTTTCTACTAGAGATATTGCAATCACTTTTAATCGATCGCGCATGGTCACTGTTCTATAGACAGATCTAACAAGTACACTCAAGAACCTTTCTTTGCAAAGTTATCATTGTACTTAAATACTTTCCTAAGAACCGTTTATAACTGTTGTTGTTTGTTTTTCTTTGTATTTAACGTATATATGTGCTCCCTTGGGCTTCCTTGTAGAGGTTCATTCAGCTTTAATTAAACCTTTTGGTGATATTAATACTGTCTTAGGCCTTCTTTTGTACTGCAGGTCCCATTTGGGAATTGTTAAGAATTCTATTGTAGGTCTTCTTATGAAAACGGGAAAAATAGACTGGATTACAGAATTATTTTATATTTTGGTCCAAAGGAAATATTGATTTTGTTCGAGAAAAAAAATACACTTTTTAAAGAAAGTATTCAAATTTACTATACTGTGTAGATTCAAAATATGTTCATTCAAATTAAAAGGCGTTTCATATTTTCAGATATTTTCTTATTTCACATTTATGGTTATTCATGATCTACCAAAAGTTTTCTTATAAATCTGTCGAAATTAACTCGTTTTATTCACACACATTTTCAAATTTTGGCATGGAATTTCTTTTTCAGGTAACTTTTCACCACTATTGCCAAATCAGACCCCTAAAAATGTGAATTATAAAACCCGACGTTGAAGAAGGTGTGAAGATGCACTAAATTGGCCAGGATTCTCAAGAAAATCCTTAAGCACCTCAATAACTTCGTATGGAAATATCCTTGAATGTACACGTTAAGGCTATCCATAGTGAAGTAACCTCGTGCTATCGAATAAAAGGGATTGCAGTGCCCTATAGCATAGAATTTAAAGTTAAGATTAACGAACTCGGCAACAAAGCGAAATAGAAGAAGAGAGACAATTATATAGAGCATTGTTTAATTAGTATAGATATTAAGAACGAACGAAATGCGTGCATGGAAAGCACTAAATATCAACCATACTTAATCGGTTTGTAAGTGCGCAGCCACGCCACAATACTGTTGCCGAACGCTTCATAACCGTACGTAAGTAATGTCAGTAACATAGTAGCCATTTGTGGCATAATGAATACTATAGGCACTAGGTTCTTGTGCATGTAATTATTAAATATTCTCATTTCTCAATTTGACAGCAATAGACATTTGAACAATTTTGTAATTGACATTTTTCTTCTATTTTACTTTATTGGCGAGTTCATCATCCTAACTTTTTAGAATCTCCTCTAAGAATGGTGTAATCTCTTTTATTCGATAAGGTATCGTTACTCTACCATAGATAGACATAACTTGTACACTCATGGACTTTTACGTACAAAGACAATGGGATGCTTAAGGACTTTTATAGCACCCTGTAAAAATTCCAATTTATAAGAAACGCTACGTAAAATTAAAGTAAAGTATTCATAAAAACAGATAAAATTTCACTAATGGAGCAATTAAATAATAAGGTCAACCGATTTTGCCGGAAAAAACATCCTCGTTCTTCAGAATAAAAAGACATAGCAACTACCTCAGAAAATGCAAGATAGGTTACTGAAGCCGCACCATCAACCCAAGAACGATGGAGTTGTCATAAATTGAAACGGCATTTATGCAGTTTTTAGATTTATACGATATGCACAACGAAACAAAGCGCGGACTCGTAGGCGCCATTTTATGACAGTCTTGATCCGGGAGGTCATGATCCCAATAAATTCAATTCACATAAATCACAGATGTGGTTGGAGCAAAAAATCTCCTTGGGGCCAAGGCTTAAACCAAGCAACATTGGATAATAAAGTAGCCAATCAAGAAGCCTTGCTACATCGCACTGGGGAGCAATCCATAGAGATACAGAGGGTGTATCTGAAACTCAGGCGAAATGATGTGCCAATGAGGAGACAATTCAAGATATATTCAGTCCATTGGAGGCTATGGATGTCCATGAGCGTGGTGTTTCTGTCAATTGGAGGATAGACATGTCCAAGTGTTGTATTTAGTTGAATTGTAATCCAGAATGTCGAGGAGTGTGCTTTAAGTAAATCGGAGTCCAAAATGTCCAAGAACGTGGTGTTTCAGTCAGTTGGAGGCTAGGCATGTCCGAGTGTTGTATTCAGTTGAATTACAGTCCAGAATGTCCAAGAGTGTGCTTTAAGTAAATTGGAGTCCAGAACTGCGGTTCATAAGCAATGACTGTCCAGTAGCGTAAATAATATTTAGGAAATGAATGTCCAAGAGTGCGTTCATAAGCAAAAGAATGTATAGTGGTTATGTTGAAATTTAAGAGTGTTTGGGAAAAGAGAAAGCTGGCCTCAAAATATTAAAAAAAGCAACGGCCAATATTCCAAGCATGATGAGCATCAGAATTAGGGATATGAATATGAAACATCAGTTTGACACATGAGTATTGAATATCTAAAAAAGGAGTGAAAAGATATTTCCTTATTTTTTCAGAAGAAAATTCATTATGGCGGGTAGAAAAACATACACTGATCATGATAAAAAATTTTGAACTGTAATTTTATTTTTGGTATTAATTTTAAGAATAGTCACTTAACTTAAACAAGCTAAAAGTCGTACTTCAAAAGATATTGATTATCCACATCACATTTATGATTACAACTATTAATTACTTTTTACCATTACTTTCCGTGCTATACAGAGTAATGTATAAAGTAAGTATTAAAATGAGGTCTAAAAATCCATTTTTTTTCGATGGATATATGCATTTTATGTACTTTTGAACACGAATTTGCTGTGTGTGTGTGCGTGCGCGCCTATCTGTGTATCAATCTGTATATCTGTCTATGCAATTTATCTATCCGATCTACACGACGAAATTCCATTAAATTTAGCAAAGTCACTTATACGCTACCCTGGAGCTGATTATATATTAGTACGATCATAAAAATAGAACTAGCAGGATTATATTTTAGGTGTACCTCAAAATGCAACAAAAACTGAAAAAAAATAAATATGTTTAAATCCATAAATTGCATTCTTGCTTGTTGTATATGTAATTTTTAGTTGTATATGCAATTAAGAAAACAAAAATAAAACCAAACCCATTACACTAAACTTGCATGTTCCTAAAATATTTCAGGAATTTTGGTACTTTGACGCCATTTTGAAATACTCCAAGTCGCCAAATGGAAAAAAACAATTTTTGAACTTCACATTTTCGATTTAAATTCAAATAAATATACATATCATGTGTTTCTTAGTTCAATAAAACTTATGTATACATCAAAGCACCTTCTCATATATACTCTTTTTATCACTTGTACGCTTTTTTCCGTGGTCCCCAGACATTTCTATTCATTGACGTAAATTTTAATTATACGTTTTTGCTGTTATACGTTTTTTTTTTTTACTGATCCCTTGAGAAACGTATAAACGTAAAGAAAGAACGAAAAAATAAATTAATCTTAAGCTGTAGAGAAAGTAATGTATTGCCCGTATCAGATTTTTTTATTCTATTGCATGTATCTCTGACTTTCCGCTTCTTTATAGAAATTCATGCAGTTTTAATTAAATCTTCTGACGATATCAACACTATTTTTTTTTATCTGGTAGCATCTGGGAATTGTGGCAAGAATAGTTTCAGGTATTCAGACAATAGCAGTGGTGAAGAAGTGCAATAAAAACGGATTTTATGATTTCTCTGTTACGATATATATATATATATATATATATATATATATTATATTCAGGGTGTCCCAAAAACATTGTTCTCGGCTTTTATTCCTTAAATATTGATCATAGACATATAAAATAAATTACAAAGTTGTGTAAAAAAGATACAGAATTTTATGAAATGGATTAAAATTTTCAAGAGAATTAAATTTTAAGAAATACAAAATTTAAATTTTTATACGACCCCGTGCAAAAAATTTCCAATGAGTAAAATGTGCCCCGTACACTAATAAGATGATGTACAAAATTTCAGCATTTTATCATAAAAAGTCCCAGAGATATGAAAATACAAAATGGCTGACTTAAACCACTTTTCGATGCATCGACATGGGTTCTCAGAGGGGAAATATCATGTCGGCAGATTGTGTTTCAGGGTTCATACACAAATTACGAAAGAAAACAATGATTGCATAAATAAATAATAGTTTTGCTATTTATTGGTACAAAATTATCTACCTTGTGCAGAAATAATAACTTTACACAAAGATTACAAAGCTTTCTCCCAAATGTTTTCCATCCATGCCAATACAGAGTTGCATTCGCCTGATAACACTTCTGTGCACTCGATCAAGTTCTTGTTCCGTAATGTCACGACAACTATCTTGAACGCGTTGTTGCAATTCTGCTTTATCTAAGGGAGGTGACGGATAAACCAGTTGTGTGTAAACGGCCCCACAAATAAAAATCCATAGTTATTAAATCAGGCGATCTCTAGGGGAATTTCGACTGGCCATGCAAGCCAATCTACTTGTCTGGAAACTCGTTATTTAACCAGTGTTTCACAACTGCAGTATGATGAGCTGAAGATCCGTCCTGTTGAAACCATACATGTGGAAGTTCTGTTAGGGGCAGTTCATCCATAAAATCAGGAATAACCGCATTCAGAATATCATTAAAATATCTGTCACCCGTCAACGTACCATCATACAGTATGAGTCCAAACACACGGTTACTGAAAATACTACGCCATACATTCACAGAAAATTGCTTCTGATGATGAATACCACGTACCACGAAAGGATTTGTGTCAGACCAGAAGTGCTCATTTTGAGGACGACTTATGCATCTATCTTGTTTAAAAAAAGCATTCGTCAGTTCAAATTACGTTTTTCAGGAAAGAGAGATTTGCATCTTCCTCATTTAGAGCCCAATTACAAAAATCTAGGCGACGTTGATAATCTGTCGGCTGCTATCCTTCCACGCCATGAATGGTAAACGAGTGTCATTTATTCAGTCTCAGTATTCTTCACAATGTTTGTTGCACGTTCATTTCTGAAGAAGCGGTACGAACATTACTATGTGGATGACTGCAAAAGTAAGCCAAAATATCAATCTCTACATCAGTTGGAGTCTGGACCTACCTAGTCCACCTACACGATGTACGCTTCCTCTTTCACGCACTCGTTGCACCAATCGGGAAATAAATTTCTCGGAAGGATGTCGAGAATTGAGAAAAGTGCGTTGATATACCCGTGCAATTTCGTTAGCATTGCGATACAGCATAAGCATTTAAAAAAGTTCTGTGTTGCTGTATTGCGACATACTGTCGGAACAGGCTAACTACACTCTCAAAATGTAGCAGAAATGTGAAATACTTGAGGGTCGCTCAGACTGCCAGTCTGCTCGCGCTACGCTTGCGTCAGCGAGACGATTGATCAATGGCAGAGCAAAAACAACTTTCTCATGTAATGATGCGTCTGTTGCGATTGTGTGGCGCACCGATCAGAGGCAAACATTTGCATATGCATACATTTCTAAGCTGTTTTAATGTTCATTTTGATTGTGCCATTTCCAAGTTTAATTCTGTAATTAATCATGTAAAATTTTAAAGTATTTTTCAGGAAGCATATTTTTGAAAAATTGTAAATAAATCTAAAGATAAGAGGCAGGTGTTATTTGCTTATGATGCATTTCTGCGTTGCATCATTTGCACTCTTGGTGTAAACAGATACATTTTAACTTGTGATTAATCATTCACCAATTTTGTTTAACGATATCTCTGGGACTTTTTATGATAAAGTGCTGAAATTTTGTACATCACCTTATTGTGTATAGGACACATTTTACTGATTGGAAATGTTTTTGTGCGGGGGCCGTATAAAAATTTAAATTTTGTATTTCTTCAAATTTAATCCTCTGAATATTTTTATCGATTTCATAAAATTCTGTACATTTTTATGAAACTTTTTAATTTATTATATATGTTTAAGACCTTTAATTTATTTAATTTATTATATATGTCTAACCCTATTTAATAGTTCAATCAGGTTTAATCAAACATACAGGTCAGATATAAACGCAATATATCAGAACTTTTTTGCACTTTCGTTTCCATCTGGAAGTTGTTCCAAGTATAAGCATAATTCTTTGCACTAGAGCAGGAAAGAAAGAAGAGCAATAAAAGAGGATTTCGGTTTGCGTAGTGAGTGGCGAAACTTTGATAAAACTCTCTGTATAGCTACAGAGCTCGTAAAAATGCATTGTCTTTAGAGATACAAAGAATGATTAAAGCGTGATAAAATCGCAAAATGCCAATGTAATAATAAACGAATCAAACAAAAGTGTCAATAGAAGAATTGACAAAACTCTTCAATAACACTTTCATACTAATGGCTAGAGAACTGCTCTAAAACAAAGATTATTTCGCTCTGGGAAAGTGTCATATCCTTCAATTGATAAAGAAGAGGTCAATAATGACCGTCTGACGTTTTAGGAGCAGCAGACAACATTTTGGTATATTTTTTGGGATATATTAATAACCACCTAACTAAAAAAACCTACTATTTTGATTACCTAGTGCATTATATGAATTTAAAATCAATATCCATGACTGTTCTATCACAATAATGTTTTTTTCCAACAATTAAGAACGCATCATAAATATCTCGAATGCACATCTCCACTCAACTTTCTCTTATATTAGTATTTCAAGTATTTATTTCTATTTGTATCACAATCATTATTATAATGAAAAAATTTTGATATGAGATCAGCTGCACTTAACTTTCTCTACAACCTCACATTCAATTTCTTCATATATTCCGCAATGCATAGATTTAAATTTCATCGAACAAAATAACGCATAAAATGGACACTTATTTGAAATTATATCCAATGAGCAAATTTAAAGTATTTTCTTTTCATTTTTGCAAATTGACGAATTTGTAAAACCTATCTAGTTTTTCAAGATTCCAAAAAATTGAAACACGTCCAAGACGATTTTTTCTTGAGTAATGAGGTTGGTCTTATTTGCTTTGTTGTCAAAAATTACGTAAAGAGCAAATATTTATTACTACATTTAAGCATGCTGTGTTATTTTTTTTCATATTTTGTTCAGTTTGGTGGGACTATTTTGATTAAAAGGTATTTTTTATTTTTAAAATAATGCTAAAATCTAACCAGCAACAAGGTATCTCATAAGTAACTTAGAGGCAAGTGACAATTAGAAATAATGAGCAAATAATACTTTGTACTCTTCCGAGTTCCAAACCTATGTATCGAGAATGGCAACCTGACAGTGCCGGGGGTTTTCGTTCGGTGAAAGTGTCATAGGTGATCATTAAAGCATTTAACTAAAAACGTATCCCGCTCGAAGCATGCAACACTGTCTAATGAACGTTTGTTACAACACTAAATAAATAGTAAAGTTAAATGTGATTTCGCCTTTAAAAAAAAATGACGTCACTTATTTATTTTAATCTTCCAGCAGAGAGTGAGTTATTATTAATTTTATTAATTCAGTGATTGAAGGTAAAATTTTGATTTATTTCATTTGATAATTACTAGAAGACTACTGATTTATCAAAATATCGAATCATAAGAATACTCAAATTTCTATTACTGTTTTACAACAAAATCAAAGGGGGTGGGATAACCCAGTGTTTGAGCCATAGGGATTGCACTCGGAGGGCTAGAGTTTGATTCTTAACTATCTAACCAAGACATACTCAACCTGCAGCCCGCCGAGCTTTTGTGAGTGGCCGGGTAAAGGCATTCAAAAAACTTAACAAGCCGTACGCGTTAAACTATTTAAAATTTCGTGGGAAAAATCAATCAAGCGATCGGCAAGAGGGTGCGTGCTGCATACGGTGCGACGAACCTATTGCCTGAATTCTGATCGCCTAGCGTCTCTTGTCATTTGAATCTGCAGGTTACTGGTCACAACGAGTTTGTTTTTGTTTTGCTTGTGTCGTGCGGGTGCGAATTGCGTGAGGTTTTTTTCTAATTGTAAGAGTTGGTTAGTGATAACAAATCACGGTGAAATAGCGATCGTTTTATGTGTGTGTGAAACTGTAATTTTTAATTATCCACCTTGTCAAGAGTGTCTTTCAAATACAAACGAAAAATATCCGACGAAAATAGATTGTTTCAAGACGATTGGGAAGCTGATTATTTTGTAGTGCAAAACACAAACATGGTTCAGCAACTTGTTTGGTCTGTCGTGAAAGTTTTATATTAAAAAAATATAATACTGCTCGTTATTTTACCATTAAACACAAATCGTTCAATGACACTTTTCCTCAGGGATCTCTCATAAGATGTGAGAAAATTGGCTTTTTTTTAAATGTCTTTGCAACAGCAAAAAAATGTTATGTCGATGGCAATGTCACAAGATGCAGCGGTAACAAAAGCATCGTCTGAAATTTTTTATATACTTGGTAAACGTATGAAACCGTTTACTGATGCAGAAATTGTGAAGGAATATTTCGCAAATGTTTCTAATGTACTGTTTTGTAAATTTAGTAAGAAAAATCAAATAATTTTGGAAATAAAAAAAACCAGCTCTCATATTCTACCTGTGTTAGACGTATTGAATATATCGCAAAGCATATTTGTAATAATGTAATTGAAGATTTGACAAACTGTAAGTTTTTTAGTTTGGTATTTGATTCCAGCACGAATAATCAAACAATTTCGGAAATAAAAAATTCCAGCTCTCGGATTCTACCTGTGTTAGACGTATTGAAAATATCTCAAAACATATTTGTAATAATGTAATTGAAGACTTGACAAACTGTAAGATTTTTAGTTTGGCTTTTGATTCCAGCACGGATAGTTCAGCAACATCACAATGATCGGTTTTTATAAGATATTGTACTGAACAGAACTCATTTCGCGAAGATTTTTTGAAATTTCTTCCAATGAAAGATAGGATGCCAGAGGCACAGATTATCTCGATATTATTTGTACTTTTCTTGAGCAGAACAAGATAGATATAAAAAAACAGTTTGTGTATGTACCGATGGCTGTCCTTCAATGACTGAATCCTAAGTGATTCCCTACTGACACAGAAATACAATTTGACAAATCTAATAACATTTCATCGCATTATTCACCAGGAAATCTTGCTTGCACGTATTGGTAATCCCGAAATAATTACTGTGATTAAAACTGTCATAAGTATAGTGAATTATATCCGAGCACGAGAACTCAACCACAGAAAATATAAAAGTATTTTGGACGAAGTGGGTAGTCAATATAGCGACGTTCTTTAGCATACCTCGGTGCGTTGGCTTAGCAGAGGAAAAGTTTTGAAGAGGTTTTTTTCTTTAAGCACTTTTCTTTAAGGCAAGGAATAATGTTGTTTTTACAGCAAAACAATAAAATTTACAGTGAACTGCAAAATGGTGGATGGTGGTGTATTCTAGCTTTTCTGTGCGACATTACAAAGAAGCTTAACAGTCTCAATAGTGATTTACAGTGTGAAAATAAGATAATGTCACAGATGGCGAATAAAATATTTGCTTTCGAAGAAAAATTAAACATTTATTACGAAGAAATACAAAACCAAATACTGCAAGATTTTCCAACCATGACAAAAGCTGAACAGGATGGTATTGATATTTCTATAGAAAACTATGCAATCATTTCAAATTATGTAACTGCACTATCTGAAGAATTTAAAAGTAGATTTCAGGATTTAAGGAAAATCAAGAATATGCTGTTGCTCGTAGAAAATCTCTGGCACTTGGAACCGGCAATAATATCAGAACTGGCTGGTGTATTGTGATGTAAATACGAAGAGCTATTTGACGAATTTATTGACATTAAAAACAATACACACCTAGAAGTTATTTTTAAAGAAAAGGGGGAGGAAAAGAGTATGCCGAATTTTGGAAAATAGTGCCCGAACAATATAAGACTGTACAAAAATGTGTCCAAAGTTTGCTCACGTTGTTTGCATCAACGTACCTTTGTGAATAGTTCTACTCGAAAATGAAATATGCAAAGAATATATGTAGAAACCGGCTTACTGATTCTCACCTGGAAGACGTTTTAAGAGTAGCATGTAGCAGTTACAAACCTGATCTAGATAAGATTTTTAAAAAGAGTTCACAATATCAACTTGTCTCATTAGTTTTATTCCTTGCTAAATAAATACTTGGACTTATTTACGTTTTTTCATTAATCCTTATGTTGCGCCCCTGTGAAATAGCTATCATGTGTATGCGATCCGAGAAAAAGAAAAGGTTGAGTATGGCTGATCTAACCCAAACTATCTCCGTGTATATGCGGAGTACAGGCACATTAAATCTGTGGATTCAAAAGACCTTCTGATTGGTTGCTAGCAGGAGGGAAAAAGTATGATCTCTGTGAATGCCACTCCCACTGAGTTCTGGTCTAAATTCGGCTGTATTAAGCAAAATCAGACCTATAGCATGATGTGCCTGAGGTCTTTAGGACCAACAGAAGAAGCACTGTATCCCCATTTGCCATGGACTTCTGTCTTATGGGCTTGGTCTAACCTTGTTCCAACCAAGCGAGATAAATCACAGCGACAACACAACAAAATCAACTTTTGTATTAAAAAATCATAGAGCGGACACATTATACTTTTACTTTCCCTATAGAAAATATTGTGATACGGTTACAATACTTTCCTATAGGGAAATATTCTCGGATTTTGAGAACTCTCAGATTTTGAGAACACTCGGATTTCGAAGTATCGACACGTTTTGCGCATACCCAAATACGAATCAACTATTCTTACTTTACCATTACAATATCCCTTTTGATTTTCAGTGAAATCGCGTTATTTGAAAGGTCTAACTGTCTGACCGTAATATAAAAAATTTATTAATCTGTAGGGAAAAATCATGCGTTGGACTCAAGACTGGACAGCAAAGAATTTATTTCATTGAAGCAGAAATACTTGAAATTTGTGTAAAAGACATGAAAACAAGTTAATACCTTAATAAATAAGTGCGAAAATTAAATTTTCAATGCTTTCTCAAAGAAAGCGGGTACAATGAAAATTGGGTAACTACAATTCTTTCGTGGAAGTTTATTCACCCTCTTTTTGCAGACCAACAATCGGCGTCTTCTCTTAGCAACCGCTATAAAAGAACTGCCCGAGAATTATTGGGAAATGTATTCTTAAAATTCCATTAAATTGTATTCATTAATGCACGTTTAATGATAATTACGAAACTGATTTCTATCAACATCCATTTCGACCATATTCGTAGTACTATTTCGATGGAACAGTATCTTTAATGACCTGTCTCTTCAAAGGCAAAACAAGTTTGGTATAAATAAATAATTCGAAGCCAGAATGCAATTTTAATCAAAACGGTGTTACATAGAGTTTATGATAAGGATATTTAACCAAGATATCTGTAGTCATTATTGTGCAATATCTACTTTAACTTTAATAACAGATGTCTCAAAACACAATAAATGTACACAGTCATCGTGGAGATCACTAAAATGACATAAAATCCATTATTTTGTGTATAAGTAATATATTTATTTCGTATGTGATTTATGGATCAGTGGCTCTATTCGCTACACTGAAAGTGTGATACATTTATTATTTTTATGTAACAATCATCTTTATCAGTGTCCTACAGCACCATTACAAGAAATTATTTTCATCACCATCATAGTAAAAATTGTAATTTCTTTTTATATACGTCTGCAGAATCATATTAATTCTTTTACAAAGATAATTACTTTTCGTTTTTTTAAGTTTGTAAAATGCCCATTCGATCAATTTATGTAAGTCTTATAATGTCATACATATTTTTTTGATACCATAGTCAAAACTACCATTATTCCGTATAAACTATAGTACTATCATTATTTTAGTTTTTCAAGTTTGTAAAATATCCATCCGATTAATTTATATAATAAATTTAAGTTATACATATATTTTAATGCTAATTATATTAATATTATAATTGAAACTACCATTATTCTGTATAAACTATACTACTACCAATATTTTAGTTTTTCGAGTTTGTAAAATATCCGTTCGATTAATTTATATAAGTTTGTCTACATCATGCATATATTTTTAATACTATATATATTAATACCATAGACGAAACTACCATTATTCTCTCTAAACTATACTACTTCCATTATTGCAGTTTTTCACATTTGTAAAATGTTCATTTGATTCATTTATATGATAAGTTTATATCAAACATATATTTTTAATACCATTTAATACCATAGTCAAAATTACCAGTATTCCGTATACACTATACTGTTACCATTCTTCAGGGGATTATCATTTTTATTCAGTAGAGAATTTTATCAAAATTTTAAAATTTGGATAGATAGTGTATATTGTAATTACTGACCGTTTTACCAGCGCTTTGCACATTTTCAATGGCTATTGGTCATTAAATATGATACCCAGCGAAAAAATATGAAATTGCATATTTTTTGTTTTAGATAGGCAAAGTGATGTAAGTTTTTAAAAAACCCCTTTACATCGTTACCCTTTATTCGAATTTTCGAATTTTTCGTTTACCTTGAAACTGAGACGGATCGAATGATACGAAAATTAAGATTCTATCTAGAGTGACAGTGCTTGATAATTAAACAACATCATTTTTAGTTTTTTGGTTATTCCTTTGCCCAGTCTCACCAAAAATGCGAATTTTTGAAATGTTTAAATTTCTCCCTAGGTGTCGAAGTTAAGATGGATCAAATCCCCATACAGAAGTCAAAATTTTATACAGAAAATGCTCGATAATTGTAATACATCACACACACCACCCCTCAGTCAATCAGTTCAGTGCATTTAGATGTAAATTATAAAAATGTCCGTCTTTTCTAGATTTTAACACATATTTTTTTCAAATATAAAAATCCATAATAGTCCCATTTGGCCTTAAGTTATCGCATTATTACATCCCAGTCATACACAAATATACACACACAAAAGGGAATCTTTCCAAAGTGTTCAAAATATATACATTTAGTTTTAAAATGCGTGTAATTCTGTAAAAATCTCACATTCGAAAATTCGGAAAAAATAATATACTTAACAATAATAGAAGGAAGTAAAAAACTTACATTATTATGCTATAAGCTATATATTTATCTTTAATATGAGTATAGTATGTGTGATACAGTGGGAATAGAAGGCTTTATATTATTTACAGATGCAAAAAAGGACAGACGACTGGCAACTAAGCCCCAGACATCAGACGCTAATGTTTTATGATGGGGCGAACAGTAATTTTCTACCCAAGCTATTAAGTTATGACCTCGTAGCACGTGTGATTCATAGCGCAAACAAGGCTGCAAGGCAAGAGGAAATGAGTCAATGCAGCTCAAAATGAACTCCACCCACAGGACTGGAACCTATGGGAGTACGAATCGCCAAAGCCTATGAGAAGAAGGGAAAGCACACAAAGTATACGTACAACATCTTATGAAAATCATCTGTACGTTATTACATTGCATTACGATTATGTTGTTACAAATTACGTATTGATGCTGTAGAGAAAGATGCTGCGATCAATTTAAGTTCTATGATTCTACATTACATAAAATGCTTCTATATGCTTCGAGTATACGAACGTCCTGTCTCGTTAAAATTGTGAAAAGGAATGCTTCTAGAAAGGTATGCAAAATTTCAAGAGAAATTTCCGATACGACTGGACAAAAAGTCCATGCCCAAGGAGATGCATCAAAGATGACCCAGGTAACATTTTACATATAATATTTGAGGAGGTATTTGAAGACTGACCTTTAGTCAATAGCTGGTTTACTAAATTAATAATATTCGCCCACTGTATCACAACTCACCAGCTCTATGTAAAATACTTGCCTGTAACTATTATGGTAATATCTGAAAATTATAGTAAATAATATTTAATGATAAAGTATGAATAATAAGAAGAATGTTTTAATAAACTTTAAATTACCAAAATTTTGTCTCGTCACTTGAGTAAGTTAATTTATATTTTATGTCTATTAATCCGTTTCTTTTCAGAGAACACAGTAAATTAACTAGGTTTCATTTCTGTAATGCACTATGTTATATTCACGGCCATCCCTATTTCAATTAACTTGGCGAGTTTTCGCTGTCATGCTATTATAACCATTATATTAATAAATTTTAAATTAAAATAGTCATAAAATATTTATGCACCACAGTATGTAATATTTACAGTACGTCCTATCTGAAATAAATATTTCGAACAATTCACTGCGATCCTTAATTTCTTAAGTAAACAAAAATAAATAACAAGTATTTTGGTTTAAAATGGTGGAAAATGTAAAACCTATGTTTTAAGCTTTTCGAAGGTAAATGTTGAAATATTTATTCCCTCTCTGCATTCCATTTATTTTTCTTGTAAGATGTCTTACTTCTCAATATTCACTGAATAACAAATTTGAAGATTTTATTTTTAAGTACCTCTGTTTACCTCTCCTATTCTACGTGAAAAGCAAATAAAAAGTTGCCTTTATTTTCTAAAATGCATTAAAACAGACCTAAAAAAGAACTTTTTAAAGCGCATAAGATGTTAAGCCGGAAATAAATGTATTTTTACGATCGGATTTTCACAACTGCGCGAAGCCACGACTAGCAATAAAAATAGAAGCAGTTAACGTTAAACTTCATCTTCGTGTGAGTCTTATATTAAATTAGGACCTTTATTTAAAATCAGTACATAGAAAACCATGATATAAAATAACAATAATTAAGTTATATAAATTAACATTTATTAATAATTGTGTTCAGATATTTTACGATATTTTTATCATAAATAAATAGGATATGGATAACTTTTATAAAAAAATTGTTTGAAAAGTAAGACATGAGAAATTTATTGACCCTTCAAAAATCTTTCTCTTTGAAAGATAACATTCTTATAATGCATATTATACATTTTATACTATACATATTTTACATTTTACATTATACATATTATATATGCTAGTCCAATGTGAAATGTTTAACTTTCAGACATCTTTAATAATACAGCCTTAACTTTTAAAAGTCTGATGAGTTTGTTCCACACATTATCTTCCTTAAAAGTTAATAAATAAAGACATTGTAGGAAAAAAATAACTTGGAAAACAATAATGACATTTTTCTATGTTATTTTCCCGCTGAAAATCATTAGAATATTTGTTCTTATAGATTAAAATAAGAATACCAAATTTCATGAAAATTACATGATTATTTTGAAAGATATAGTCCCTGTGGGATAAGTAAAATTTCTGAAAGTGCCTTAAAACAATTATGTTAAGACTTTTAACGAAGAAGCTCATTTAGCTTCCGGAACAGTTTGCTTCCTTCATTTTTGCCATATACTGCATTATTAAGTAGTTTCTTATTCACAACTATTTTTACAATAATCTTTTGTGATTTTTTTTAAATTCTTTGATGATGCTGCTCATGTAAATTCATAAACCCATTAATTTCCTTTTTGAGTCATGGGGCACTTAGACTCATAGTCTTATTTACTGAGAAAGTGCTTTAAATTCTTCTGCTGTGCATTTTCCTTCATTTTAGGTTTTGTTCTTTTCAACTTTTCTATGTTTCGTATGACAGCGATTTTCTTCCAAACGAAATTTTATCCAGCTAAAATGACAACAGAAATTTTATCTAACACTGTCAACAATAGTTTAAATATTTCCATAATATTTTTCTACACCACGCATTTCTTTCTATATGGATGTAGAATGTTTTGAAATAACAATTTTAATGCATTGAAGAAAATAATTAACTTTTGAAAGGCATTAAATATAATTGATGAAAGTTTAAATATTTAGATGCAGACTTTCTGATCTGCAAAGTTATTCCCATCGTGATAAGACAGAAGTGATAAGACAGAGTTTTTTCCTAAAAAAAATGG
Source organism: Amaurobius ferox (assembly GCA_951213105.1). Taxonomy (NCBI): domain Eukaryota; kingdom Metazoa; phylum Arthropoda; class Arachnida; order Araneae; family Amaurobiidae; genus Amaurobius; species Amaurobius ferox. Next base: position 136,892,128 of record OX578134.1, read on the forward strand.
ATATTTGATGTTGAGTACACAAAAATTAACCAAAATTGCTGAAAAATATTAGTTAGGGCACCTATCACATTTACGCTTTAACCTCTTTACAGTACTCTCCTTGAGTATGCACTTATCCCTAGCGCTTTTGCGCTGCCGGAAATAATGTAAAAATTATTTTTGTTATACCGTTTAGCCTTCACATCAATTTTGTTTTGACTTGCAAATATCTTCTTCTCCAACCAGATTTTCATCCTGGAAAGCAAAAACTCGCTTGCTAAAATATCTGGAGATTATGTGGATACCAAACTTTTCTCCCTTTGTTTTTGCTGAAACACTGAAGACAGAAAAAGCGCTGTGCGCGTGCGCGTTGTCATGATGCAAAATATGTCCTATTTCCAAAATCTCTTTGATAGTGCGGTAGGAATCTTCGGAAACAAATGCACCTATTGTCTCAAAAAAGAAAGGAAATACGCCGGAGTTGCTCTTAAACTTTCGGAGAAACAGTCGTAAATATGAATCAAATGCAGACAAGGCCAAGTCTCTCGGCATACTAGACGCGAGGACTTTAGACTCGCACTATCTAGCGCCACAATTTAACTACTTATTATTTCGCTGTAATTGCATTCCGAAAATTTATGGGTACAGACATGTATGTATCAATAATATAATCAGTGTTTTTAAACAGTGTTTTTACCAAACAGGTATCATGTAAAACATTAAACTTGGCACTTTATGTTCTACAGATAGCATATAGAATATTAGATTTGGCGCCTAATGTTCTACAGGTATCTCTATATTAGCATTTTGCGTACGAATGGGGCAGCTTCAATCCCAAACGAAGAACCTCTCAAAAAGACAGGTATTTGACATACCCTATCCCAAACAGTTCGATCCCCCTCTGGCGTCCATGGATCCCCCTCTGGCGTCCATTGGCGTCCATAGACGCCAATGTCTGCAAAGGAGGATCGAACTATTTTGGATAGTGTATGTCAAATACCTGCCTTTTTGAGAGGTTCTTCGTTTGCTATTGAGGCTGTCACAGTCGTAAGCTAAAGGTTAAAAAAATAGCAGCAGCAGCCGCTGTTTGACAAATTTCTTGTTCCTCGAGTCTCACTGCTTTGTTCATAGCATACGAAAATATAAAATTTGGTACCTTTATAGAGAAGGATCTGGGAAACATGCTGAAATAAACCGTTTTTCGATATATATATTGTAGTTTAAGAAATATTTAATATCAAAGGTAAATACAAAATATTTGAGCTGCTAGTCCACGTCGATAGACTAACGATAGCAAAACCGCACATTTTTGCGGGCAGGTACCAACATAGCTGAATTTTTGTAGGACGGAGCTTTGTGATGGAGGGAACGGAGCACCCTTTCTTTAATTTCAGTGTAGTTTATGAGATATTTTACTTTACTTTTTATGCACATCTGAAGAGAAAAATATTCTTTCATATCAGCGCGTCTGATTTTCTCTGTCTCAAAAAACTGTAGCATACAAAAACTGTAAACTGCATAAACTCTCTAAACTATAGCATACAAAAATATGAAATTTGGTACATTTATAAAAAAATAATAGGGTAATACAATGAAATAAACCGTTCACCAATTTAAACTTTAGTTTGGCTTGATATAGATCTCTGCGAGTGCAATAAGTTTAGTTTGAGGCGAGCAGTAGCGAGCAAGTGGCAGAGTCCTAAAGTTATATAAAACATTCCTACAGAGCATTCTTAGTTCCAAATGTTTGAATTTTACTCTTTTTTGTGAGTGAAATCCAAGAATTCGTAACTAGGTACAGTGTTCTGATTTTCATCCACGTATGCTAACCTCTTAGCCACCACTTTTCTTTGTTCTGATATAGTACAATAGTTCGACGCATACTTTTATGCAAAATGTATGCTGAAAACTGCGACTGGGGCATATTTTCTAGAACATAATAAAATGGAATTGCAAATTACTTTTCGAACTCTATAAAATGCTCGGAATAATAAATATAATTTTATGATCGCACTTTTAATACTATTGAAAAAATCGAAAAGTAATAAAAATCGCCACATATGTTAAAACGATTCCATTCCTTTTCCATCCGAAAATTAGCTTCGTTTCAAGAAATGATGAGAATGCAAAGCGGGAGAAAATATTTTATTTTAGTCATATGAAGCTATTAAAGAACTCTCTGTAGCCTTAAGTATCCTCATAAATTTCCCCCAGGACTCATCATTCTATAACCAATGAGATTTTAATTTGTCATTATAAAATGAATGTATTAAAATTTCCTTTTAATACTTCTAGTAATTTCTTTTTCAACATTTTGTCTTTCCTTACATACGTAGTATAATAAAAGGATTAAAATGGATTGTGACTAAGTCGAAAATTGGAATTCAAGTTTTCGACGGATGAGCACGTTTCAAGCACCCTTGAACTTGAATCTAAAGTTTTTGAGGTTGATGTCTGTATATGCATGTCGGTGTGCGTGTGTATGTATGCGTAAGCCTATGTTCCGACATCTTATGCATGAATGAAGGTTTTCGAAAATAATTTGATATTATTGTAATGAGTAAATACTGTAACCTTCTTAATTTTAATCGCAATCAAATCTTCGAAGGCCACCGAATTTTCGAACGAATGTTTGAAAAAGTGTCTAAAAACATAAACTTCAATACTGATAAATAATTAATCATTTCATACTTAATTACCATAATTAAAGGACTAACACAAACTTCGGAAACTAGTATGAACACTTATTTATCGTCTACCTCTAGATATTTCTCTTTTTTCAAATAAATTTATTAAAAGCATTACATAAAATTAGAAAAATAGTAAGTATCATTAAATATGTTGATATTCCTTCCATATGAATGCTATACAATAAAACTGTAAACATCACTCTTGTAGATCTTATTCGTGCAATTCACATAAGATACCTTTTGCGATAGTTTATGTTTTCATCCCAAATAATTATACAACAGTTATAAATTTCGAGGGATATTAGTTCAATATTTATTTCACTTTGATGAGAATTTTGCATGTGAGTTTGAATAAGTCTTTCAACACTCGTCAAAAGTGAAATTGCAACACCATGAAGGAATGAACGTAGCCATATACCAGTCACAGTACCGGTAGAAGAGAGTGCCATATGCAAATGATTAAGTCTGTGTACGTATCGGGTTACGTGACACCCAGTTTCGGGTGATAAAGACCAGCAGACGGCTCGTCCCGTAAATACTGTCAGCGACGATTTGCAGCTGTCGAACTTTCGAAAAAGTGAAGAATCGATGCCTCGAAAACGTTCAGCAGTTAACGGCTGGGGAACGAGATCGTATCCTGTAGCTGCGTGATGTGAGTTTGTCGATGCGTGCAATTATCACCGGTGTTGGGCATGATGTGAGTACCATCCAGCGATGCGCAGCACGATGGACGCAAAAACATCAGAGAACACGCCGAAGGGGGAATGGCGTGAACAGGCGCACGACCGAGCGCACAGACCAGTCGAGACTCGTTCACAACGGCATGTGATATCCGAAATAACCTGCCACCATCAACGGTTATAACTGCGTGCACTCAAGCCATTCGTAACAGGTTGCATGATGTACAGCTGTGCGAACGGCGGCCAGCCACTGGGATAACATTAAGCGCTCGACACATGGATGCACATCAGACATGGTGCCGTCATCATCACAACTGAAACAATGAATGGCTTCGGATATTGTTTACGGATGAATCTCGCTTCTGCCTGTAGAGTAATGACAGCTGCGGATGGGTGTGATGGTTTCCCGGGGAACGCCACTTGGCAGCTCATATCACCGAGTGTCACACCGGCCCCACGTCGGACATCATGGTTTGGGACGGTATCATATTCGATCATCGGACAGCTCGGGTGCACATTACAAGTAATCTGACAGCGTACCGGTACGTCATACAAGTTGTGATGTCAATGGTTCGGCCACTGGTGCAGGCCGTCCCCGGCAAGTTGTTTCAGAAAGAGAATGCCACACCGCAAGTCGAACTCTCAACAGCCTGAACTTAATTTACATCCTTTCCTGGTCGATAGCCTCGCCAGATCTCTCTCCCTTTGAACACGTGTGGGACCTCCTCGGGCGGCAGGTGCACCGGGGACCACCGAAACACACCGTAGACGAATTGCGTACCGCAATGGATGATGCTTGGCAAGAATTACCTCAGGTAGCCATTAATAGCCTCATCGATAGTACGCATCGCCGTTTAGCGGTCTGGATAGCTGTCCGTGGAGGTAACATTTTTTACTGAAACGAGTTTATTTTGCATATCTTTGTTCTTTTAATCATTTGCATATGACTCTCTCTTCTACTGGTACTGTGATTTGCATATAACTACGTGCATTCCTTCGTGGTGTTGCAATTTCACTTTTGACAAGAGTATTTAAACTCATAAGTTTTCAAATACGTACAATTTTAGATAGATATCGTAGTCACAGACTCAGACATGCATTGAGAATATAGTTTATTATTCTCAAAAGATGCAAAAACACTTAAAGCATTCAAACTGTGATAGTCAGAACCTTGGTCCATCACAATACTTTCACTTTACAGGGACACTTTGTAGGGAATCTAAAAAGTATAACAGAAGCCTTAGAAAAGTAAAAGAGAAATAAAAAAATGTAAAATAACCTTGCCAATTGCGTGATTCCAATCGACACTGCATTCAGAGTTGAGGTGCAAAGACATGGATGCATTTGTTAACACACGGCTACATCACGCGACCTAGTAAATAAATCACTATTAAACGAGCCACAAGAGATAAAATTAAGATTGTGAAGAAAAATTATTTTAAAAACAATGTTTAATAAAAAATTGTATTCCTGCTTGACGTGATGTATCTCGCCTTTGCTGGTGTTGCTACGCTATCTTTTTTGTCCTGAAGAAGGAAGTTTTTCTTTATCTCAGAAAATGGTTGATATTTTTAATTGATTTTATAGACTCTTTTTATCACCTTATAGTATGTTAATTTCCTAAAAAAAATTTGTCTAAGCAGGGCATCGAATATATTGATATCTGGTTGCCTAGATATGCTCTCTTCGTTGCGCTATTGAAAAGACTATATTTCTTTTTACATTTGATATGAACCCTGCAATATACTTGCTAAATTTTAGAATTGAGAAATAAAGGACTAATTAGAATATTTCAGGAGACATGTTGTATTTTCATGGCTTTTCAAATATGTAAAATCAATACTACTCAAAAATACCTATATTGCCTAAACATTCCTAAAACGTCTTCTAAAGCTGTAGTACATCTTTAACCAAACTATAGTTTTCTCTTGACTAATGCCTCATGTTTCAATATTGCTAAATTATTTAAAAATTTTCATAAAGCTAACAATCCCAAACAGACTGAAATCGTTCAATCTTGGAGTAATTACCACTGGAAATGTAGTTTCTGATTTACTTCTAAAAATAATCTCTATTGAGTTTCAAATTCTGTAGTAAAATCAAACCAACAAATACATTTTTAATTATATCACAAAATGTAATTTCATCTAACGGAATCTGTTCGATATTTATATCTAAAAACAAATGACTGAAATTGTAATTTTTGTCTAGGGAATCACTTTCTAATTTGAAAGAAAGGTAAAATAGAGCAGCAAGTCTGCAGTTGAAATGAAAAAAAAATGAAATAATAAAAATGAAATCACGGGTTGATATTCCCAAGAAATACTACATTTCTGAAAAGCAATGATTATGTCAACGGATACATGGAGTTATTAAACTCACATTATACTACAGTTGGATCGATTAATCAATAACTAGAAAATATATACTTTATAATTTATATATTTCAAGCAATGCAAATTTATCTTTCAAATTCATAATTTCGAATTCATAAATTCTTAGAAAATAGCAAAAAAAGTAACACTCAAAGTCGTCTTTTGAGATATATATTTCGCTGACCACCTGCGCCGTTTTATCTTTTATCGTCTGGATGGAATGAAAATGATTTTGAATTCGAAATTTCATCGAAGTTTTGGCTGTAAATGTTCATAACTTTTTAACTAATTCAAATTTTAAAATATCTCGCCATGGTGCATCGTACAAGGATGTGAAACGCCTTCTTGCAAATTTTGCCGGCTGTCAAGCGATATATATACACTCTAAGACATAAAAATCGAAGCACCCCACAAAATAATCCGATAGTATGAAACTGTACATGCAAACACCTGTCTACCAAATATGCAACTGATCAAAAATTCGTAGCCAATGAATGAATAGTCGAAACTACAGCCCATTGAAACTGAGCACTATGGTGGTGTACCCGTTGAGAACCTCGCTTTCAGGAACAAAACTTGCAATGGATTTCGATTGCGTTTAGGTCCCTTGATTGTAACAATGCATCGCCGGTGAATTCGCGGTCACTACGAGCATATGAAGGAGTTTGAAAGAGGGCGTGCGACCGGACTGCATGAAGCTGAATGGGCACACTAACGAATCGCTCGGCATTTGGGTAGGAGCGATGCAGCAAATAGACGATGTTGACAAGAATGGGTTTGGAATGGCAGATTCCAGCTGCAAGCGGGCAGCAGACGACTTAGATCGACGACAAAACGGAAAGATAAATCGATTGTCAGAGTAGCTGTGACAGCACGAGATTCGCCGTTATCAACCATCCTTCGTGTGACAAACACGGAAGTGACCACCGGTACCATTAATAGAAGACTGCAGGAGCGGAATCCATACTCGAGGCTGTCACGAAGAAAGGGTGCGTTTGCCAAAATGTGACAAGCGTGCCAAACGCCACATTACTTTATGTGATACGAAAATAAGTTGTATTTGTAAGTTTGTAATAAGTCAGAAGCAAATATGCTAAGGCCGTAAAGATCGTTGACACCACCCATAAATGTTATACCCAGGTTCTATTACGAGATTCTCTCGTCCAGGAATATCCTGGATGACCTGCAGCAAAATTCCAAATTCAATAAATACAAAGGTGCAATAAACACTCACCTTGTAAGTCGTCCTCACCTGAAAACACACATGCACAATTTCAAGAGACAAAGATGTTAAATAACCACAAAGATTTAAAGATAAACAAATTCCTTTATTCACAATTGCAATTAAGAAGGCAGAATTTAAAATTGAAAAACTGAATCATTATCAGCGAAACAACAGATGCTTCTGTAACACCGTACACTGGACTCAGAACCGCAATTAATTTGTTTGCTGCCACGAATTTAACCAATGATAATAATAAGCTTTCAACAGCATAATAGGAAGTAGCATAGCAATATTTAAGTAAATAATACACAACATAATTTAAGTTATGGTCTCAATACCACAGGGAGAAACCCGCACTCAGAGATAAGCAAAATTAGAACTGATAATTATACAAGTTGATATAATTTAGGATCGGAAGTCAGAGATTACGTTAAGTATATAAAGAACTTTAAGTTATTGCTTCCGTAAATGCCGGAGAGTAGTTAGAGTAGTTGCAGTGAGAGGTCACCTTACATCAGGACACGTCGTTGTAGAGAAAAAAGTTGGATCATACATCCGCCATATTGCCCTCGGGAAAACCCGTTAGAAGAAAAGCCGGCTCACCTAGAGGCATTTAGAACGCATAGGCCCGACCAGGGCACAACTTCATTCAGCTCCCTCGATCTCCATCACCAGCGGTAGATGTTTCTTGATGTCCGTCGGCGATGTCGGCGTCTTCGGCTACTCCTTCCCATGCCCACGGAGGCCAGGATTCGACTTGTGCCGACTCCCGCACTCTAAGGTGAACAACATTAACAATGGTCCGGGCCGACCTGAGAGTGTCGACAACCAGACAGGAAAGAGAGTCCCGAATATTCTTTGCAACAGCTTTTATGCACTCAAGCGGATTCAGAGCCCAGAAATCACTCGGACTTGTTTACCAGAATCAACTAATACAAATCTTTATGCCTTTGAAATAATTCCCAGGGTCGAGCATTACAGCCTCGCCGCTGGGCCTCAATAACAAAGAAACAGCCGTCGATATTTCTGCAGAACCATTTTGTAAAATCGCTTACTTTGCATTAATATTACCAGGCCACGAGCAAAGCCAGACATCTGCTCTGCCCGGGACAGAACCTTGAACTTTAACGGTCAAATATACTTTTCTCTCTGAGTGCGGTTTTCACAGATTAATAAAATGGCGAAAAAACTGTTTTTTTAGTATAGAATATTTTGTATAATAATGAATTTAATAGACAAGAGGGACAATTAAAACAGGGTTTAAATTGATGTAAAAATATAGAATCTTGAAATATGATATATAAATTACGGTTTTTACACAAGTACACGAGATTATGAAATCTCGTCACAACACGGCGCTCATTACGCCGCCTACCACTGACCAGTATGCACTGTCAACAGCAATTGCAGTGGTGCCGAGCCCGATCAACGTGGAATTGTTCGGATTGGGAACAAATTGTCTTCAGTGATGAGTCCCGTTTCGAACTGAGTCCCGACGACCAGCGCAGACGTGTCTGGAGACAGACCGGACATCGTCAGGATCCTGCTCTTACTGTCACACGCTACACAACAGGAAAATATGGTCTGGGGTGCTATTTCGTTTGATAACCGGATCCCTTTGATTGTCCTTCGTGGCACCATCACAGCACAGCGGTACGTTGCCGACATTCTACGATCCGTTGAATTGCCATTCCTTTCGCGACACCCCGGGCTAACTTTTCAGCAAGATAATACCAGGCCATACACGGCAAGCCTCTCTATTGATTGTCTGCGTGCTTACGATGCACTACCTTGGCCAGCCAGATCCCCAGATCTCTCGCCTATTGAGCACATTTGGGCTGAGATGGGGCATCGCCTGCGACCATCCCAGAATGTAGACTAATTAGCTCACCAATTGGAGACCATTTGAAACGACATCCCTCAGAACACCATCCAGCAACTTTATGTATCAATGCCACGTCGAGTAACAGCTTGTATCAAGGCGAAGGTAGACCAAAACCATATTGAGGTGGCCACTTTGTGCAGATCTTTCAGTGCAATAAATCATCCAATTGTTCTGAAATTCTAATAATTTCTTTTTTTTTGTACATTCACATTACACGTACCAAATTTTGTCTCATTTGAATAATTTTTTCTTGGTGCGTCTATTTTTTATCTTAGAGTGTAGATACATAAACAGACAGAAAAGGAAACATTTTTTTTTTATAATGCAAGACTGTATTTCATACAGGGATGCCAACAGCACGAATTGCACTAAATTGAAAAATAATTCGAATTGAAATGTTTAATAAGTATTACTTTAGCGTCATTGAAGTATTTGAAGTGTCACTTTACTAAAGATAGACCTAATGTGTACACCCGTGGGCCCTTTCTTGCAACGTAATTGGAGTGCTTAAAAGCTTTTCTAGGAACTTTGCATTTAGATTTAAAATATCCGTAAGATTCGCAAAATCTAGATTAAATTTCTATAGTTTATATGGTTCGGTTATTATCTTGTTAGAATATTATGAAAGTGCTCGTAGCTGTGTAACTACTTGCAAAAAAACATTAAATAATAATTTAGTGTAACTTAACACCAAATTTACATACATATATCGAAACCTACAATAAATAGTCATGAAAACTACAATAAATAGTCACTTAACCAGCTTTTTGAAAATGCATAGTTGATTTCATTTTTTTTTGTTATTTTCCTGTAAGTAATGCAGTTCAATGTATTACACAAAGTAGGAGTAGCTTATTTTCAACAAAATAAAAACAAACAAATCTAATATATACATTTCCAGAAATTTATGCATTTGTAAAATAATGAGATCAATTTATAATCGTGAGGTAGCATCTAAAAATATTACATTTAAATCTATTTACAACTTAGTACTGCCTGCAAATTCAGCTACTAATGCAAGGCATATTTTTATACCATATTTCCCGGTTTCTTAAAGTCCTTATATTTCCTCCATAATTGCATTTAGTTAGTTTATGAAGGGTATTTAATCAAAGTTTACGATTAAATTCCTTTAACCATCCCTACTGAAAGTCGTTGTAAAATAGGCTCTCATGAGGTGAGCCCCTGGAGCTAAAAGTTTCTAATTAACTTTTTCCTCCTTCCAAAAAAAATATCAATAATTTTATTGCTGGACTGAGAAGCCGCAAAGTATTTAATGTTAAATAATGTAGAATATAGATTTTTTTTACATTACTTTCTCTGCAAGATTATATTTTTTTTATTATTATTTTTGTACTTTTCTTCAGAAATTAATTAAATTTTGTGATAAACAGAATAATATCATGGCGATTTAATCAGAGCTTCCCAATGAATAACATACGCTACAACAATGAAACAGGGGCATAATAGTTTTTTAAAAATTAGCATCTATAAATGGGAGCAAATCCGCTAAAATGTATATGGATGGACCACCCCACACAACGGATAAATAAAATTAACTAAACAGTATTAAATATACTTCTCCAAAATATGATAAAAAACCATAGAAGTATTTACCGATGAATCAATAATTATAAAGAAGATATGATCAAGTTTTAAGGATAAACAAAAATGAAATATAACAAAACAATTACTGCTTGCCAGGTAATCCATCTTTTTATTATTATTGTTATTATTATTGGATAGACACTTTAAATGGTATAATTAAGTGTGGTTCAAACATTTGTTTTCACCTCATTGAACAGGTAAATAAAACTATCTAAACAGGCTTAAAAATGTCTTGAAAATTATAAACAAGATATGATCAAGTTTTAAGGATACACAAAAATGAAATATAAAAAAATAATTACTGCCTGTTATAAAATCCATCTTTTTATTATTATTATTATTATTGCCAATGACTAGCATGCATATCAAATGGATGATAACCGGAAATTATGTAATTAATGGTACATTATAAATGTATTTTGGACAAATTCGATTTATTGAGAATGCAATTTGTTGATAATGGTAAATAGGATCCCTGATCATAAATAATATTCTAAAATAGGTAACAAAAGTATTATTCAACAAAATTTTATTCAAAAGTACTTAACAAAAGTATTATTCAGCAAAAGTTTATTCAAAAGTTTTTAACAAAAGTATTAGTTAACAAAAGTTTATTCAAAAGTATTTAACCAAAGTATTATTCACCAAAATTTATTCACCACCCTTTTTTATCCCAAAAGAAGTCAATCGTCTTATATTTTCTAGGAAATACATCACACATCACCTGTATATTATTCGCATCTTCTTTAAGAAGAAGAAATAGTGACCGTACTTTCAAACTTAGTTTTACTGTTTCATCACGAATATGAAAATTTTAAATACTATTAAACAAGCAGTACATGTTCCTTTTTAATTTCTATTCTACATTATTAAATCTACTGAACTAATCTCAAAAAATAATTTTTAGCACAAAAAATATAATTCCACATCGCGAATAAAGATTTAATATATTAAAGTAAAACTCACCAAAAATTTATCTGATTTTTTGACTATTATGCGATATTAAATTGAATTAAAATTATGAACCTTAGTGATTACTTGGTTTGGTTTAATTGAACTTGAGAGACAGCAATCAATCGTCAACTAACGCAACAGTAAGAATAAAAGGAAATAAAAAATGCCTTTTATAAATAAATATGCATTTCGTGCTGTACCCTATCGCAAAGAAATCAGTTTACCCAACCAACAAGGATCATCGCCATTTGATTTGTTTTCTACAGGCTATGCCAATACATTCTGCTCAAATAATGTCAAGTTTTCATATTATTGATACATACCGGAGATTTGAAAGCTAGAAACACCTCCCAAGTCAAATCGCAAAACAAATCACTAATGCCAATAGCATTGTGGTATCGGTTTTGAACACAGATGTATATGAGTGTGTGGATATATTTTCTATCTTTATCAAAAATAAAATTATTGCAGTTTGAAGTAAAATCTGTGCGCTGTACACATAATATTTCTATAGTATAATTTAGTTTCTGTAATGTTATCTTAGAATAAACGGATTTTCTTGTGAGAAATTGATGTTGAAATATTTTTTACCTTCGATGGAATAATATTTTTTTGCTATAAAGTGGTAACGTATATTGTAAAAATATATTATAAAAATACATTGCAAAAAGATTATATTATAAAAATATCATATTTCTTTTAATATAAAATATTAAAAAAAGATATTTATCCCTTCTGTGAAATAATGTTTTTTTCGCTGCAAAGTGGTAAGGTATATATATTGTAAAAATATATTGTCAAAATGTTATACGTTTTAATATAAAATATTAAAAAAAAATTTTCTTCGGTTAAATAATATTCTTATCTCTGCAAAGTGGTACCATATATTGTAAAAGTATATTGTCATAACACTATATTGTAAAAATATTATTTTTTTTAATATAAAATATTACAAAAATATTTTTCCCTTCAGTGGAATAATATAATTTTTCACTGCAATTCTTTACATCATAGTAGCATTTTTCTCTACATAATAGGAGCATATAAACTTTCTGTTGAGCTTGATAAATGGCAACAAACGTATGTAATCAAGCTATGAAATATGTAGGTCTCATTTATAATCGTGTTCGACCAAAAACATTTGTCATTGCTTTAATAATTTAACCAATAAACAGTCATTAGTGCTTGTCCAATATTTCGTAATGGAATCCAGGTTTTAGATAAAAGAAATAACAAAGCTGGACCAGCTTTTATATTACTTTTCATATTGCTAGCATTATTGGAAAAATATCATGCCGCACAAAAAATATTAAAATGTTTTGTGTGGCCTGAAATATATATATATGATGAACTATATGGATTAAAAACTTATAGCAAATCAAGATTAACGAATTATTGGGATTTCTATCATGTTTTGAGGTCCATAAAATATGTCTAATTAATTTTACATTGTAAAACTATTTTATATGCTAAAATATGTTAAGAAAGTTTTTCATTTACACAAAACACAATTTCTACTTAAAAAGGATATGCGAATAAAGGATATATTATTTGCCGAATAGCAACGAGTTTAGCCTTAATTGCATTGTCTAAAACATAAAGTTAAAGGGAACCTCCATGGTTTAAAACTTCATCGAAACTTATAGTTCACATAGTTAAATTATATCGTTTGATGACGTTAAAAAGTTGCATTGTTTGATGCATGGAGTTGGAGAGAAAATGATGATGTGTCGTTTAATTGGACACTAATTAAATACTCTTGTCGAATAGCAACGAATTAAATTGACGTTTTAAAATATACTTCAACGAGCCAAAAGAATTATTGAAAATATTCAAACAAAAAAGTCAAAACTTAGCGCCAACTGAAATGTTAGATTCAGAGTCCTATCATTAAAATCTTCACAGATATCAAGAGCGCAGATACATACCTCTGCACATACAGGGTGAGTCGGAATTGTTTTTAAAAAAGCAAAGGGGTGATAGTATCCCACCAGACGAGCAATAATTACCATGGAACATAGGGTCACATTGCACTAAGAGAGGCAGAAAAGAGTAAAATTAGAATACGAACCTGCACGTGCACCAGTGTTGGGAAAGCGAATGAATGATACCAAACGTTGCACAAACAGATTTATTGTGCAGCGACAAAGTCACAGAAAGTGCTCAAAGTAGCGACCACGCGTGTCGTTGCACCGTTCACACCGGTGACGAAATGACTGACGCACCCTCTCGAAGATTCCGGGTGTTGTGTTAATGTGGTCTGCGGCAACAACGATGCGCGCAACGAGATCTTCGGCCGAGTTCCCAGGTGTCTCGTACACTAAAGATTTCATGTGACCCCAGAAGAAAAAGTCCAGTGGGTTGAAGTCTGGTGAGCGAGGAGGCCACGCCACAGGTCCGATCCAGCGTGCGGAGATATGTGGCCTTCAAGAAGTTTCTGACCGTGATGGGAAAATGTGCCGGGGCTCCATCGTGCATAAACCACATGTCTCTCTGGATGGGGAGCGGAACGGCCTGCAATAAACTGGGCAGCACGTGTTCCAAAAAGATACGGTATGTTGCGCCGGACAAACGGTCTGGCAGGACGTACGTGCCGACCAGGTTATCACCACGGATACCTGTCCAGATGTTCACGGTAAATCGGTGCTGGTGTTTACTATGGGTTGTGCAGTGGGGATTACAGGCAGACCACACTTGTTGATTGCGCATGTTGAAAATGCCTTCTCTGCTGAACGTTGCCTCATAGCTAAGTAAAACTAATGCAGGCAATCGAAGATCGGTATTCCTCATCCCGAGCATCCACTGCACAAAGGCTGCCCGGCAGGGATAATCATCTGGGTGCAAAGATTGCACCTCTTGCACGTGGTAGGGGTGCATGTGTTCCTCGTGTAAAATACGCCACACCACTTTGATAAACACCCGATTCGTCTGCCACCGCTCGCGTACTGGTGGACGAAGCTGCTGCAAATCTCGTCAGGACTCGCTGTTCCAGTTCAGGCGTTTATGCAATTCGCGAACGTCCTGCATTGCTGTTAGCTATGGCGAACGACCCGGATTCTCGCAGTCGTCGATCGACATTGGCAAAGGTAGGATGACTGGGAATACGACGCGTTGGAAACTGCTGCTCGTACAATCTTCGTGCTGCGCGTCCATTCCCTTTGGCTTCACGTATGTGAGGTGCATGTCGGCCAATTCCTCGTAGGTGTACTCCGCCATAGCATTCATGCAACGTGTCGGACGATGAATATTATCAGGGGAATAACACGTTGAAGTTGTGCTGGTTTTAAAGGGCAACGTGTGCTCTGATTGGCTATCGTCGGAACCTACTAGGAGCCAGTTATGCTGATTCTGCTCCTTGGACATTTGCATATGGTAACTGCGTTCGTGTCTGGTGTAGGAGACACTACGTAGGCAGGTACACAATGACGTCCGAGGCGCTGACTGCGTCATGCTCGACTCTGTTCGACATGCTTCTTTTCTGCCTCTCAGAGTGCAATGCGACCCTATATTCCATGGTAATTATTGATCGTCTGGTGGGGTACTATCATCCCTCTGCTTTTGTAAAAACAATTCCGAATCACCCTGTATACAACTAGTAATATAATATTTCTATTAAATTGAGTTTATTATTCTGTTAAATTAAGTTTATTATTCTGTTAAATTAAGTTTATTATTCTGTTAAATTAAGTTTATTATTCTGTTAAATTAAGTTTATTAAAAAATACATAATTTTAGACAGGAAAACTGTAATATTTCAAATATTACCGCTCTGTATCTATTAAAATAAAAATATTCTCTGTTGCTTCCAATTATAAGCGCAGCCATATACTTCCAAAGGTAAGATTCTAAAGCTCAGATTTAAAAATTAATAAGCGTAACAACAAATATATTAGAAACATTGAATTCATAACTTTAAATCAATTGATTTTCTTCAATGTTCGAATTGAAACAAAACATGCACTGAACCCCTTCGTACATATCGCTAATTGTGAAGAAGCACCCCAATATATCCTTTGTTCTCTCTCTTTGTATATATGTGTGTGTGTGTTTGCTATATGCTCTCTCATCCTCTTCTTTCCATTTGACTTATATTATTTTTTGTTAATTTTTGTTATTCCCATTTATGTTTCTGTCTGGTAATGTGTCGGATCTTTTGACGATGTTTCGGCTATGACGCTTTATCGTTGAGCGAAACACATTTGGAACCTCTGTGGATGCAAAAATCCTTGAAAAGCAGGATCTACAGAGGTTCTATCCAATTTCATGTTTTCGGACTGAATCTTTTCTTTTATTTTTAATTTTTGTCATTTTAATAATTTGTTTTCAGTTTTTGTCATTTTAATAATTTGAGCCTCCTTATTTTGATAATCCTTTGATGTTTGAACTTGATTTGTATGTATCGCTCTTGAATGTTGATAAATTCATGTGTATTATTGATAATTTAAAATTGAGATCATTTTGCCTTATTTGGTAGCATTGTTATGCTTTTGTTTTCCTTTCATATCCTCTTTACTTAATTTTCCTCCGTATTGTTTTTGAACCAGGGTATGACACTGATCATGTTTTAAATTAGTCTTACTAGTTTTATTTATTTTTATCTTTATATATATATATATATATATATATATATATATATAAATTTATATACAGAGAGAGAGAGAGAGTACTAAAGTTGTCATTTTCTATAGATATTCGCAAAGTTGGGGTACACAGCAAGTTTTCTTGTTGTCATTGCTTCTATCTATTCTATTTATGTGAAACACGAAACAAGTGTACACATACTGTTATTTGGAATGTAGAGTGCGAACCTACTATATAAATGAACGTGTTAGTTTCTTTTATTTTTCATTATCATTTTTTTATCATTTTAGTTCAGTAATATATTTTTTTCTACTTTCTATTCCGAAAACAGACATAATCCTAAAAGAAATCTGATCAAAAGCTCGTTTATTCTTTGAGGTTTTTCGCGTTCAAAGATCTTTACGGAAGCAGTGACAAAGACAATCTATTATACAGGAAAGTTTCATTTTTAGAGCTTAATGTACTATTTATTGGACAAATATTAAGAAAGAAAGAAGTCAAAATAAAAAAAAAATACTTTTCCCTTTATGTAGAAAAATAATTTCTTCCGCTACAAGACCGTGATGTCCTTCATGTGACAGAAGTGTCAGAATGCTTTCTTGCTTGATAGAAGGCGACAAATCCATGTAACCAGACATGTAAACACAGAGGTCACATACGGTCAGGTGGGAGATAATGAGGGTAGCAAAAGCGAATTTTTACGCTTCCGTGAGTAATAATAATAAATATCTGGAGTATGAAGCTCTAATCAACTTTCTCAGACATCCATATTCCAGATTGTTCAGCACACTTGATATCATAAGGAGTATCAGATTGCAAACAAATATTAAAAAGTCAACAATTTGATGTATATTATTGGTTAAGGGCTCTTCATTTAAAGCTTTTAATCTAATTTAAAGCTTTTAATCAGAATGCAAAACTATGAAATTTGCACTTTTCTCTTAGTCCTTATCGTACATTTCATTTGGCATTAAAATTTACTTAAATTAACTTATTTAAAATTGAAATTTATTTAATCAAAATTTATACATTTATTCCATTATTTAAATTTATTTTATTTTAACTTTCAAATTTTTTCATATCAACTCTGTACACGTGACAGTGCATCCACTGGCGGTAACTCTTGATGTATATTCACTATTTGGTGTATATTTGGAGGTCCTTGAAAAGTTTACAGATGTTTCAGTTAAATACATTTTCAAATTCTAAAAACACGTGTTTGCTCGCGACATATCGTCTAAATAGACTCACTGACAAACACATACTTACATACATACTTGCACAGACACACACATACATATTTACACACATACATACACATACACACACATACATACACACACACATTACCTCAGAAGCGTCTGATTCGCGTTCAGGTATGCTTGAAACCTGCTCTCTAGTTGAGAACTTGATTTCAAATTTTCGACCCCGTCACAATACTTTTCTAGTACATTATATGAGTACTATGTATATAAGAGAAATAAAAAAAGGTACTGAACGTTTATACTTCTGTCTAGTCAATGCAAAAATTAAAATTTGGTATATTTCACAAGGTCTTAATGCGTCCTAATTTTTCATACTCCGACAAATATTTTAATATTTTTCCACCTACTATTATCCTCTTCAAATAATCGAATTGAAACAGGTGTTATATTTCCAATATGTTAGTTAGGTAGATGCATCGCTGAAAATTGTTTTTTTCTTACAACTACAAAAATAACATGACCTCTTTTCAGTGACCTCTCCATTCAGGGGCTTCAAAAATTAAATATTTAGTATTTTTCTCTTAGTATCAATGTTCCCAATGTTTTAATATCCTGTTCGAATATTTTTATTGTATTTTAATTTTCATCTTTGTCTGCATTTTATGACCCCCTCATTTTTCTTATCAATTTGAAGCATCCGTGTTATACTTCAGTACATACGTTGAAATTATGTTTTCTCTGAAAATCAATTTCATAATTGGTTATTGATCACTTTTTTTGCAGCTAATAAAAAAGAAAAAAGCACTGAGGAAAACATATCGTTTCCTTTTCTTGAGGCAACTGCAAAAATGAAAATTTTAGTCAACTTATTTTAATCTCTATGTCCCCGTTTTTTGATACCTCACTCGAATAATTATTAATATTTTGATTATCATCTTCCCTACATTTTATTACTGCATGTTTTTCTTATCAACTTGAAGCATTCATGTTAATTTTCCTGTATATGATTTGAAAAATCGTGTCTCTCAAACCATTTCAATTAGTTTTTGCTCAATACAGTTTCTTGAACTAAAATAATGAAGACTTTATTTTTTACTGTTCCTTCACCCTTGCAACTTGAAACCTGAAAAATTTAGTACGTTTCTTTTAGTTTTGATACACTCGATGTTTTAATACGACATTCAAGTAGTTTTATTGTATTTTAATTTTCGACCCATAACCCCACATTTTATTAGGCCCTCCTTTTACAAGCAACTTGAAGCATTGCTATTATGTTTCTGTATTCGGGTTTAAAATGACATACTTCTAAACAAAGACTATAGTTATCAATTTATTATTTTTTCCACAACAGAGAATAAAATATGAAATCAATAGAAGAGATAGAAGACCTTTGATACGTAGTTGATGAATTTTAAAAATATTTCAACAGATGACACAATAGATTCTATAAATATGCTTGAGATGTAATATTATATAGGCAAATCATGTGATCTAGGTCTAGAAATCAAAGGCCACTAGATTTTTCTGGGTTTAGATTTGAAACTTTTGAGAAGCTTTAGAGATGATATTTCCTTTCTTAGGTTTATACTTTAAGATAAAATGCAAATTGCGTGTAATTTGTAGGATCTATATACTGTCGTGACGAGATTTCTTAATCTCGCGTCACTTGTGCAAAATTCATAATTTATGCATTATATTTCAGTCTTTATATTTTAAACTTCATTTTAACCCTGTTTAATTATCCCTCTTGTCTTTTAAACGTATTATACAACGTATTATAAACGTATATTCTACAATTAATCTGTGCTAAAATAAATAAATCCTTTACGCCATTCTAATATTAATCTAGAAAGCGCATTCAGAGAGAGGAGTATTTTCTGACCGTTAAAGTTCAGGGTCATTTATTTCGCCTGCAGATGTCTGATGTAGAGGCTTTGCTCTCTGCGTGTTAATATTTGTGCAAGGCATCCATTTTTCATACAATGGTTCTGCTGAGAAACATCTGGATATCTTTTCGGGACCTCTGGGCGAGGCTTTGCTTTGAAACGATTTTCTATTGGATGATTTCAGTAAATAGCCTTCCCCCAGGACCGCGCTGGATTAGCGAGTCGGATTTAGAAAATCCAGTATAAAACGAGAGCGCTGGAGTATTTGGCGCGCTCTTTCCTGTCTGGTTGCTGACATCACTAGATCAGCCTGGACAGCATTTTATGTGTTGCCCACCCCGGAGTGCGGGATTCGATAGAACTTCAATCCTGGTCTCCGTGGGCATGGGAAGGAGTTGCCGACATCGATATCGCCGGCGGACATCGAGAGAGATCCATCAACCGCTGGTCAAGAGTTTGGTTACGTCACCTACACTAATTTCATCATTACCACGACAACTTCGACGACGGCAAACTGATGTTGACCCGAGGTCTTTCTGCCGGGTCTGGGCATTGACGACCGGAGGAGCAGTATGATGCCAAGTCCTGTCCGGGCCTTTGCCGCCTACGGTATACGGTGTGCCGGACTTACATAAGTACGGATTCTCCGAGGACAATGCGGCGGAGGTTTGTTCCTCTTTTTCGTCTCAACTTCGACTTGTCCTGAGGTAAGGGAATTGACCTCACACTGCATCTACACTCTATATTCTGCGGAAGCACCTTCTTAACTGCCAGTATATCTTAAAAATAACATTTGGCTTCCGTCATCTAAATATATCTACATTGAATAATCTAATTAGCTCTATTATGCTATACTAAATTTAATAACTTGCTATTCTAAATTAAATACGGATAACTTCTCTGAGTGCGTTTCTTCCTGTATGTGACCATACCATTAAATTGTAATGTACATTAATTATGTAAATCTTTGCTTGCCACTTCTCATTATATTGTTGGATAACATATTATTATTGGTTTAATTCCGTGGCAGCATATGAGTTTAACTTTGGTGCTGTGTCCAGTTGACTGTTGTGCTGAAAGGAATTCAGCTTAAATTGTTCATTTTAACTTCAAATCTTAATTACGATATTAAATAAAAGAGTAATTTATCCAAACACCTGTGTGGTTATTTAGAATAATTTTTATCTCTTGAAATGATACCTTAATGTGTTTCCAGGTGAAGCCGCCTTACAAGGTAAGGGTTTCTTTATACAATTTGTATTTGGTATTTTGCTTGTTGCAGGTCATTCAGGAATTTATTCCTGGACGAGAGTCTCTCGAAATTGAACCTGGGTTGAATTAAGATATATCAAGGCTTTGCATCTAAATTTCATCATACATATTTAACCTTGAATTTTCGTATCACATTATATACTATGTATGTCTGATTGTCCTCCGTCATTTGACATCCTACTCTCTTTGTGACAATACCGTATTCTTATGGTTATCTTTGCATATGAAGAATTTGCCATGATACAGCACAATTTGAGCTAGAATATAGTAATACTACTAGGGCAGTATCGATATAATTAATATAATGTAAACGATTTGTAGAGGTTTGATAATATCAAAATTCGTGTTCTTTCTAAGTTATTTACAATATACCTTATCACAATGTTTTTAAATATAAAAAAAATCAAGTTAAAATTCACATATGAATCTAGATATATTCATATAAGTATGCTAACAATAAAAAAATTGAGGATTTAAGCTCTTTAAATATAGTGATAAGTTTTTGATTAACTCTGTAAATTTTCACTTTTTCTGACATTTTTTTTCAATGAAAGAACTAAAGTGTTAACTAAATGTAATTAAAGTATTGTGAACTAAAGTTTTTCAATGAAGAACTATTTCTTTGAAATTTAAACATATTCAAGTTACCTATTATCATGTTTTTAAATTAAAAATGTATCAAACCACACCAATACGTGTATCAAGTATGTCTACTACTTGGGGGGGCGGTTAATAGGATTGTAGTTAATCATTGTAACTGTTATAGCTTGAATACTAAGAACTCGAAACAGATGTATACTACATCATTATTTTATTTGTGCTTAAATAAGTTGCTCATGTTTTTCTTACTATCAACTTTAATTAATTGTAATTTATCTTATGAAAGTAAAACATTTATAATTCAGACATTTATAATTATAAAGTATGCATTTTGCAATCTAGACTAAATAATATTTCGATACATTTTATATTAAAAGAAAATATATGTTTGAAAAAACTATATCAAACCTCATTTTTATCCACTTATTTTGAATTACGTCAAACATGAGGTTTTAATAATTTTCTTCTCTATTTAGTAACTTTGCCCATTTTTTATTAACTTCAGCTCGCCCCAAATCCAAATAAATGGATTTACTTTGAAAAGATTTTATCTCTGCATAATGAGATTGATTTCGTACTTTCTTTTACCCAAAACTAGATAAAAGTAAAACTTATTCTGATAAAGTGAAGCTTACTTTTTAGTATTTTTTATTTTTAAGGTCATTTTTGCTTTCCCCACACTACTTAGTATATGTAAATGGAAAGTGTTGGGATGGAGTCAGAAATGCATCTCTCATATTTTTTTTCAAACAAATTAAATAAATGGAATTATATTTAGTACGATTAATGGCTGCTATTGATGAATGTGAAAAGTTTGCTGATTTTCGGTAGAATGCGGAATATGAACCTTATTTGCATAAACCAGTGCCTTTTAAACCTTATTTATATAGCATTTCACGTCAGGATATATTTTATATGTTTAATATTAAACATATCTTTTGGTATATTTATGCATAGAATTTGAAACTGCTACCTAAATAACAATCCACTATTGGCTGAATATTGGCAACCAATATTTGAAATATTGGACCAATATGAAAAGTGGATATTTTGACGAAATAGATCCATTATTGGCTTAAAATATTGGGACAATATTACGCCAATATTGACATTTCATTGAAAATATTTCCCATGTAACACCAATATTGGCGTAATATTCTAAAAATATTTAGCCAATATTGAAGGCCAATGTAACCCGAATATTTACCCAATATTGGGATTACATTGAAAATATCCCTAATGTAATGCCAAGATATACAAGGTTGGTCAAATATCAAACCAATATTGAATGCTACTAATATATATATATATATATATATATATATATATATATATATATATATATATATATATATATATATCAACTGTAGTCATTATTACTGGATTACCCGCATTTAATGGTAAAAATATTTGGATAGAAACAGTTCAAAAGAAAAATAACTTTTTTATTATCCTATAGAAAAGTAATACCTTCCATTACAAGGTACTATACATCACAAAAACATCGAGACATGATTTCCTTCGCGATATGTTGCAATAAATGTATATAACGGGAGAAAGAAACTTGCAGGTCACATACATAATCGTCATCACACAAAAACGTCTGTCACAGCTTTAATAATTAAACCAATAACCGGCCATTAGTACATGTTCAATATCCGGTAATGGTGTTACGATTTCGGAAAAAAGAAATGAGAAAACTGGAACAAGAATTGCTATATTATGATATGTTTCGACATTATTGGAAAATATCGTGTTCAGTATAAAAGGTGTTTCAGTATGATTGCATGACAAAAAATATCTTCAACGAATGGTTGTAAACCCATGTTTTTAATTAAAAATAAGCTTCAAATAGGATAAGACTTTCAGATTACGACAATTCGGGTTACATGACACGTTTTATTAAAAAACTACAAACTTTAACATTTTTACCGGCCCTCTATGAAGTTCAAATTAGAGATTGTTCGTTATTCTTTTACAGACCATATGAAAAAAACAATGAACCCTCTCTACTTTTGTAAATCTCTAATTTCTCCCTTCTCTAATTTTGTAAATCTCTAATTCTTCCCTTCCCTAATTTTGTAAATCTCTAATTCCTCTCTTCTCTAATTTTGTAAATCTAATTCCTCCCTTCTCTAATTTTGTAAAGCTCTAATTCATTCCTTCTCTTAATTTTGTAATTCCTCCCTTCTCTAATTTCATAAAATTGTAAGAAATTGCGAAAGACAATTTACGGGACGTAAACCACAATGACGCACATGATGAAAACAGAACGAAGAAAAACATAGATTTTAGGGGTCGTACAAAAATTGATTTCAATAGATAAAATTTTCATTCGGAAACTTACAGTCGTAACAGTCTTTAGTAATAGTTTTATACAGTCCCCAATTGTACGTCAGAAACTTTTGTTAATGTTATCTCAGGTAAAGCTCGTATGACAATGTACTGTTATTTAAGTAATTGGACTATAGAAAATATTTTTATGGAGATTTTTACTAAGGGGATCGTATAAAAAATTACGCTTCATACTTTTTACTCAAAGGTGTCATAACATTAAAATCTGGTTTTGATAATAGTCTATCTTAAAAAAACATTTTTTGAAATTGAAACCATGAGTCTATGTTCAACGGATATTTAATAATACTATTATTTCAAAATACCCAAATAAACTTTATAAGCTCAAAAATACGAAGATCTTATTCCTTAATTTTTAATAATTCGATCAAACAACTGTCGAAAAGTTACCTACGGTTAAAATATTTGCTGGTAAAAACATTATAAGACAAAAGTAAAGAAATCAATTAAGGAGCGAAAAGCGCCGCCTTCCCTAGTATGAAATTGAGAGAGCAACTTCTCCAAAGAAAGCAAAGTAATTTCCATGTGTCGATGTAAAATTAATAAACATCATATTATAAACATCCTAGTTTCATCAAAATTCTTTTCGTCATAGAAAAGTATATACAAATCTGCAGTTTGTGCATCCCTACGCTGTGCCTCAACAACATCATTTCCAATGAACTGGACTGTTAACATAGTGCATCATATGTTATCGTATGTCAATTTAAATTCCGCTCTCCGGCGTTATAATTTTCCGCTTCGTCACCATTTTCTCGACGAAGTTTCTACAGCGACGAACTACCTTTCTTAAATGGGGAGAAGTCAATTGCCAAGATTACATTTTTGAACTTTTCGATTATTTTGCGACACCAAAAATTCGGAGAATATCGCTAAAGCGCATTTTCGAAATATAAGTTCTAGATCTGTTGAAAGTAGTTGTAAGAAGTGATACAAAGTTAAAATAAGTATGGGAGCGTTGCACTTCTCGTTGACGCCGTTGAAAATAACAGCTTGCTTTGTAAATGCGGAATTTGTGAATGAAGTATCAACGTTACACTAAATATAATTTAAATATTTGTCCTACAAACATTATATAAGGTATGGAGTCTATCTACATTATACAAATATTGTATAATGTATGAGGAAAATATTGGAGTTGATTATTCTGTTTCGAGTCTTCTACATATTTACACGTTCTGGGCATCTCTGAACCATGGGCGCCCATAGAACTTTTCCCAGGGTATAAACTCGGTAAGGCGTACAATATAAACTAACGTACTGCCTGCGTTTGTAACCTTAAACTTCCCTCCCTCTTTTATCTCCTCTTTAAGTATCCACACCCTGAACTTGAATCGAATATTTTAACATGAGATCTGTGTGAATACGGGGCACCCTCTAAATTAATTTCGCATCCCTTTAACTTTCGATTAAACACCTGCAAAAGTAGGGTCTACTGGACTATGCGCTATTAATAGAGAAAGTTTGCAGTGCCTCTAGTGACGAATTTGGGAAGCTTGGATTTCTATTTTAAACATGAAGCAAGATAGGCGAAAATTTTCAATGACAAAATTGTATGAAAAGGCATGCATGCAGTTTGCGCATAATATGTGCACATATGATAAAAAAATGAAGTCAACAAAACGCGTTAGTTATTGTACTACATCATCTGTTTGCAATTTTGACGTAACATTTATTGTTTTCTGCAAAAATGATAATTATAAGTAAAATAAAATTAGCTCATTAGAAGGATTTCAAGCAAGAACGCTCCATTACTTTATAATCGAAAATTTTTGATTTTCTTAATTCGTGTTCGAGATAAAAGTTCTATCTGATCCAATTCGCCTCTAGAGGCGCTGCAAACTTTCTCAATAAAAACACATTGTCAATTTCTTATCATTAGATCCTGCTTTTGCTGCTCTAGACCACTTCAATCAAAAGATAAAGGGATGGATAAGGACTTATCAGGGAACCTAGTACGTGTGTATATGTAATATATGCGTGTCAATATGTGTGTCTGTGGACATGATAACTCAATCAGTGAGTAGTCCAAATGAAATCTAGTACTATCATCAAACTATAGGAATGCCAGAACACTATTAATTATAAAAGTTGTTTAACATTCAGAAATCATTTCGTCTAAAATTTTCTAATGAGTAATTTAAAAAATCATTTAAAAATCTAGACAGGTAATTATCTTAAATATATAATCGTTTTATACGTAATTTATCAGTTCTGAGTGTCTGACAGTAGCCGTTCTTGTGACATATCGATTTAATATCTATATATATATAAAAGTTCTTTAAAATTATAGAAATACCGTTAAATAAGTTGGCTTCCCACATGCAATATTATATGACAAGCCTATTAATATAATTCTCGTGGATTTATCAAGGTCTATTAACCACAAAAAAGGCGTTTTTTCAAAATTTTATGTTTTTACATACATTAATTGACTTAGTTTAACTTATTTCACTCAATATTAATTCAATACCAATGCTATTTTGACTTGAGTTTAGCATGTGCTTAAAAATAACATTTATTTGATCGATAGAGTTACTTAACGCTGTTATGCACAAAATATAATGCATACACAAATTTTAATTCTATGAATGCATAATCCTTAACGTAGGTGAAAATATATATTTTCGAATTATATCAAAATAATCCATGGCGGTCTATGGATAAGGTGATGTGCTGCATACATTAAATTTAAATTTTAATTGCTGCATTGCATTATATACCATTAAATTGTGTTTACAGTAAAAATACAGGCTTTAAAAAATCGATCAACTTGCACTGCCGCATATATCATCCCGACGCATGTATGTTATGCTTCAATATCAATGACCAACACATAAATAAAATATTTTAAATACTTTCTCCGTATCTCGTTTAAAACATGTGATTTGAACTAAAACACATTTTTCATGAGACGAAAATCCGTAGTGTAAATGCACAATTACCAACTTCGCAGCATCGGGTTTTGTCCCATGGCTAAAGTGGGATAGGCGAGCATGATAGCGTTCAGCTACAGATTTTTCATTTAAAAGTGATATGAGAGTTTGATAAATATCTTGCTGAGAATATAAAAAAATCTGATGTGGGCAGCACAAATACTTTCCCTGCAGACTTATATCCACGTTCTCTTTATTTTAATTAAATTTAATTCACTTTTAATTCAATTTCTGTTCTCATTTGATAACTGACTTATTTTCAAAGGTGGTGTAGAGAAAATAAGAAAAACTAAAATATCTCGAGA
The DNA here is from genome assembly GCA_951213105.1 of Amaurobius ferox. Classification (NCBI taxonomy): domain Eukaryota; kingdom Metazoa; phylum Arthropoda; class Arachnida; order Araneae; family Amaurobiidae; genus Amaurobius; species Amaurobius ferox. Next base: position 136,918,664 of record OX578134.1, read on the forward strand.
ACGGCTAGCTCTAGTGCAATGGGATTGGTCTTATTCTTTTCTCCGTTAAAAATTATGTGTTAAACAATCACTTAATGGATATACTTGAGCATACGTGATTTTTTATTTTAGATTTTTGCGGGCCATTTTGCAAAAAAAGGCAGATTATTTTTTCCCGAATCCTACCAAAATCTAATCAGCACCAGGGTGACCCACAAGTGACTTATCTACCGAATTTTGTGAAGTTCGGTCCATTAGTTTTTTAGCTAGAGTGGATACAAGTTTTTGCGGACCATTTCGCAAAAAAAGGTAGATTTTTTTATCCTGAATATTACTCAAAACTAATTAGCACCAGATTCGCCCACAAGTGACTTACCTACCAAATTTTGTGAAATTCGGTCCATTAGTTTTTTAGTTAGAGTGGATACAAAATCTGCCCAGACAGACAGACACACGCACACAGACGTCATGCTAAAAATAGTTTTTTTGTATTCTAGAGGTCTCGAAACGTGTAGATCCGTCGAAAACTCGAGTTGCGATTTTCGGCATGATTCCATTACTTTCCCTGTATATTACCATGCATTGCAGGGAAAGTAAAAATCTGATGTGGGCAACACATGACTTTCCCTGCAGACTTATATCCACATTCTCTTTATTTTATTTAAATTTAATTCACTTTGAATTCAATTTCGTTCTCATTTGGTAACTGAACCTATTTTCAAAGGTGGTGTAGAGAAAATACGAAAAAACTAAAATATCTCGAGAACGGCTAGTCCTAGTGTAATGGAGTTGTTTTATACGTAATGTTTAACGAAGAAAAGAATAAGACCAAGTATTTAATGCATTATTTGAGCATACGTAGTTTTTTTACTTTAGATTTTGGCGATTTTTCCGGGCCATTTCATTAAAAAAGGCAGGTTGTTCCTTTCCGAATCGTACCAAAATCTAATCAACACCAGATCATCCTACAAGTGACTTATCTACCAAATTTTATGAAATTTGGTCAGTTAGTATTTTAGATAGAGTGGATACATGAAATTTCTACGGGCCATTTTGCAAAAAAAGGCGGGTTCTGTTTTTACGAATCGTACTAAAAACTAATCAGCACCAGCGTCATACCCAAGTGACTTACCTACCAAATTTTATGAAATTCGATCCATTAGTTTTTGAGTTAGAGTGGATACATACATTGCACAGACAGACACACAGACAGACAGACAGACAGACTGACAGACAGACAGACAGACACACACACAGACGTCACGCTAAAAATGGTTTTTTCGTATTTTAGAGGTCTCGAAACGTGTAGATCCGTCGAAAACTCGAGTTGCGATTTTCGGCATGATTCCAATACTTTCCCCATACATTACCATGTATTGCAGGGAAAGTAAAAAGTGCTTTACTTATTACGCAAAAAGCATCTCTACGGTGATGATGAGAAATGAAATGTTAAATATTCTGCCACTCTCTTTGGAAAACTTCTGGTTTCACCTAAGGAAAAACTTCTAAATAGTAGTTTTTCTATATTGCCAAATGGAATTTTTATTGAACCGTGTTCTTTTAAATGATCAATAGGCAAAACTCTGTATTGTTTTATTATTCTATTTAAAACAAAACCATACTGTTGTTTATATATAGAAATATACAAGCAATGGCTTTAAATTCATCCATAAGCATGGCACGTCCTTACTATATCACGTACAGTATTAAAATATATTAGTTAACAACATCTCCATAATTTTTAGAAGAGTGAAATGCTTTCTCATCCATAATGTTTCATTCATGTTCCGGTAAGACGCTGTCAATAACGTACCTCCATAACTTTTTGTAAAAATAATTTTTAAATTTTAATAAAATTAATAAAATACCTTTTTTTAAGAAGAACGGATGTATAACAATCTTGGAATAAATTTCTGAAAATGTTTGGATAACATCCTTAATCAATTTATTAAAATAAAGTCGCCCTCCCCAAACTGGCAGGATTGAAAACAGTGTATATTCTGAACTCATTATTAGTAACGTCTTACACTATATTTAGCTTTCCAGAAAGGAAATTAATTTCCCTGCAAACTCTGTTAAATAATAAATTCTTTTATACCTCATGCAAATGGAAGAGAAATATAATTTAATTATCGGGAGATATTTCATTAATTTCGATATCTGACATGATTTAATAATCGCCGTGTTTTCTTGACATGCTTTCATCTTTAGCGCATTATAGTAAATATGTATATTCTGTATCACAAGTAACCAATATAGAAATTCAAGTATCCAAGTTGCAAGTATAACAAATCAGTATTATTTTTTTGTTTCTATGTGTGAAGACTGAAAAATTAGTCTAAGTCACTGAAATGCGATGCAAAAATATATTAAAAATGGAGAAGTAATCTTATTGTTACTTTCCTTATATACATAATGTATAAGGAAAGTATTGTGACGGGGTCGAAAATTCGAATTCGAGTTTTCGACGAGAGAGCACGTTTCAAGCATCCCTGATCACGAATCAAACATTTTTGAAGTGATGTCTGTGTGTGTGTATGTGTGTGTGTGTGTGTGTGTGTGTGTGTGTGAAAGTATGTGTGTGTGTCAGTGAGTCTGTGGAGACGATAACTGACGAACGAATGGACCGATTCGAACCAAATTTGGTACAAAAATCACAATTCGTAAACACTGGAAGCCTATTGCTTTTATATGCAATCGAATGTTAAGAACCCCCCTAAATTTTCGAATGAAATTTTGAAAAAATCGTCAAAAAATCAAAACCACTATTAAAGTTACGCAATTAGACATTTCTTATGTAATTTTTCATTAGAAAACGATTGACATAAATTCTGGAACGCTAACATGAACCGTTCTCGAGATATTGTTCATTTTTTTTAAAAAAATTATCAAAAAGTCATATAAAAAAAAAATTCCTATTGAGAAACATGTTCACTTATCATATGTAATACCATGCGATAAATTGGGTTACATCATTCTCGTGGAACTAGGTCAATCCATTCATGAAAAAATATACTTTTAGTAATACTTTTGTGTTTGAACGCCAATAGTCATTTATCTGCTGTAAGAATAACTTATTTCTTAGTGCATAACGCTTGGCGAGATTTTGGCGACGAATTTGGCGGAATGTCGCCAACTTGGCGACTTTTTGAAATGTTGCCAAATTAACGAAAATCTCGCCAAATGGATAAAAATGACGACTAATTGTCGAAAATTTAATATCTTGGAAAGAATATTAGTATTTACTATAAGAAAAACCTACTTTTTTTTACTGTAAAAGTAGTAAATTAATTACATTATATAAGGAAAGTCATGTGTTGCCCACATCAGATTTTTTATTGTTTATGACATAACTTAAGTAGAGTGGGATTATCTATGTACGGTGCATTGAGAAGAACCGTAAAAATCCCATTTTAACCCTTTATTGCTTTTTACTTTCCTTATATACATAATGTATAAGGAAAGTATTGTGACGGGGTCGAAAATTCGAAATCGAGTTTTCGACGGGAGAGCACGTTTCAAGCATCCCTGATCACGAATCAAACATTTTTGAAGTGATGTCTGTGTGTGGGGGGGGGTGAAAGTATGTATGTGTGTGTGTGTGTCAGTGAGTCTGTGGAGACGATAACTGACGAACGAATGAACCGATTTGAACCAAATTTGGTACAAAAATCACAATCCGTAAACACTGGAAGCCTATTGTTTTTAAATGCAATCGAATGTTCAGAACCCCCCTAAATTTTGGAATAAAATTTTGAAAAAATCGTCAAAAAATCAAAATCACTAGTAAAGTTACGCAAATAGACATTTCTTATGTAATTTTTCATTAGAAAACGATTGACATAAATTTTAGAACGCTAACATGAACCGTTCTCGAGATATTGCACATTTTTCAAAAAAATTATTAAAAAGTCATATAAAATGAAAAAAAATATTTCCTATTGAGAAACATGTTCACTTTTGATATGTAATACCATGCGATAAATTGGGTGACATCATTCTCGAAGATCTAGCTCGTTCCATTCATGAAAAAGATACTTTGAGTAATACTTTTGTATTTGAACGCCAATAGTCATTTTTCTGTTGTAAGAACAACTTATTTCTTCGTCCATAACGCTTGGCGAAATTTTGGCGACAAATTTGGCGGAATGTCGTCAACTTGGCGACTTTTTGAAATGTTGCCAAATTAACGAAAATCTCGCCAAATGGATAAAAATGACGCTAAATCAATGAAAATGACGACTATTTGTCGAAAATTCAATATCTTAGAAAGAATATTAGTATCTACTATAAGAAAAACCTATTTGTTTACTGTAAAAGTAGTAAATTCATTACATAATATAAGGAAAGTCATGTGTTGCCCACATCAGATTTTCTTTATTACTTACCTTTATCACTTTTCTTTATTACTTACCTTTATTATTTACCTTCATTACTTACCTCTGTTACTTACTGTGATACAGTTAGAATATAAGCTATTATAAATAAAATGCATTAAAAATCGAAAGTATATACAGTGGAATCCCGGTTATCCGAATCCCAGTTATCTGTAAATTGGCTTAACCGAAAGGTTTTTTTTTTTTAATATTGAAAATATCCGTTCATAAATGATAAAGTATATAATTCTGAATGACGCAAACTTGAAAGATATTAATATGTGATAGAATCGCAAATGTAATGCAAAATTTGTGATGTATACATAAAGAAAAGAAATGTATGTAAAGAAGTAAAGAATTTAACAAGAACTGAAATTTTGACCATTGTCTATACATAAGCATGTAATTTTTTTTTTTACAAAATATGCAGGTTATTTCTTCACAAAATAGGCAGTGATTTTTTTTGTTTTTGCTGTTCAAGTTGGGATCGTTTCAAAGCAGCCTTTTCATGGTATCTTTTAAATAAGAGCACATCCGAAATGGTGGCTGTGGGGACGTAAAATAAAATAGAACAACAAGTTTTAGTTTAACCTTTAAATATTATTTATTATATTATTTATCGTTGACATGGCCGTTAAAACTCATTAGTGGAATTAACATTTAAACGTACATTGCTCGTTATTGTGCCGCAATAAATCCTCCAATTATTTTTACCTTTTGTGTAAGTCCTGAAAAGAATTATTAATTAATATTAAAAGATTAGACTATTTTATAACTTAAACAATATCATTTATTAACATCAATTTATCAAAAGCACCAATTTTCATAAATATCAATTTTCATTTATTATCAATTTTCATTTAATTATTTTAGCGAGTGGAGATATGCGACCAGGAATATTAGTTTTACCATTGTTGTCTAGGACCTGTTATTATGAGCACATACCTTCCAGTTTAGTCTTGGGCTCATCATCTCGCTTGCATCTGTCTTATACTGCCATAACTCTGTGGTGTTGTTGTTGTTGAGACCCAGACCGTCCGACCCACCAGAAAGGTGCAAGGTAACTGAATGGACGGCCGGGAAGTGCCACCCAATTTAGACCGGAACCCAGTGGGGGAGGCATCCACAGGGACCGTACCCTCCTTCCCCTACCACCAACCTCTCGGAAGGACTTACGGACCCACATGTTTAACGTGATCGTACTCCGCATGAACACGGCGGCATTTGTGGCAGCGTGCAAATCTAGCGCGCAAACCACGGGGATACCGCACCCGAGATGGCCAACAGCACGCGGTGTTCCGAGGTGGTCACCCACCAAGTACTAACCGCGCCCGATGCTGCTTGACTTCGGTGATCTAACGAGAACCGGTGTTTTCAGCACGGTACGGCCGTTGGCCCATAACTCTGTGGTGTGTGACTCCTCCTCGTACTACTAATGCACTTGCCATAGATTACCTTAACGGTACACTCAACAACTACTCGTACTTTAAGTCAAAATTCGTGATTATTTTCTTTTCATGTCTGATCTCCATTTCTGCTCCTCGTTGTCTTTCGTATGCTACTGCACTCTCATTTTTCTATAACTGAAACTCGTGTATTTCGTCCACAACTCTGGGGTGTGTGACTCCGAACTCTGATTTCTTTCCTCGGATCCAAGCTGTGGTTCCTTCGGCGGGAGGGGGGGGGGTAGCTCCGCCCTTCTTCTCCTTGGCGCTCATTGGTTCTTCTCAACCCAATGGCATCATTTCGCATATAGCAAGGCCCCTCTCAGCCCCCTTGGTCTTGCACACCTAAATTTATAGTCCTTTTGACCTAAAATTTCAAGTCCTCATAAACCTCGGTGCCAGCCAGTCTGCATGCTTTGTTCGGCGTTCTGGCCACCATAAATACTCAAATAAAAGTGTCTCATGTGAGAACAATTTCTGGTCTCACAGTGGCATCATCTTGTGCTTCAATATATCGAAGTGCTGGATGTAAGATTTTTGCAGCTTCAGTATGTGAAATGCTGGAATTCTTTGTCTCTTCGGGCTCATCTTCAACAATAGTATATTTTTTATTTACTGCCGCAGCTATTTCTTCATCAGTTAAGTCCTATTCACCGGTGTTTGGAGCAAGTAAGGCTCGACTTCAACGTCAGATATTTCCCCGGGAAGCAATTTGAACATGTCTGAGAACACTGCATGATTAAGATCAGAATTGCCGTCTACAGTTTCAACCAAATCAACTGTTCCAAAAACTAGTGACTCAACAGTCGACCACAGTTTTCGCCAAGATATCACTAATGGTTGTTTTTGAACTTCATTCCATGAAGAAGCTGCACAGTAGACAACTTTTTCCAAGTTTACAAGTTTCAAATGTTGGCTAACTCCCGCTTCATCATCTAGTCCTTCAATCAAAAATTGCCAATGTCGGTTATCCTTCCCGGTTATCCGAAAACTCCTATGGAATCTCGATTGACCGAAAATGCTTCGGTCCCGTGCTTTTCGGATAACTGGGATTCCACTGTAGTTGTCTACAGATGCAAAAAGCAACAAGCTGGCACCAAGACCCAGACAAGAGACGCCAGCTTTTATTGGGCGGGCAATAATTTACTGGCCAAGCTAATAAATTATGATCTCGGTGCACATGCGCTTTATGACGCAAACAAGGCTCCAAGGCAAGAGGAGGTGCCTAATGAAGCTTAACATAGGCTCCACCCACAGGGCTGGAACCAATGCAGAACAAATCGCCAAAGCCAATCAGCCGAAGGGGGAAACACAAAATACCCTATGCAACAGTTTGAGAAAAGATGCGTCAATTACTTACTTACATTTGACATTACATGACGTACATAGAAATTACGTGACTACGAGGGTGCTGCGATCAATTTAAAAAATACTCCAATGATCAAATCTGAAAAATATGCGGGATCACTTTCAGTACTTTTGTTATGCTTGATGAATTTAATAAATAGGTGTATGCTGCTGTTGTGTAAAACGCCGCATCGTTAATCTGTGAAATCAAATGCTGCTAGAAAAATGTTTTGTGCAACAAGTCAATAGAAAGTGCCAATACGACTGGAGAAAGAATCCAGGCCCGACGAAGTGCAGCATAAAATGACCAGGTAACAATTTACATAAGTAGTGTGAAGGCTGACCTTTAGTCAGTAAGTAGTTGACTAAATTAATAATATTCCACTCTATCACAAAAGAACCATCTCTACGTAAAATACTTAACAGTAACCATGGTGTTAATGGGTGATGAATTTGATAAATAATAATTTAAACGATAAATTGTGAATAATAATAATAATAAAATTTAAATTGGAGCAAGTAAAAAGTCTCTTCTTTGTCTCCTGGGTTAAGAATTTAATGAATGTATATTTATGTCTAGAAATCATTTGCTTTTCAGGAGCACCGGACAACACAATAAATTAACTATGGTGAGTTATCACTTCGATAATATACGGAAATTTACGATTAGTGGCCAATTCTAATTTCCTAATTTAACCCAGTATTAGATATATATTTAGACGCCACACTTACTTTGATAACTTACCTTTACTGCAAAGGTGATCGATTACTATCATTGTCATTCAAGAACGTTTTATTAGCTTTTAAAATCCATCCTTCATTTAAATACATTGAAATTTACATTATTAGTTGCAGCATTACCGTTATCAATATTATTTCCTTAACTTGTAACAATGGTAGACCTAACTGTTATGATTATGACACCAAAGTCTTAATATTGCGAGACTAGAGTGGCATGGTGATACTAGTGTGGTGATAAGCCCTGTTTGCAAAGGTGGTTATTGTTAGGTATTTAACAGGTGTCAATGCCTTTGATGGTATGTACTAGCATCTATAGTATCATACGCCCAGTGTAGAAATATTTTGATATTTGATAATACAAGCCAATTACCACGCTGATATCACCATGCCACTCTGGTCTCGCAATAATATGACTCTGGTATCACAATACTATGACTCTGGTCTAATATGCTTATTCATAACTAACATCCTCACTTAAGTATTAATATAATAAGGAACAGTTGGCATTTAATATAGCTTATGTTTCTCTTGACAAAGGAGCCAAATTATGATCCATTTCAAATTTATATTAAGAACAAAGGATATCAAAGTTAAATGTATGAAAGAGTCTTGTGAATTAAGATAAATGTATAAAAGACAAATAACATGTATACTTCATTTTTGACAGATTACCAAGCATTTTTTTCTTTTGCATAATTATTTCGTACAATTACAGGAATATGCGGAAAACTCGGAAATGACGACTCCAAAACCGGAAATGGAAAGAATCATTAGTAAACCCACCTATATCCTCTGAAATTTAATTAAGCATTTATATCAGTCATCGTCTAAGCTCAAGCTAAACCAAATCCTGGGAAATAGGTGTTTTAAGAAAAAAATTTGCACCATAAATGATAAAAACTGGAAAGAAAAATGTTTAGTGAATTCTCCCTACCTTCTCTATAATTTAATTATGAGTTCATATCAGTCACCACTGGCTCTATTCATAACCAATCTTAAAAAATAGATTTTTCATGAAAAACATTTCAAGCGGAAGTGAAATATAAAGCTGGAAGTCGAATATCTTAGTAAACCACTCTGCCCCCTTGTAATTGAATGACATCAATAAAGTTGTTGATTATTAACGAGATTTAGTTATAAAAATTTCTCATTTACGGTATTGTTTCTCCATAGTATCAAAAATTGTTAATATGCAGGGCAAGTCATCTATTAAGCACATTATTCTTTTAATAAATGCAGCCATAATTTAGCAAGTAATTAAATTTCTGTCTGAAATCATTTCATTCATTCATCATAAACTCATTTTTCTAAAAATTTTCTTCGTTCTCACGTAGTTTTAAATTAAGTCAATTTGTAGTACATATTTCTAAATTAAATCATAAAAAAATTATTATTCGATCTACATGCCCCCCCCCCTCTCCTTTTAAATTTCATTAAAAATTCTAATAAATATGCTCGCCCAAAACTTTGTATTGAAAATTTTTGACCCAGAATTAATTGAAAGTGGGCGTTAAATTATCAAGATAAATATATTCGTTAGAAAATTATCTGCTTCTCAACACTCTTGCTTTCATATTAATAAATGCAGCACTTTATTTCAATTTGGTTTTTTGTGCTAAATAATTAGTATAAACACCATATAATTTCTCGAATATGAATGCGGTAGTTTGTAAAATATGTGCGTTTTAATCAGTTTGGGTGTATTTATTTCTGAGCAATGTAGATTAGTAACATACTACTGTTTTAACCTGAATATAACACATTATTTTTCTGTTTTTAACACTTTACAACAAAGTTGAAAAGTGTTTATGACTTTGTTCATTCTGTCTGTCTATCTGTCTGTCTGTCCGTTAGCACGATAACTACCGTAAAAATGACTTAATCAAAATGAAATTTTAGTATGTTGTTCAGACGTAGAACCTATGGGAATATAAATGAATAATATCACCCAATTAGTTTTGGATTGAACCCGGGTCGAAAAAATGAAATACATTGAGCCCTATGGGACCTAATTTTTCAAACATTTTTAAGCGGATTTAAAATTCACAAATTGCTTCGAAAATTTTAGGTAATATTCAAATTGTTCCATAAAATATATTAAAAAAAAAATTCAGCGAAATATATTCAGTAGTTTTTTAAATAAAAATTAAAATAATAATTACACCTCTTATATGAAGCGATCACGTGACCATGATATGAAACGATCACATGACCTACTTCAAAATGATATATGGCATCCATGTTGTTTCAAAATCGTGATTTTTTTAAGTTCATTTTAATTCATATTGAGTGTTGTATCCGTCCTAAAACTGCTTTATTTTTGCTTAAATTCTGTGCATCTACATACTGAAACAACGCAATGACAATATATTTGAGTTTAAATGCTCATCTAAATTTGATTATTTCTACAACTAAGCCTATTTTTCACCTATGTAAAATGTAAACAGCAAAATATATAGAATGAGTTGTATTAGAATTCTTGTATTTTTTTAACACAAAATAATTTAGTCCATGGAGTCTGCATGGCTGATATGAATGAAATATTAATTGATTTCATAAAGAGAAGGACGATTTTTTTCGATGAAGTTTCAAGCATAGAGTTAATTTTTTGTAGCTCCATGGTCTTAAACAAAATGTTTAAATAAAATAAATTATTATAGTAGGGTGATGAATGAAATGAATGGGAGAAAGTTATGAATGAAATCCTGTTTTTATAGAAAGATCCAGGCGTGTTATTTTTTCTATGACGTCATTTGAATTAATTTCAGTTGTTTTCGATGAAGTTTTCAAATATAATAAATTATCGTAGTATTATGATAATTCTAAAACTATTACTGAGGAATGGATAACATTTTAGAGATGTTTAAACCAGGCAATTTATATTTCAATGCCGTCATTTGAATGAAGTCATTTTTTTCGATGAAGGTTTATGTTTTCAAATATAATAAATTAATGCAGTATTGTGATAAGTTTCAAAATATTACCGAGGAATGTATTGCATTTTAGACTTGTTTAAATAAAATTGCATTGGAGTTGGAAAGTGTTTCATAATCAATGCTTTAAGCATGATTGATCTTTCTTGTTATCTAATTTAACCCCAGTTCAAAAAAGTTCCAAAATCTATATTTTGGAAGATAAGCATGTTTCAATGCCTCCTGAACCCATTTCAAGCCCTTTTCAGCACTTTACAACATAGTTCTAAAGTGTTTATTACTTTGTTTATTCTGTCTGTCTGTCCGTTCGCAGGGTAATTGCCGTAAAAATGACTTTATCAAAATTGAATTTTTTTTATGTCATTGAGACGGTCTGTGGAACAATGGGAATGTAAATGAATAATATCACCCAATTAATTTTGGATTGAACCTGGTTTGAAAAAGCGGACAACATTGAACCCTATAGACCTATTTTCAAACATTTTTTAAATAAAGTTAAAATTCACAAATTGCTTCGAAAATTGTAGAAAATACTCAAATTATCCCATAAAATATACAAAAAATTTAGCAAAATATGTCCAATAGTTTTTAAATAAAAATTAAAATATTAATTACACTCACATTATATGATGACATCACGTGACCCACTGCATAATAAAATGTGGCATCCATTTTTATCCCAGTATCAAAATTGTGATTTTTAAAGTTCTTTTAAAGTTATATTTAGTGTTGCATCTATCCTAAAACCCCTTTCTTTTGCATATTTTCTGTGCATTTATATTCTGCGCCAACGCAATTACAATATATAGTTTTAAATAATCATCAAACTTTGATTATTTCTACAACGAAGCTTAATTTTAATGGATGCAGAATGTAAACAAGTGTTTGTAAGATGAGTTGTATAAGAATTTCTGAATTTTTTTTCACACAAAATTATTTAGCTCTGGAGTCTGGAATAAAAGTGGTATGAATAAAATATACATCGCTTTTACATGGAGATCCAGACGATTTATACTTCGATGACGCCATATGAATAAAGTTCAATTTTTTCGATGAAGTTTTAAGATTTCAAATATTATAAATTATTGTAGTACTGTGATAATTCAAATATATCAGCGTTGAATGTATAGAATTTTAGAGATGTTTAAATAAAATTGCATTTCAGTTGGAAAGTGTTTCATAATCAATTCTATATGCATGATTGATCTTTCTTGTTATAAATATATCCGTAGTGTGCTTACGTATTCACTCTAGCTCAAAAACTATTTGACGAAATTTTACAAAATTTGATTGATAAGTCACGGATGAGTTAGTTACCCTGGTACTGATTAGAGTTTGTATTATTCTGAATACAAAAGCCGCCGGTTTTATCTAAAAAGTATTGGAAGAAAAATTTGAAGGGGGTGTTGAATTATTAAGAAAAATATTTTTGTTAGAAAAATATTTCCGACTCTATACCCTTGCTTTCATATCAATGAATACACCACATTACTGCAGCATGATTTTCTTGTATAAAATGATTAGTATGAACACAATATAAATTTTCGCATATGAAGGTGTGGATTTGAAAAATATTTGCATTTCAATCAGTTCTAGAGTATTTATTTCTAAGCAGATTAATAACAGATAACCGTTTTAATCCGAATATAACACGATGTTTTTCTGGTTTTATATATTGTAACAGGTGCCATGCATATCTCGCCTCTCTTATGGCTCTTATGTTTCTTAGGGCCTCCTGAGTCACTTTACCGATCTTCATACTACAGTTACACTATTGTCCTGCAGTTAGATGATTTATGCATTATGCTACTTCTGATTAGAATTTCGTGCATATAAGATAAAAAAATCAATCATGCATAAAGCATTGATTATGAAACACTTTGCAACTGAAATACAATTTTAGTTAAACATCTCTAAAATGAGATACATTCAGCGCTGATATGCACTCACGGACAATGAAAGCTGCGCACCAAGCAGGAAGCATGGGATGGACCTGAAATTTTAGTGATGGAAGGATACAGATGAATGAAATACATGATCACAAAAACAGCGCAGCAGAACACGTACAGAAGGAGCTGTGGTACACAGCCCGGTCATCCTCAATAGCGCGTCGCACTGCCTCGTGCTGCGATACAAGCAGCAATACATTCCGGCATGGTGTCGAACACACGCCTGATATTGTCCTTCGGCAGTTGAATCCACACCTGTTGGACGTTACGTTCCAAATTCCAAAGATTGCGGCAACGAGGCAGCTGAGGTTTCAACTGGTCCCTCACATGGTCGATAGGGGCGATGTCTGGGGAGCGGGCAGGTCATGGAAGTGTCTAGACATGCCTCAGTCAGACCTGGGTGACCCGAGCGGTGTGCATCCGGGCATTATCCTGCTGTAATTGAGCACTTTAAATCCCAGCAAAGAATGGGATCACATGGGGCCGTAGAATCTCATCTGCGTACCGCTGGCCCGGGTCAATATTCCAGGTATCACTACTAGAGCCGATCGGCTGTCGTAGGCTATGGCTCCCCAGCCTATGATGTCTGCAATGGGGATGGTGTGGCACTCGATAACGAATTAGGAATTGTGGCGTTGTGCAGGGGACCTCCATATACGGACACGCTGATCTTTGGTCCCCAAAACGAAGCGACACTTATCGCTAAACACCACACATCGCCAATCTGTAGCGTTCCACGTTGCTCTGGCCCGGCACCGCTGTAACCGAAGCCGTCGATGTTCCCGTGTTAACGACAGCACACGTGGTGGGCACACTGGGGTTGGCTGCACACTGCGGTCGCAAATCAAATTCGCTTCCTTCGGGCATCTAGATATGATTCGTGGGCACACAGAAGTCGCTAATTGTGCCTGTATCGCGGATCGCCGTGGGCTCTATACGTGCCTGCCGCACGATCATTCGATCTACTCTACTCGTGGTATGCCTGGTCAGTCCAGAGCCCGGGCTATCCGGAGCGCTGACCACCCAGCGGTTTTCAGCCCGATGATCAGGCCTCTCTCGAAGTCCGTCAGTTGCGTATATCGACTTCTGGCGTCTATCCACCATTATTTTCACTCCGTACTCATGCTTACGTCGGCCGAAGCTTCTCGCATTGATGGAGCGTCGACTACACACCGGTTTATAAGGCCGCTGGCTTATGTTTGCAGCGCCACTCACGGGTGTACTGTCATGTGCAATCACAGCAGACTGGGATCATTTGCATACCAGCCCACCCTCTATCTATTTATATCATTTCGCGGTTATACCATGTTTTCCTCTTGGTTCGCAACTTCCATTGTCCGTGAGTGTATTTTAAATTATCACAGTACTACAATAATTTATTATATTTGAAAACTTGAAACTTCATCGAGAAAATGAACTTTATTCAAATGACATCATCGAAATGTAAATCGTCTGGCTCTCTATGTAACAGCAATGAATATTTTATTCATATCACTTTTATTCCAGACTCCAGAGCTAAATAATTTTACGGTAAAAAAATTATAACGGGACCCAATTTTTAAGCTTAATAATGACTCGATTTCGGTTGTTAAGGATTCTAATTATCTTGGGGTGCTAATGTCTTCGAATAGAAATTGGTTTGCCCATATTGGGCATTTATCTAGAAAATGTTGCCATGTGGCTTTGGGATTCAGTAGGGTTGTAGGTGCTGGATGGGGGTCTGACCGGAGTCTCCTGAAGCTGTGGTATCGCACCGTGGTAAAGAAGGTTATTATATATTACTCCGGAGTTTGGGCGGCGAATCTGACACAAAGGCAGGTCCAAAAGCTCCTTACACTTCAGAGGACTTTCCTACTGAGGATTGCCGGCGGCTATCGCACCACTCCCTATGGTGCATTATTTACACTTCTGGACCTCCCCACCATTCATCTCGTCCTTTTTAGGTTTCGGGATAAATACTTATTTTGGAGAAGGAGAGTGGGGGTCCTCGGACTTGAAGACCTCCCTCCCCCCTCGGGTTCTGAGAAGAACATTGGTTATTTACACCGATGGGTCCTAGATGGGTGATCAAGTGGGTTTTGTTGTTTTGAGGGGGGAATTTTGGTCCATTGTATTAAGAAGTGGTTACGGTCTTTTAATACGGTATTTCAGGCCTAAATCCTGGCTATTAGGTTTGCGTGCAATTGGGTCCTGCAGAATTCTAAGAAAGCATTGATATTTACAGATAGTCTTTCGTCGTTGGCCGCCCTGGGTTCGATCACCAGTAAATCTCTTTTCCTGACTGAGACCAAAGCTGCGATTTTCCTAGCTCGGAGGTTGGTAAATATTTGGTGAGTTCGTGCCCATGTAGGTATTCCGGGGAATGAGCTGACAGATGATTATGCTAAGGATGCTGCCCGGACTGGGGATCTGATTTTGGTACCTGCCCCACGCTCGCTGCTGACTGGTCATTTGCGCCCGAAAGTAGTGAGTGATTGGGGGTCTATGTTGTATCCCTGGCCTCTGGATTGCGTGCTCGGTTGTTTCGTCTGATTGTGGACCTGGACTTCCATGTCTTTGATGGTTCCCTTTTTCCTTTTTGCCTGTGGCCATGGTTCTTTTCCCGAATACTTGCATAGGTTTAAGGTCAGGGATTCGCCGGATTGCCTTTGTGGCATGGTTGGCGACCCTTATCATTATGGTTTTGACTGTGGTCGGACTTTTTAGTCGGAAATTTCACCTGGCCAGGCTTTTGAATGAGCACCGGGCACTTTGGTTTATCAGGGTTTTGTCTAGCCCCTCGTCCACTGCGAGGATTTAGAAATGTGTACAGATGGGGCTTAAGACATTACTAATGGTAGAGTTGATTTTAATTGATGACACTGGTGTTCTTGGTATTTTAAGGGTAATGTTAGGGGGGGGGGGGTTCTTGGGGGTTGTTTTTCGGACTGGTGTTTGAATTGCCTTTAGTTCTCATTTTGTTTTAGTAAAGTAACTTTATTATATTTCCAAATTGGGTTGCTGCGAGGATATTAATAGGGTTTAAAGTGCTCTATTGGATGAAGCATATCCTTCTATGTTTTTCCTTTGCCAGTCAGGCATTGTTGGATTATTTTACTCTTTATGTTTGTTATTTATAGATGTATGAATTTTGAAGTTTTTGCATTCAGTTTGATGTACTTTTATATTTTATTAGATGTGTTAATTGTAAAATATTTAGAATATTGGAATGCCAATATTATTACCTGCTTTTATGGCGGAAGAAATGTAGCCCTACTTTGTAATTTTTGCGTTTAATAATTCTGTCTGGTAGGATTGGCTGGTCCGTTGGACCTGCTTCTTGTTGGGGTTGTCGCTTTTTCCTGGCCGGAGAATTTGATGCTAAGCCATATTTTTGGCCAGCCCTCCGGTCTGAGCCTTGAAACAATTATTATACAAATCATCTTACAATCACTTGTTTACATTCTGCATCCATTGAAATTAGGCTTCGTTGTAGAAATAATCAAAGTTTGATGATCATTTAAACTAAAAAATATTGTAATTGCATTGGCGCAAAATATAGATGCACAGAAAATACGCAAAAATGACGCGGTTTTAGGACGGATGCAACACTAAATATAAATTTATAAGAACTTTAAAAATCACGATTTGTACACTGGGAAAAAAAGATAGATGCTATATTTTATTTTGAAGTGGGTCACTTAATATTTTCATATTATATGGATATAATTATTATTTTAATTTTTATTTAAAATACTACTGAACATCTTTTGCTGAATCGCTTTTTATATATTTTATGGAATAATTTGAATATTTCCTAAATTGTTCATAGCAATTTTTGCAATTTTAACTTCTCTTAAAAAATGTCTAAAAAATTGGATCCCATAGGGTTCAATGTCTGTATTTTTTTTTTCAATCCGGTTTCAATCCAAAACTAATTAGGTAATATCATTCATTTACATTCCCATATGGCCCACAGACCGTCTCAATAACATATTAAAATTTCATTTTGGATAAAGTCATTTTTACGGCAGTTGTCTTACGAATGGACAGACAGACAGAATGAAACAAAGTCATAATGACGTTGCAGATATGTTGTAAAGTGTTAATAAAAGCGGCATATTTAATGGCATACAAAATCAAAACAATCAAATAACTTATAAAGCATAACGTTTTAACAAATTACCATACAAAAAAGTATACATTAAAAAGTAGTTGCAATTACTCCTTTTAAGAAAGGCTTACTTTTAAACCTAATTTTGTGTTACTTAACTAATATGCAGTAACGCACAGTTTATACGATTCTTAGCGAATCAGTGAGAAAAAACGTGTAACTATAAAAACATTTAAGTGGAATGAATGTCAGTTGATAGGAATGGCTGGGGACCAAAGGGAAAAAGCGTATGACTGCAAAAACATATCATTGCAATTACCGTCAATGGATAAGAATGTCTGGAAACCAAAAGAAAAAAGCGTATAACTGCAAAAACGCAGAATTGGCATTAACATCAATGAATAGAAATGGCTAGGAAAAAAGCGTATAAATGAAAAACATCCGTCTGTATACTAACAATCAGTAACAAATTTTATATTATATTTATACAAAAAATAATGTCCTGTTGTATCATTAAAAATACAACAATAATTTTCTAATATTTAAATTTCCTTCGTAAATGCTACCTCGGGAAATATGTTTAATAAAGGAAATAAATTATGTGTACATTCCTAAAGTAATTATGTGTACATTCCGTGACAAAAATAAAATTATTTTCTATATCTTTCGCTATCCTGCCTCATTTGTATGTTTTCTCATGTATCAAAATATCGAAGAATTTGAACCAGAAATATTAAATGTGGGTGGTATATAAAGCTGATAATTATTTTCCTGGTGAAAATATTTGCTATAGTATATATCTACATAATTGTTATACTCTTGCATTTATAAACCCTCACGAAAAATTTGAAGTGTATTTTCAGAAGTAATTAATTTCGCTATAAAAGGAAAGTAGTTAAACACATGTGGAGGAAGTGAGATTAGAAATGTTTGTTTCATGCTGTTGGGAAATGTTGAATGTCATCTTAATTTAAAGCTCCAGTTAACCATGAACCGAGAATTGAACCCAGAGTTTCAAAATATCATCCTACGCCCTGATTCCTACGCAATATCGTTTATTCCAGGTAGGGCTAAACAAATATTTTTTTTGTTTAGCCTTAACTGGGCTAAACAAATATTTTTTTTGTTTAGCCTTAACTGGGCTAAACAATTTTTTTTTTCTAAAATGGGTCTAAATAAATCGTTTCAACACGATAAATTAAAACTTCATAAAATACAAATTATATGCAAAAATAAACGTATATAGAAATACGTGTAAAAAATAAAAGTTAATATAGGAATGCAGCATATATACAAAAACAAACAACGTAACTTACAGTCTGATTTTCTTCTTTTTTTCCTCTACAGTTATGTGTCTTCGTAGCTTCCTACCAGTCGTATTGGATTTTCTCCCTTCGATTTTTTACCGTGTCATCAACTTATTTTTCCTACCGTCTGCCGCGCATGCTATCATCAGTTGCCGTCCTGATTTGAGAAAATAAGGTAGTGCTTCTTGTCGGTCCTGAAGATGAAGGCTGTTTTTCATTTTAAATTGGTTAACCAGAAAACAACTGTCAAGTACAATAAAATAGCAATAAAATACTCGACTAATTCCCAAAATTGGCGATTGTCTTCTCAAAACAATGACATATTCAAAATTATCGTTTACTCGTATCACGCCAATTCCTTCTAACTGAAAGAATTGGCGTCATGCGAGTAAAACTGATCGTGGTGGTGGCGCCTCGGTGGCTTATATACCCTCTTTGGAAACCTCTAGAAACATTGACGTAACTTGGGAAATTCTTGCCCAAATTACAAAATTCGGAAAATTTCAAAATGTCGCCAAATTTGCGATATTAAATGAAATTTTTCGCTAAAGTCAAGCTACTCCGACCTTCAAATTAAAACAGTAGTTACCTATACATGTCGTCTTGAAAAAGTTCTATAATTACTGGAGTTAAATGTGTAAGTTCATATATGGGAAAATTAATTAAGAAATAATTTTAAAGTCGTTTTTCTATTGCGTGTAAGATAACTCTGAAATTCTCAATATTTTTTCATGAAATCGACAAATATATATAAAGTATGCTTGTAACTAAATCTAAGTTCTTTCATTTTCTTTTTGTTGTTGTTATTATTACAAAACCATATTTTAAGAGATTATAGTGATAAATTTCGAAAATTTTGGCCAAGACCATAAAGTGTAAATGTACTTTAAATACAATAAAATGTAGGTTCACAGTAAGCAATTTCCCCTGAAGTATAGTTAGTTATCAAAAATTTCGTTTTGAATATAAAATTTTCTGAGCAATATTGTGCAAAAGCTGTTACAACAATTTTTATTCTACAAATGATTTATAATTTTCAACTCTATGAAAATATTTCTTAACATTATGTTTGAAAAATTATACATTATATGAAAACGTTAATTCATTACTAAAAATGTGTGTTTCTAAAATGCATATTTTATAAGATATAAAATGTTGAACATGATTAATTTTTTCACTGTTTAATATTCTATGAATTCTTTTTAACTTTCTATTTTTAACGTTCTATGACTTAAAACATCAATTCTTAATTCACTAGCAAGTTTCTATTTTGTATAATAAGGCAGAGTAATCAGGAGGTAGTTAAAGTTTAAGTTTCACTTCGATCAAAATTTTGAAGAAAAAGAATGCATAATTTACTTTAATTATAAAGAGTTTATAGAAGAGAAAGGAATTTATTATATCATCTCAGTAGCTCCATGCGATCCAAGTTAGAATCCGGACTGGTACATGAGTTCTTTACACCATATAATTTTAAATTTATGAATATTACCGTAGAAACTTTTCAAAGAGCGGATACTTTATTAACCAAAGACACCTAGCATATAGCTTGCAACATATAGCGTATAGCTTGCAACATATAGCGTATAGCTTGCAAGATAGCTTATAGCATGCAACAAAATGGTTTACAGATTCAATTTTCAAACAATGTCATGAAGAAGAGCTGTAGTATCATTATTACGGGTTCGATTTTTATTCAATGGCATGAAGAGGAATAGTGCTCTATCATTTTTAATATCTTTTAAATCATTATATACCTTATCATATACATCTTGATATTCGAATATTTCTTTTATAAAAATGCTGTGGAGAATGAGCAGAAGTATCTAAATTTACAGCATATATGCATAAGATTAAAGTATTTTTAGAACTTTATACTCTAATAGTCTTTGATTACGATCAAAAAAATTGAAAACAAGTCTAAAATATATGCATCAACTATTATTGTTTTATTTAACTACTCTAATGGTATACGTACTGAGGTCATTAAACTATCCGTATAATTTTATTATGTAGAAATTGTCATATTTTTAATGAGAACTGTTCAATATTGCGTGATTATTGTTGTGAACGTGTAAAATCTCCACACTGGAGTCTGAAAACCAGACGGAGGAAACACCCTTGCACGTAGTCTATCCTATGATGTGAATCTAGGGTTGTCAATTGCTAAAGTTCGAAGGGGTTACCAGATTTTGCTATTTATCGCCAATTTGGAGACTTTTGGTGAATTTTCAAAAGTTCGAGAAACATCTAGAAATATCTCATATCTCGTAGAACATTCGTTATGTCGAGGTACAGTCGCCAAATGTCGCCATATTGACGATAAATCGCCAAATTTCGAAACGTCAGCACATGGCAACCCTAGATTCACGTCATAGTAAAGGTTACATGTACAGGTGTTTTCTCCGTCTGGTTTTCAGAAGAGATTTTAGTGAAGGGATTTTACACGTTCGCGAAATTACACACTGAAAATCTTATTTTTTTTTCGTCTCCTCCTAAACCATTTTTGCAACAAAAATTTATCTGCAAAAGAGTTGACGATAGAATAAATAAATGAAATCCCATTTGTTTCAAATCCTCATTCTGTGGTTAGTCCACATAAATTGCTATTAATCATTTTCATAAATGCCCTTTTACTTTGGTCCATTAAAATCTGAAAAGTCTGCCATATAGTTTCAGTTTACTTATTCAATTTCAAATATAGTTATCAAATAATTTCAGTTTTATAAACTATAATAAAAAAATCATTGCAAAATGGATACTTAAAAAATAAATCAACATATTTTTTCGTGATAAATGAACAAAAAGTAACTGAAACCAAAATTATAAATTACAGTACAGAATTAAAAAAAGTAAAAGTGTTACCTAATTTTTAAAATACACAGAAGGATCTTTAATCATGCACATTAATACCAGCTATAGCGAAATTATAAATCGAACTATAATTACAAAATAAAATACTAAATTTTCGAAGCAAATAAATTCAAATTACCAGCGGTTGTGAAATTCTATAAACAAATCCGTCTAAAACCAATACCATCAAAGGACAACATTGCAGGAATACTAAAATATGACGTTTTTCATATTTTGCACATATTCTTATCAAAATATAAAAAAATATATAAAAATATGAATATAATCATTATTACTAAATGAGTGCATCATTTGTAATTTCTTTTAATAGGACATGAATTGAAACTCTTTCAGAACTTATCACCAACCGTTCTTGTGATGTTTATAATTTTAATTTCTCCAAGTGGAGCATAACTCCAGAGAATCAATTGATATCCATAAAGTTGTATATGCTTGTATTAATCACTAACAACAATAAGTCTGTTGGTTTTCCGTAAGATTTAAATAAGAAAAGGTTCTGATTTTTAGGGAAACTTGCTCCTTTGTAGCGAAAGTCATTTTATGGGCACTTCAGATATTTCTAAGTTAGTTGGTATATAAAAAGACTATCAAGTTCATGTTCTCTAACCTCTCTAATCTTCTCTCTTTCTTTTCTTGAAAGACTTATCTTACAGAGGAAAGATTTCTTTCTTTCGACCCAGACCATCCTACCTACCCGAAGGTCGGAACAATGCCACCCAATGTAGATCGGAACCTAGTCGATACGATATACACAAAGACCGTACAGTCCTTTCCCTATCAGCAACGTCTTGTGGAAGAACTTTCAAACCCACACATTTAATGTGCCCATACTGTACGTGAACACGGACATAGACAAGTTATGAAACAAAGTCTACAGATTCCATTTTACCAATAAACGATTACAATTCCGTCCCATTAGCTCAATTATAAAAGCACATCGACTGAACAGTGCAAAGATCCGAAAGTGGGGTCCCGGTTAGGACAGCAAGGTTCTTTACAATGGCGCCCTAACAAATCAACCCTGCAGGTTAGGGCAATAATATTGGGGGTCGGGATGTGAACTAAGTACGACAAGGACGGATTCTAGGACATTGAATGCCAATCTCAAATCGGGAGGCCAATGAATAAGCAGGAAGCTACCTGGAGGATAAAAATAGGAGGTTGTCAATCAGTCTATCAACTTCCCGTCAGTCTGGCATTAGAGAGAAAAGAATGCAAATTTCACTTCGACGCAAAAGTCTTGCAATTTCGCCCAATAGCTCAACTGGTAGAGTGTCCGCTGTCCAATAAGAAGGTCCGCTGTCCAATAGGAAGGTTTGAATCACGTCTGGGACAGCATGATCCTCTACAAGTCATTGGTTACTATATTACTCTATCACTGGCTACCTTTTGCAATATATTTAGGATATTTAAATTTTCAAAAATAATGATTTATTTTCTTAAAAGAAGAATCATAATTGCATCTTATAAAGTTTATAGGCGAAAAAGTTTCATCTTTAGTATGAAAATCGCGTATTTTTAACATATTTACATACTATATTACTGTATACTTATACTTACTCAACCATAAAAAAACTTTGAACACATTTAGAATCAATTTATTTTCTGAAATACGTTTTAGCAGCAAAATAAACTTTGCGTGTTCGATTCAAGTCTAATGCATGCATTTTCGTTAAGCATAAATATTAAAGATAGTTTCAAAAAGTTAGTTTTCTGAAAGCAGTTTATTTTAATATTTATAACATGAATATTCCACAAATTAAATAACCAAGAGAAAAATCTTCTCGGTTATATGAAATCAGAGGTTAATTCATTCCTAAAGAAAATGAAAACTTTTTCAAGACTATAGAGATTGAGTTTAATAATTAATCACTTTATACATTTATTTATACATATTTATTAATCATATTTATTAATCGTAAGTCGCAATTGCGCTTAAAGTGTTAACTTAAAAGAAAAGAAAATATACTTAGTATCGTGCGTAGCATTTTTACTTTCCCTACGATACATAATAATTAAAAATGTTCAAAAATCCGTCCAGCTGACTTGAATGAATCTGCACGTTTTGAACATTTTTTAATACGAACCAACCATTTTTTCAATGTTATACATATGTCGGTCTGCTTATCTGTCTTAGATTAGGAGGGCGGGGGAAGACTTATGCATTCCCCTGTATGCCTAGTAGATTAGTTTGGTAGAGCAATTGTGTTCATATTAGAAGTAAGTGGACGCAAGTATATCTCTAGGCCCGATTTTATAATTTTAGAATAAAAATTCTTGGATTTATGAAAATAAATATGAAGAAATGAACTATATATAGAATATATAATATAACAATATATGTCAATTAAAAATTTGTATATTGAAAAATAGTATCATTGTATCTATTAAAATGTAGATATAAATAAAAAGATTAAATTTTAAAATTAAATTAAAAATAGTGGAAGAAATAAAAATTTCTTGCAAAAATAGAATTAAGAATGAAACGGAATCGAATAAATTCGGGATCGATAACGATTTTTCCGCTATGAGAATTTTGCATGCTGGCTACAATTAGGGGGTGGATTTTATTTCCTCAGTTCACTTGCATGCCAGATAGAATCAATAATACTTGATTGCAGTTGTTAAGGTAGAAACATATTGGCTTACACGAAAGTGCCAAACGGCATGTAAAAGAGCTGGCACACATTTTCTGGGATTTCCTTGTTTTTAATCCTCACTCTTTAGTTTTAGAGCAAAACAAAGAACTATTGTCTATATCGCTTTTATACGTAAAATGTTATTAGTACCACTGTTATACAAACATAACGTTTACGCCTGGTTGTGTTTCAGTGGAATAAAATATTGGCCGAACGAGATCATTGTTCTACATGTACATTTATCACACTAAATGAAAATCGTGGTATCTGAACATGGAACTCCCACTGTAGCGATCGACATCCGTGAGTCGGTTTCTCTAATAATGTGAGTGCCCCTATTGATGGACTCCACAGTCACGAGTTCTGGAACTATGGATTTATCAATAGCTAAATAAAGCGCAATTACTTTTCTCACAATCAATAATGGACTGCTTCACAATGCAAAGTGTGACGCGAATCAAGATAAATCAAAATATATACATTTTAGAAATCAACTGGATTTCTTTCTTCAATGCAAGAGATCTTAACCTAAAGGCCCAAAAAACGCAAGACTTTTTATTTCTTGGATATTTCCGTCATTTGCAAGGAAAATTCATTTGCAACCACTGTTTATTGTCATTTGCAAACTTTTGCAGTTATTCTACCCTCCCCTTCCGCTCATAATAATTCTTGTCATCCGTGCTATTAATTTAAACTCTACTTCTGACTTATTAAGGTGTGAAATGGATTATTTAAAATCTGCCGCATTAGAGCGTGTATTCTCGCCGAAAACTGTTGGTCGTGCTTTTCAAAATTTTTAAGCCACCTTAAAGCAAGGTCGATTCAGTTAAACTCGAGATCCAGTTAAAACTTTTAGCAATATTCTTTTTCTTCTTTTCTATAATAAAATCTATTACGAAATTGCTAGAATTCTTAAATAAGTTTGAGTTCAAAGTGCTATCCTTCACTCTCAGAAAAATTCAATTTTCTTAAATATCCTATTGAAAATTTCAATAACTGGAGCATTTATCAAATTCCTTGTCGATGCGGACTATGGTACATAGTTCAAACTATCGTAAATAGTTCCTCTTAAAAGAGCATCCAGATTATTTAAAATACCAACAAATTAATAAACCTTCTATCGCTAATCATTGTTGGGTGAATGGTCACTGGTTTGATTTTACTTCTTCCTCCATTATTCCAAGGAGCTTTTCAGTTTTATATTTGGGTTTTCATTTAATTTTTTCAAATCAATAGAAATTCGTGTAATCTTGTCAATAATTCTATAGTAAATGCTTCTATAGTAATTTAAAAAATATCTTTATAACACTTATTTACATCAGTTGCAGACGATTAATTAAGTCTTGTTTAGAGTAATACTCAAACTGGATTCGACTTCCTAATTCTCAAATTTACGAATTTCAAACATGAATTGAACTCTGCGGATTAATATATTTGAGATATTTCTATCTGTATTTCTATTCGCATAATCAGCATTTCACATGCCAGGGTCAGAAGCATTGCCCAGAAAAGAGCTAAAGAATCTAACAAACCAGGGTCAGAAACATTGCCCAGAAAAAGCTAAAGCATGAGATCTTTCAAGCTAATAAAAATGCATAAAAAAAAATATCTTACTGTATATGTTCTAATAAAATATGAAATTCTCTGTCTTTTAACTAATAGTAATAATAATTAAATATTTCTAATTTTAATTAAGATTATATGACGGTGACACATAGTTACCCGATTTTTGTAGAATGACCCATATATATATATAATACAACAAAAGCATATATAGTATATAGATTAAATAGCAATTATATGAAATCCAAAAAATAGGCAAATATATTATATTAGTACTGTAAGTGGGCGGCTGATTGAATTTTGTTTCACTTACATCGATTACCAGGATCAGACGCATTGGCCAGAAAAGAGCTAAATCGTCTAATATTTTATTCTCGGAGCAAGCTATGTACCAAATGATATTTTTTGACTATTTCTGAGCATTTTTAACAATATTCATCAAAAAAGCAATGATTTCATTCTATATAGCCCACATGAAATGACAACATGGGTTTTAGGGACATACTTTACACAGAATGTTTCCTTCAAGTATGGCAGAGGATTACACATATGCCCAAGACGATGCACAAATGCAGGAGAACATATATGAAACTCACAAACAATAAGACTTCGGACTTAAAGCTTTGAAATCAAAGAGAAACATATTAATACAGCAACGACTTCGTTTCACATCAAGCCGCTTATCCTCCTCTATTTCTTAAAGTTGGGGGAATATGCGACGAAACTCGATAATGTAATAACACATTCATAGCAATTAATATTATGCGATACATCTGCTTCGATATTTAGAGAAAGTTCTTAATCAAGAACGTTAGTTTCTCGTAACGGTCTGCGATTGAATTCAAAGGCAATCTGGGCCCAAGGTGTGTTAAGCACCCACGCAGCGAGCTAAGGCGTTTTCAGGCACCTATTTTGGAAGTACAAAGCACGCATTACGGACGAAGAGCATCAGCTAGCGACTACGCTTTTCAAAAAATTAGATAAATCTATTCAATTATTCCCAGATTTGAATACTGAATAATGTCATGTACATCACCCTAGGAAGTGGGACAGCCCAGTAGTTAGCACGCGGGGATTGCACTCGGATGGCCCGAATTGGTAGTAGGGAACGGAGAATAAGTTCCCTGCGGTTGCCGCCCCCACTGTGTTTCGGTCTAAATTGGGTGGCACTTCCCGGCCGTCAAAACGGATATCTTACACATTTCGAAAAAATTGGACAGTCTGGATCAAAGAAGGAGGTACATTACAGTACAAAAAAATTGCAGTTAAGAACGTTCAGATAATGCAGCAGTCATGGTATAGTCGCATGTATCTCTGCGCAGCGGTTTTTTTTTATCCTGCTATAGGCAGGCGTATTGTTAAAGCGTTTTCATTTTTAGGTTTTGCTGTAAGATTCGGTGTAATTTTAAACATACGCATGCATCTTAAATCAAAAGCAATGTCAAGTAACTTCCACTGTCAAATAAGAATACACGAACCCATGCATTCACGGTATTTAAATTTACATCTTTCAACAAATCAGAAACATAATTAATCCTCTAATAGTTATTTTCATGCAAAATTACCTAGAATTTAAGCTAATTAAAAGCGCCCAATCTGTTCCAACTGGGAGCTGCTATGGAATTATAATTTGTTCATTTAATCGTCTTATCAGACGTCTGAAATGTAGTTTTTTTTTCTTATTGCAGAAAATCGACAAGGGAATATAATTTCTTAAGTATGATGCGATAATTACAGCTATTTATCAGTAATCCTTATGACTCATTCAACCAATGGTATTTTTATTTTCAGTATTTTCTCAGGATGTGTATTGTGCAATATTACCTCAAAATGCAGATTAGAGATTTATAAATAAGTATTATAATTATGTAATAATATAATAGGATTTATTAATTGCATAGCACTATTTATAATAACAAGAACACCTCTTAACGCTAAACACACATGCGAACTTCACATATAGGCAGTAGTGACAGTTGTTGCAGAAATCAATTATTTTGACTACTTTTCCTACGATGCATAAGAAAGTAATGTAATGATGGCAAAATTCTTACTCCCGGATATTGATGATTTTGAGCATCCCAGAATGCGAATCAACTATTTCAATAATGTCTGCACGTTGCCTTATCTATATTTCCGTCTTTGATTCTATCTGAAAGTCTATGAGTATGACATCTCTCGAACAAATTGAGAACATCAAATGAAATTTGGAACTTTCGATACTTTTAAACATTCAAATCACAAGAACCCGCCAGAAATGGGCATTCTTAAAAGTAAGGAACACACCCCCCATTACAGGTACCGGTATCCATAGAGCGGTTTCACGTTCATTCTGCTCTCATTAGCATGGAATAACCATTAATTACAATGACAGCAAGAAAACTTGCTATTTGCTGTAATTTTTGCAAACTTCTATGGGAACTGACAATTTCAATCTTTTCACATAGCCGGCATATATTTGTATACAATTTAGCTCGGACTGCACGAAAAGGCTAAGGCCAAATTCAAAATCACAAGAGCCCACCAATTTGGGGGGACGCCCCTTTCTGGTGGATTCTTGTAATTTTGAACTTTGCCTTTGCAGCTTTGTGTCGTCCGAGCTAAATTTTATACGAATTTTATACTAGCTACGTGGAAGGACTAAAATTGTTGGTTCCCATAGAAGTTTGCAAAATTGTGGCAGATGGCAAGTTTTCTTTTTGCCATTGCAATTAACGGTTATTTCATGCTGATAAGCAAAACTGGTCCGTGGATACTGTTATCTGCTAAGGGAGTATCTTCCTAATTTTTAAACATTGTTTAGAAATTATGTTATAATGAAATAATTACTTTTTAAATGTTATGGAAATAGCTGCCATTTGTGATTTTTATTGAACGTCCTGATAAAGATTTATATAAATCAGGATTTTAAAAAATAATGTAATAATGCAATAGGATTTATAAATTATTTAGCACTGTTTATAATAAAGACACCTCTTAATGTTAAGCACACAAAATACTTTAAATGTGGTCAGTGGTGTCACCTGATGGGTTAAATCAGTTATTTTGATTTTAATTTTCCTAGAATGTTTAGAATATGCAAAGTGGAAGTATTGTGATGACGTCAAAAATCCTAATGTATTTTGATGGATTTGCTCATTTTAAGCATCGCAGAAAACAAGTCAACTATTTTCGTAATATTATATTTATGTGTCTGTCTGAAAGTCTATGAACATGATATCTCTCGAACAAGCTAAGAAAATCGAATGAAATTTGGAGCAGTTATTTCAATCAATCCATTTCCTACTGATTTTCGGAGTGAACGCACCAGGTAAAATCTTTAAACGTCGAACATCGTTTAAAAAATGTTATAATAAAATAATTTATTTCTAAAATGTTAGGGAAGTAGCTGCCCTGTTGTTGTTGAAACCCAGACCGTCCGACCTACCAGAAAGGTGTAAGGTAACTGTAGTAGCTGCCCTGTGTAATTTTTATTTAAAAGTTAATAACATTTATAGGCTCTCGTGCGTTGTTCTTAATATATTGCACGTTCTTGATTTAAAAGGAAAAAAATAATAAATAGTAGATTCACTATTATTAAACGAGTTAATTATTTTTAAGAACTAACATAAATGGTTTTAAAGCTATTCTGAACCGTTCTTGAAGTATCAAGTAATTTAATTAACCATAAAAACGACGATATATCTCAAATGGATCAACAAAGCAATCTGTATATAAAGGCCAAAGCATCCACACTAAAATCTGTCGAACTACAAGTCGCAGATCAAATTCAAGCACATTCCCTTAAACACAATCAAAAACTTTAGGAATGAAAATATCCGATTCCAAAAAAAGCCATCGGGACTATTTTGAGTCTCTTTTACACAATTTCGTCTCATTTAAGTTAATGACAATTTTCTTTTTTCGTCTTCTTATAACTCAAGTACATAAACCCAACTTTGATATTTGGTGGAAAAGCTTTTACACATTTTGAGATTCTCTTTCCAAAACTATAGGTCACCAAGGTGAGAAAATTCTATTCCGCGAAATAACGGTCAAATATACTTTTTAGAAAAGGCCTCCGCTAGATGACGTCCTGTCGTATCTGACGGCTCTGAGAAAATAGTGAAGCAAGTACTGTCGCGAACGTTTTGGGTATACTCGACAGAGAAGACAAAGTTTTGAAATCAAACACATTTATTAAACATGAAATAACAAGGCAGTTGATCGAAAACAGTGGAGTACAAGCATTTCTCGCAATAACTCAGAGTTACACTCGGTAGGGTGACCATTAAGAACACCCCTGGAGGAAGAGGAACCAAGAGAATACACATATTTTCTGATACATAAAATAAACACAATATTCCTCACATTATACTTGACATTTATATACGACATTTGTATACTTTGAACATATACGACATTTTCATATAACATCATCAATGATTCGATGCTCACGAGGATTTGACAATTAACACTCTATTCGTTAGGTGGAAGACTAAATATATATAAAACTTTACCTCGTCTCTTTTAAATATAACATTTACAATTCTGTACCATGGGAAAGGATATCAGGATGGACTCTCGGCATAAACTCATCGAGATTCTTGCGCAGAACAAAATCCATAATGGTCGGGAAACTTGACTACACAACATCATGCTGGCGGAATTCGACATCTTGGTTGGTTACGGAGATTGGTTGATTCGTACCTTAGGACACAAGGAGGAGTCAGGCAAATACAAATCGCTGTAAAAAGAGCTTTCCCTCTAGCCCTATTAGCGATTCAAGCCGACCAGTGAAAGAACCATTTTCTCTTTTCACAAGACTCATTATTCCATTACTACCAGGCTGATTCATTTAAAAACACGAGTGACTCATCTCTGAACCGAGCCAACGACTCTACGCACAACTTGTCGAACTATGTTACATATTTTAATCACATCCTTCCACTTTCAAAATTAATCCACCTTTTCTTAAAATTCGCGATCATACGCGAATCAAACACACACGTCTACATTTTTCCACGACTCCTTCCACACTGCTTCCAAAATCCTTTTTCAAACGCGCGCGTGCGCAAAACCTGCAAGTTCCCAACTAGCGACTGAGAAGCGAAAATACAAAACTATTACTATTTTTCTGGAACATAAACACTTTTGCGATTTTAGAGTTCACTTCCCTTAAAAGTCAATGTAATTGAAAACATGTAGAAAAGACATTTACATTTCGAAATTGACACTTTCAATCACACAGAAATAAAACAATACTTTAATATACAATTTTAACACAGAGGTGTGAAAGCCTTATCACACTCCTTCGGGGCCCGGGAGAAAAATTTCCTGCAAAGCGGGGAATTTTTCCGCACAATACTAGGAAAATACCTGCATTGAGTTCCCAATGACATATGTTCCATTGAGAGGAATTTAGTGTAAATTTTGAGCGATGTACATGTACATCAAAGAAAAAAAACAAAAACAAACAAGATCATGACCAGCATAATAACCAAAATCCAAGAGTGGCCTAAAGTTTGACTCGTGAGTCAAAAAAAAAATATAAGTCTCAATACAAGCATAGACCTTTACAAGACAACACCAAATTAACAAGACACAAATGATGAAATTGCCCCTTTTAAAATTTAAACACTAATACATTTTCTGGTGAGTACCACAGAGACATGAAAATTTAATTTACTCAACTCACAAAAAGTTTAACTAAACAAAAAGTTTTCTTTCTTCAAAAATTTTACAATTAAAATTCTATAAATTTACTTTTCACAGAAATCAATTTATTAACTATTATCCAACCTTGCCAACAAATTACTTTAAAAGACAATTAAAAAAATTACTAATTTAGAAAATGAGACAAATTTTCAAACCAAGAATGTTGATCAGGCACCCAGGCAAGAAACAAGTCCATTAGAAAGTTGCAAACCTAGAGGTGGCGGTACCCCCAACCAATAAGTCAACAAACACCAAATGACAAAAAAAAATTTCTAAAATTTACTAGACCTTTAAATTAAAAAAAAAATCATTCACACATTCATAAAATAAAACAGAGATAAAAATTATCAGTTATCCTTAAAAATCCTTACCAAAACTCTAATCCATCAAGTACTTAATTATCTTAAAATTACTTTAAAACATTACTGCTTATCATTAAAGTAAAGCAAAAAAAAATTATTATTTAAGTATTTAGAATTTTAAAACACTACTTCAACCTGATTAACATGGCACTCACATTCAGAAAGCTGCACTGGCACAGAACTTGCAGTACAGAACATTCAGCTGACTGACACATAAAGCAAATTACACAGAAGTTCAGAAATATTGGATCCATTTTAACATAGCATACAGTTTTTGCAAAACATTTTGTGAAACAATTGAAAATATAATATTATGAAACATAATTGTCCATCTCACAACAATATCAGTCTTTTTTTTTTTTTTTTTTGAAAATGTGAGAATTTCACAATCTAAATATTTTACTTTACTTTTGAGCCAATTGCTCTCTTGACATATTGCCTTAATTGACAAGTAACTTTAATGAATAAATTGGCCTCTTGGGCGCAAGTCATACTTGTGTGAATTAGGAACATTTTGAGTTTTAACCCTATTTTGATGGTTTAGAAAATATCTACTTTTAAATTGTCCTGTTTCTTGAGTTGAAGAATTATCAATGTTATCATTATATGTGCTAGAAATCAATTCACTACGTCTAGGAGGTAAAGGAGTTAATCTATTAACGTGGACCAATTGCTGATTACATGGATTGTTTTTGTGTTGAATGACAAAGTTAACTTCAGTACCACCTCTAACATGATTTTGCTTTTCCCCCATATGCAAAGTAACATTCTGTGCATTTACTACCAAATCTCTAAAAGATTTGCTTCCATTTTCCAAATCGTTAATATGTACCTCTTCACTACCCAAATGTGGCACTACACTATTTTCCGAAAAATTTCTGCTCACATACTCTTCCCGAATGACCTGAGACTCATTCACTACCGGTGCTAGATCTGCTTTGCATTTGGCACATGCATTCGTATGGAACTCTTTCGGTTTACAGTCCTCTACCACACGAACATTTTTTCCACTACTCATCTGCGAGTCAGGCACAGCAATACGCTTTGCGACACTACTTAGGTTTGAGTCTGCAATTTCCGACTCATTTGCCGGTTCATGATTTGAAATCGAAAGTAAATTATTCGTACATTGATAACCAACAAAAGGAATGGAAGAGTTTGAAAACTTAAAACAGAAGTGATTATAATCTATAATAGCATTATGTTTATGTAAAAACTTGTTACCAAGGATTACATTATATGAAATAGGAGCTGGTGATTTTAACACAAAAAATTCGGTAGGGAATCTTTCTTTTCCCAAATTTAGTGAAATAGTGGCTAAACATTCAACTTTAGTATCTTGTGAACTAAAGCTACGCAAAATTGTTGGTTTGTATGTTAGCAACATATGTGCAATGGGTACAGTATTTAAAGCTTCCTCATACACTAAATTAATTGAACTACCCGTATCAATCAATATTGACACTTCACTGCTCACTAATTTTCCTTTTATAATAGAAGAAGATGACAAAGAATTTGTAATATTATGACAAATATTATTTTCCTCAAAATGTGATGTTTGCCTATCAAAAGTTTTTCTATTATTATAATTGTGCATGGGATATCTACTCTGATTCCCAGAAGAATGATTTTTGGAATTTTGCAAAGATTTATATGACTCCTTATTTTTATAATTTTGCGTTCCTTGCTTTTTATACTTCCACTCATTTGCAGACATTTGCCCTCTGTGTCTTTCACCCTGGTGATACCTAGTTCCAGGACTGGTATAAATTTTCCTACATTTTATACCGTACGCATCTCTTTTTTGAAAAACCTTTTTCCAACACTGTTCTTGAACGTGACCTAATTTACCACATTTGTCACACTTTGGACGCGGTGAACGCTTTTCGTTAACTTTATCTGAATTAAACTTAAATTTTTCTATTTTACCCCTAAGAAATTCAATGTCCCTTTCCTGTTCTAACACTTTTCTTTTTAAATCTGACATACTTTCACTTTGATCTGGTGTGAGAACATATTTTTCTGGTGTGAGAACACCTTTTTTTGTAAGTACCGGATTAGTCAAGTACATAGCATTATTTTCATTTAAAATAGATTCCTCAAGAATTGCAAGTTTTCTAGCCGAATAAAAATCTCTAGGGTTTTGTGACAACACCAATCTTTTTAGTTCCGGATATAAACCATTAATAAATGAAGTTTTTAAAAGTGTTTGCCTGATTTTATTCTCACTTTCGGAATCTACATCTTCCGGAACAACCTTAAATGAAGCAGCTTCGATTCTCATCGAAAACTGTTTAACCGACTCATTTGGTCTCTGTGTAAAGTTCACGAGTGAAATTATGTTTTTAGTAACATTTTCGGTCACTTCAAAATGATCTTTCAAAATGTGAATAATTTCCTGCAAATTTTTACAATTTCTGTGCTTTGGATTCTCTTCAATCAATCTATTTGCTTCCCCCTCTAAATTCAATCTCAAACAAACTAATTTGTCACACTCACTCCAGTTTGCATGAGTGGCTACTAAATTTAACTTTTCCAAAAACTGTGACAACGAAAGCTCTGAATTTCCCGAGAATTTTGGAATATGATGTGCGAACTTAGGTGTGAAAATATGGAATGATTTTAACATGTTATCATTTACCGATGAAGCACTGTTTTGATTTGGCAAAGTGCCAGGAGAAGAATTCAGACCTACCGGCGATTTATCTGATATATTTTCCTCATTAGATTTAGCTTTGTGGCTAACATTTTTAACTTTACTTCTAGAATTAACAGTATCCGACTCAGTAGCAATATCAAGCGACAAATTCAAGGAGGAATTTAATTTTTTACTTGAATTTTTACTCATCTTACCGACATTTACTTTTTTGTTTCTAGTAATTGGAGCCATTTTGCATAACAATATAGTTTAACACAATATGCAATTGCAATGTTCTTAAACAGTATTTACAATAAAACCAGTTTTTATCAAATCAAATGACATAAATATGCAAACAAATCAATTTTTTTTATCAAATGGCACATATCAAATTCCAAGAACACTCGTTTTTGAGAATACCGAAAACAGAACATGGAACTCTGTTTACTTAAGAAAACACTCATTTTAGCACAACGGTAATTTTTAACCTTCAAAATTTCAATTCTTAAGAAAATTTTTAATTCTCTCAGCTCTTCCCCACTCACCGAGAAAAGTAACGGCACCAATTCTGTCGCGAACGTTTTGGTATACTCGACAGAGAAGACAAAGTTTTGAAATCAAACACATTTATTAAACATGAAATAACAAGGCAGTTGATCGAAAACAGTGGAGTACAAGCATTTCTCGCAATAACTCAGAGTTACACTCGGTAGGGTGACCATTAAGAACACCCCTGGAGGAAGAGGAACCAAGAGAATACACATATTTTCTGATACATAAAATAAACACAATATTCCTCACATTATACTTGACATTTATATACGACATTTGTATACTTTGAACATATACGACATTTTCATATAACATCATCAATGATTCGATGCTCACGAGGATTTGACAATTAACACTCTATTCGTTAGGTGGAAGACTAAATATATATAAAACTTTACCTCGTCTCTTTTAAATATAACATTTACAATTCTGTACCATGGGAAAGGATATCAGGATGGACTCTCGGCATAAACTCATCGAGATTCTTGCGCAGAACAAAATCCATAATGGTCGGGAAACTTGACTACACAACATCATGCTGGCGGAATTCGACATCTTGGTTGGTTACGGAGATTGGTTGATTCGTACCTTAGGACACAAGGAGGAGTCAGGCAAATACAAATCGCTGTAAAAAGAGCTTTCCCTCTAGCCCTATTAGCGATTCAAGCCGACCAGTGAAAGAACCATTTTCTCTTTTCACAAGACTCATTATTCCATTACTACCAGGCTGATTCATTTAAAAACACGAGTGACTCATCTCTGAACCGAGCCAACGACTCTACGCACAACTTGTCGAACTATGTTACATATTTTAATCACATCCTTCCACTTTCAAAATTAATCCACCTTTTCTTAAAATTCGCGATCATACGCGAATCAAACACACACGTCTACATTTTTCCACGACTCCTTCCACACTGCTTCCAAAATTCTTTTTCAAACGCGCGCGTGCGCAAAACCTGCAAGTTCCCAACTAGCGACTGAGAAGCGAAAATACAAAACTATTACTATTTTTCTGGAACATAAACACTTTTGCGACTTTAGAGTTCACTTCCCTTAAAAGTCAATGTAATTGAAAACATGTAGAAAAGACATTTACATTTCGAAATTGACACTTTCAATCACACAGAAATAAAACAATACTTTAATATACAATTTTAACACAGAGGTGTGAAAGCCTTATCACAGTACTATATAAAAGGTAGGATCAAAAAGTTCGGAGACTGTGCTGATATCTCCAATCCTGATTGAAGAAGAGGGGGACTATTTTACCGTGGCGTAGAGGCACATGTGACGCGAGATGGGAAAAGGAAGAAGCAGGTGTTTCCACAGACAATGCGTGTAAGTGAACTGCAGTCGTTAGCGTTCAAAAATGGAAATGGCGTTTGAATAACAACGTGCGAATATCAAATTCTGCCAGCGTTTGGGGAAATCGGCGACAGAAACATCGCATCTGCTGCAGTAGATGCAATGTTTCTGTCGCCGATTTCCCCAAACGCTGGCAGAATTTGATATTCGCACGTTGTTCTTCCAACGCCATTTTCGTTTTCGACAAACGCGAACGACTACAATTCACTGACACGCATTGTCTGGAAAAACCCTGCACTGCAGATCTACTTCTTCCTTTTCACATCTCGCATCATATGTGCCTCTACGCCACGGTAAAATAGTTCCCCTTTGCTCCAATCAGGGTTAGAGATATCAGCACAGTCTCTGAACTTTTTGATCCTATCTTATATAATGATAAGCGGACCAATCAGTGTCAGCATTTTATTTCATCTATCTCACTTTGTTGCTGAGTTGCTTGTCCTAAAGTCTTAAATTCTTTACTATGAGAATCACGTTCAACCGTGGTCACTTTACTTCTGATAGACCTAACATACACACTCATGAACCTTTTCTTACAAAATTATTAGGCTGCTTAATAACTTTTCTAAGGACTATATATATCAGAATATCATTACATACTTCAAACGCATGAGCTGTACGATCTCCGCATTCCTATGCATTTCACTTGGTAATGTACAGGGAAAGTATTGGAATCGCGTCGAAAATCGCAACTCGAGTTTTCGACGGATCTACACGTTTTAAGACTTCAAGAACACGAAAAATACTTATTTTATTGTGACGTCTGTATATGTGCGTATTTGTTTGTCTGTGCATCCACTCTAACTCAAAAACTAATTGAACAAATTTTATAACAACATTTTATAGTGAAGCAACGTGTGGGTTACCCTGGTGCTGATTAGATTTGGGTGCTATTCGGAAAAAAATAACCTACCTTTTTTTGCGAAGTGACCTGCAGAAATCGTCAAAATTTTAAATAAAAGACTACATATGCTCAAATGTATTAATTAAATGCTTTTTTTCTACGTAATTTTTGACAGTAAAAAGAAGTAGTACCAAGCCCATTGCTCTAGGTCTAGCCGTTCTCGAGAATTTATAGTTTTTTCGCATTTTTTCTACGCCGCATTTAAAAATACGTCCAGTTACCAAATGAAAACGAAAATTGACAAACTTAGTGTAATTTCAAATATTTGAGCTTATTATTTTGTGCAATTAAACTCAATTTAATGAATTATTAAAGAAATAAAGAGAAAATGAATTTGAGTTTGTAGGAAAAACCATGTACTGACCACATCATAATTTTCAATATCTCTCCATGAATGCCAATCACTGCCATAAATAGTAGAGTACCAATAAATTTTCAGTTTCAATATTATTTAGTCATTAGTCACCCAGTGTAACAAACTTGGGGAATAAAGTAGCTGGATGGCCACTATAAAGAGAGCTTGTCTCAGCGGGATTGAACTATTGATCTTCAGCGAACGCTGTATCCGCTAAGTTATTGGGACGAATATATTTTCCTCTATCGCTTCTTTAAAGTTAATTCTACAAAATCAGTCCTCAAAAGAATAGGGGAACGCAGTGTTATCAAACAAGAAAGATCAATCATGCACAAATCATTGATTATGAAACACTTTCCAACTGAAATGCAATTTTATTTAAATATCTCTAAAATGCGATACGTTTAGCGCTGATATATTTTAAATTATCAAAGTACTACAATAGTATATTATATATGGAAATTTAAAACGTCATCGAGAAAAAGAACTTTATTCAAATGACGTCATCGAAGTATAACTCGTCTGGCTCTCTATGTAAAAGCAGTGAAGAAATATTTCATTCATATCACTTTTATTCCAGACTCTAGAGATAAAAAAAATTGCATGAAAAAAATTCAGCTATTCTTATACAACTTAACTTACCAACACTTGTTTACATCCTGCATCCATTAAAATTAGGCTTCGTTGTAGAAATAATCAAAGTTTGATGATCATTTAAACTCAAAAATATTGTAAATGCGCTGGCACATAATATAGATGCTCAGAAAATGAGTAAAAATAAAAAGGTTTTAGAACGGATGCAACACTAACTATAAATTTAAAAGAATAAAAATCGCGATTTTTACACTGGAAAGAAAAGATGGATGCCATATTTTATTTTGAATTGGATCACCTGATCTCTTCATTTGAGTTGTTGTTGTTGAGACCCAGACCGTCCGACCTAACAGAAAGGTGTAAGGTAACTGTTTAGACGGCCCTGAAATGCCACCCAATTTAGACCGGAACCCAGTGGGGGAGGCATCCACAGGGACCGTACCCTCCTTCCCCTACCACCAACCTCTCGGAAGGACTTACGGACCCACATGTTTAACGTGATCGTACTCCGCATAAACACGGCGGCAGTTGTGACAGGATGCAAATCCAGCGCGCAAACCACCCGGCTACCGCGCCCGAAATGTGCCAACAGCACGCGGTGTTCCCAGGTGGTCACCCAACCAAGTACTAACCGCGTCCGATGCTGCTTGACTTCGGTGATCTAACGAGAACCGGTGTTTTCAGCACGGTAGGGTCGTTGGCTCATATTATATGAGTTGAAACCCAGACCGTCCGACCTACCAGAAAGGTGTAAGGTACATATTATATGAGTGTTGAAGACCCAGACCGTCCGACTCGTCCAGAGGACTAAGAGCAACTATTTGGACGGCCGGATATATTATATGAGTGTAATAACTATTCTTATTTTTATTTTTTTTTTAAACTATCAAATATATTTTGCTGAAATTTTTTTATATATTTATATACTGAATTTTTTTATTTACTGAATTTTTTATGAGATAATTTTAATATTTCCTAAAATTTTCGAAACACTTTGTGAATTTTAACTTCGCTTAAAAATGTTTCAAAAATTAGATCCTATAGTGTTCAATGTATTTCATTTATTTAACCCGAGTTCAATTCAAAACTAATTAGGTGATATTATTCATTTGCATTCCCTTATGACCCACAGACCGTCTCAACAACATATTAAAATTTCATTTTGATAAATTATTTTTACGGTAGTTATTGTGCGAATGAACAAAATCATAAACACTTTTCAACTATGTTGTAAAGTGTTAAAAAATCTGATGTGGGCAACACATGACTTTCCTTATATAATGTAATGAATTTACTACTTTTACAGTAAAAAAATAGGTTTTTCTTATAGTAGATACTAATATTCTTTCCAAGATATTGAATTTTCGACAATTAGTCGTCATTTTCATTGATTTAGCATCATTTTTATCCATTTGGCGAGATTTTCATTAATTTGGCAACATTTCAAAAAAGTCGCCAAGTTGGCGACATTCCGCCAAATTCGTCGCCAAAATCTCGCCAAGCGTTATGCACTAAGAAAAAAGTTATTCTTACAGCAGATAAATGACTATTGGCGTTTAAATACAAAAGTATTATTCAAAGTATATTTTTTCATGAATGGAACAATCTAGATCCACGAGAATGATGTCACTCAATTTATCGCATGGTATTACATATGAAAAGTGAACATGTTTCTCAATAGGAATTTTTTTTTTTATGTGACTTTTTCATAATTTTTTTGAAAAATGTACAATATCTCGAGAACGGTTCATGTTAGCGTTCTAAAATTTATGCCAATCGTTTTCTAATGAAAAATTACATAAGAAATGTCTATTTGCGTAACTTTATTAGCGGTTTTGATTTTTTGACGATTTTTTCAAAATTTTATTCGAAAATTTAGGGGGGTTCTGAACATTCGATTACGTATAAAAACAATAGGCTTCCAGTGTTTACGGATTGTGATTTTTGTACCAAATTTGGTTTGAATCGGTCCATTCGTTCGTCAGTTATCGTCTCCACAGACTCACTGACACACACACACACATACTTTCACACACACACACACACACACACACACATACACACACACACACACACACACACACACACACACACACATACACACACACAGACATCACTTCAAAAATGTTTGATTCGTGATCAGGGATGCTTGAAACGTGCTCTCCCGTCGAAAACTCGAATTCGAATTTTCGACCCCGTCACAATACTTTCCTTATACATTATGTATATAAGGAAAGTAAAAAGGGGAATTCAAATTTTATTTTGCAGCGAGTCATGTAATATCTTCATATAATAATCTGTTTATATGATATGGGTATAATAATTATTTCAAATTTTATTTCAAAAACTACCCAACATAATTTGCTGAAATTCGTTTTACACATTTTATGTAATAATTTGCATATTTCCCAAAATTTTTGAAGCATTAACACTTTACAACATACTTGAAAAGCGTTTATGACTTTGTTCATTCTGCCTGTCTGTCTGTCTGTCCGTTCGCACGATAACTGCCGTAAAAATGACTTTATCAAAATGAAATTTTAGTACGTTGTTCAGGCTATCAGTGGAACCATTGGGAATATAAATGAATAATATCACCCAATTAGTTTCGGATTGAACCAGGGTTGAAATAATGAAATGCATTGAACCCTAGGGACCTAATTTTGAACCCTATGGGTTACGCTATCCATCTTGTGTCAAAATTGTGATTTTTAAATTTCTTTTTAATTTATATTTAGTGCTGTATCCATCCTAAAACCGCTTTACTTTTGTTTAATTTCTATGC
Source organism: Amaurobius ferox (assembly GCA_951213105.1). Lineage (NCBI taxonomy): Eukaryota > Metazoa > Arthropoda > Arachnida > Araneae > Amaurobiidae > Amaurobius > Amaurobius ferox. The sequence goes on from OX578134.1 coordinate 136,959,165, forward strand.
ATCTATATTCTGAAACAGCGCAATTACAATATATTTGAATTTACATGATCATCAAACTTTGATAATTTCTGCAACGGAACCTAATTTTCAATTATGGAGAATGTAAGCACATTACATTGTAAGATGAGTTGCATAAGAATTGCTGAATTTCTTTTGACGCAAAATTATTTGCTCTGGAGTCTGCAATATAGTTGATATGAATGAAACATTCATTGATTTTACATAGAGAAGCAGCAGATTTTTAGCAGACTTTTTCGATGAAGTTTTAAGCATAGAGTTAAATTACATTTACCTCCATGGTTTTAAGTTTTTAAGTAAAATAAATTTTTGTAGTATTGTGATGAATGAAAGGAATAGAATAAAAGAAGTGTATGAATGAAATATTTATTGCTTTTTCATAGAGAGCCAGGCAATTTATATTTCAATGACGTCATTTGAATAAAGTTTATTTTTTTCGATGAAGTTATAAGTTTTCAAATACAATAAATTATTGTATTATTGTGATAATATTAAAAATATTACGGCTGAATGTATCACATTTTAGAGATGTTTAAATAAAATTGCATTGCCGTTATAAAGGGTTTCATAATCAATTCTTTATGCATGATTGATATTTCTTGTTGAATTTTTACTCAGCTTAAAATATATTTGAAAAATTAAGTCCCGTAGGCTTCAATGTAATTCATTTTTTCAAGCCGGGTTCAATCCAAAACTAATTGGGGGATATTGGTCATTTTCATTCCCAAACATCCAACAGACCGTCTCAAGAGCATACTAAAATGCCATTTCGACAAAGTCATTTTTATAGAAGTTATCTTGCGAACGGACAAATAGAATAGGCAAAATCATAAACACTTTGCAACCATGTTGGAAAGTGTTAAAAAATGCGATAATTAAAACAGTAATTTTTCCTATCTTGTAAATTTTATTGTCATTCCTAGTACATTTTGATTTGTATTCATTTAATTTATTTTGTATTTATTACTTTTCCTACAGTACATGGTACTGCAGGAATATAGTATAAGGAAAGTATTGGAATCGTGTCGAAAATCGTGACGACTGTGTGTGTATGTCTTTGCAATGTATATATCCAGTCTAACTCAACGAATTGACCAAATTTCATAAATTGTTATTGGTATGTTACTTGTGGGATAACCTAGTGTCAGTTATATTTTGGTACGATTTGGGGTAAAAGAATCTGTCTGTTTTTGCGAAATGGCCCGCAAAAATTGTATATATCCACTCTAGCTGAAAACCTAAATGACCAAATTCCAAAAAATGTAGTAGATAAGTCCCTTATGGATTACCCTGTCGTATGTGTGTCTGTGTGTGTGTGTGTGTGTGTGTGTGTGAATGTGTGTGCAATGTATTCATCCACTGTAACTCAAAAACTAATTTTTTGAATTTCATAAAATTTGGTGGATAAGTCACATGGGAGTTACCCTGGTGCTGATTAAGTTTTGGTACGGTTCGGGAAAAAATATCTTGCATGTTTTTTGCAAAATAGGCCGCAAAATTGTATGTATCCACTTTAACTGAACAACTAATTAGCCAAAATTTACAAAATTTAGTAGATAAGTCGCTTGTAGTTGACCCTGGTGCTGATTAGATTTTGGTATGATTAGGAAAATAAGAATCTGTTTTTTTATGCAAATTGGCCCGCAAAAATCCAAAATAAAAGACTGTGTATATTCAAATGCATTAATTAAACGTTTTTTTATACGTAATTTCTGACAATGAGAAAAATAAGACCAGCCCCATTTCTTTAGGATTAACCGTTCTCGAGATATTTTAGTTTGTTTCGCATTTTAGCTACACCACCTTTGAGAATATGTTCCTTTACGAAATGACAACAAAAATTGAATTATAATAGTAAATTCAGTGTAATTTCAAACAATTATGCGTATTATTTTATGCACTTAACCACAATTTCATGAATTATTAAAGAAATAAAGAGACAATGAATTTCAGTCTGTAATAAAAGGCATGTGCTGTCCACATCAGATTTTGCAAGTTATTACTTTTTAAAACTAAGCGAGTTCCGAGCTTAGCTTCTTTATCATAGACTCAAATCTGATCGTGTGCAAAAGTTTTGGTGATTCGTAAATCTCACCCGATTCGAATAAAATTTTATATACCTCACTAATCATGTTATAGACCATGACGAACGACGACCATGAATGATTGTAAATTTCTATCTATGTGCGGAAATCAAGGCCAGGGATCAGATAATCTGAGATCAAGAATCAGATAATCTGATGTCAAGGATCGGATAATGTGAAGTTTATGGAGAAAAATTATGCTCAACAAAATCGCGCGCCAAACAAAAAATGTTATCTGCTTACAAATTCCTAACACAATTAACCTTGTCCAACAAATTGCAATTTTTAAATACTTTTAAAGGTAGACGTTATACTTAATATAAGGTAGAAGTGGTAGTTGTAAAATATACATTCTATTTTACTAAGAAACAGCAAGAATTATACTTGTAAGCAAATATCGTTAGCCTTAGCATATGTTATCAGCATTCATCTAGCTTTAACATATCGGTATTCATCGAACGCATCGATCCTGATTAAATTACGAGAGAACAAAAACAACTGATTAAAAGAAAGGGTCAATTTGAAGAAGAAACAAGAAAGATCAATCATGCATAAAACATTGATTATGGAACTCTTTTCAACTGCAATGCAGCTTTATTTAAACATCTCTAAAATGCGACACATTCATCGGTGATTATCACAATACTACAATAATTTATTTTACTTTAAAATTTAACACCATGGAGGTAAAAGTACTTTCTAACTCCATGCTTAAATCTTCATCGGGAAAGGCAATACTATAAAATCGGCTGCTTTTCTATGTAAAATCAGTGAATGTTTCATTCATGTCAGCTATATTCCAGACTCCAAAGCTAAATAATTTTGCGTCAAAAAATGCAGCAATTCTTATACAACTCATCTTAGAGATTGATGTGTTTACTTTCTGCATACGTTAAAATTAGTCTTCGTTGCAGAATTAATTAAAATTTGATGATCATTTAAACTCAAAAATATTGTAATTGCGTTGGGGCAGTATATGGATGCACAAAAATTATGCTAAAATAAAGCGGTTTTAGGACGGATGCAACACTAAATATAAATTAAAAAGAACTTTAAAAACCACGATTTTGCTACTTCGAAAATAGATGAGTGCCATATTTTATTTCGAAGTGGATCACATGATCTCTTCATATAATATGGGTGCAATTATTATTTTAATTTTTATTTAATATCCACCGAAAATATTTTCCTAAATTTTTTTTTATAATTTTGATGGGATAAATTTAACATTTACTAAAACTTTCGAAACAATTTGTAAATTTTAAATTCGCTTAAAAAGTGTTTGAAAAATTAGGTCTCATAGGGTTCAATGTATATACTTTTTTCAATCTGGGTTCAATCCAAAACTAATTGAGGGATAATATGTATTTTTATTCCTATATGTCGCACCGACCGTCTCAACAACATATTGAAATTTCATTTTGATAATGTCATTTTCACTGCAGTTATTATGTGAACGGAGAGAGAGACAGGCAGACAGAACGAACAAAGTCATAAACACTTTTCAACTATGTTGTAAAGTATTAAGAACTACGCCACCCAGAAAATTTGCAATAGAATTTGATATTTGAATATTTCTTTGATTAAATATTTTGATTTTTTTTTTATTATTATGTTAGATACCCTGCACCACTTCAGTACCTAGTTTTTAACACTTTCCAACATAGTTGTGAAGTATTTATGACTTGTAAAGTGTTCAGTCTGTCTGTCTGCATATTATCTGTGTATATAATCTGTGTATCTAAATTCTGTGCCAAAGCAATTACAATATTTTTTATTTTAAATAATCACTAAACATTAATTATTTCTACAACGATGATTTTACATAGAGAAGCAGACGATTTTATAGCATTGCCTTTTTTGATGAAGTTTTAAGTTTCCAAGTAAAATAAATTATTGTGGTACTGTGATAATTTTAAAAATATCACCGCTGAATGTATCGTATTTTAGAGATGTTTAAATAAAATTGCATATCAGTTGGAAAGTGTTTCATAATCAATGCTTTATGCATGATTAATCTTTCTTGTTGCTTCTTCAAATTGACACTTTCTTTTAATCATTTTTTTTAACTCTCTCGAAATTTAATTGTTATTGTTGTTGTTATTGTTATTGTTCTAGTTGTTGATGTTGTTGTTGTTATTATTATTATTATTATTATTATTATTATTATTATTATTATTAACCTTCTATTTTATAACATATTATTTCCTGAATAAATAGTTATTTCAAATTCAGAAAAAAATAAAATAATTATGAAACTGCATATCGTCTCATACATATTATAAAAGATAAATTTCCTGTGGAGTCCCTTAGATGCACATCTTTAAAGATTTTATACAATTTTTCTCATTTTTATTAAAATTTCCCCCCTCCACATTGTTACAATATTTTTTGATAAAAAATAAAATCTTAATTGAACATTCTATGCCCGACGCATTTTTTGCTGAGGCATTCGCCTTTTCTCCGCAGAGAGCACAAATAATTTGGCGCTCTTCTAAGTACGATGCTTCTTTCATCGAATTTTTAAATTAGCTTGAAACGGAACGATACTGAATGAGTTACTAATGGCATTTTTATGTTTCCTCTAATATAACTGAAAAGCAAAAAAAAGCATAAATCAGATTAACTTAAAGTGAAAAAATGAAATTTGTGAAATGGAGCGCATTTTTTTTTATTTTTATTAATTAAACGAAGTCGAACAGAATTTCTGCATTATATACTATAACATATGTGTATATTCGCAAAATGTGGTTGTTTCTAAAAAAACTTCCAACATTTTATTTTACTCCAAGTAGTTTATCGTAAACAAACAAAACATTTATCTTTTTTGGCGATAATGCATCATTCCTGATAAATACGCCATTCACATTAATTAACGGCTTTGCGAGCCTGAGATTTCTCATCTAATGATCATATTGTGAGACCAGAAATTGATCTCACATTTGATGAGACACTTTTATTCAGAAATTTATGGTGGCCATAACGGCAGACAAATCTTGTAGTCTGGCTTGCACCAAAGTTTATTACGACGTGAACCTAAAGGTCAGAAGACTATAAATTTAGGGGTGCCATACCAGAGGGGCTGAGCTGGGCCGGACTAAATGTGCAATGGTGCCATTGGGTAAAGGAGTAACCAATAAGCGCCAAAAAGAAGTAAAGGCGGAGTTATCCCCCCCCCCACACACACACACCGAGGGAACCACAGCCTGTGACCCGAGAACGAGAGCAGAAAAGAAAGGATAAAGATGTCGACTTAAGAGCATACCACAAGACACAACCATGGAATTTTGACTTAGAAGCATGCCAGAGAAACTATCACGATTTTGACTTAAGAGCACGACTAGAGAAGAATGAAAAACCTAACAGACTTGTAGAGTGTCCCGTAGAGGTTCCAAATTAATGGAGATAGATCAATGTGTGAGTGCATTCAGAGTACGAGGAGGAGCCACACACCAAAGAGTTATGGCAGTACTAAGACTGATGCAAGCCTTTGAGATATGATAAAACCCAAGACTAATTGGAAGGTATGTGCTCAGCAATTATCACAGGTCCTAGACACGATAGTAATTTTAATAATCCTGGTCGCATATGTCCCCTCCGCTGCAATAAGTAATGAAAATAAATGTTGTTAATAAATGTCTTATTATTTAAGTTTAAATGGTGTGATCAATTTAGCATTTCATTAATTAATTATTCCTTTATAGGGCTCGCACGAAAGGTAAAATAATTGGAGGGTTTATAACGGCACAACAGGCAATGTACATTAAATATAATTCCACTATATGAGAAATAACGGCCATGTCAACTTAATGAATATATATCTAATATTAAAATAATAAGTACTTAATAAATTAATATTTAAAACTTTTACATTAAGCTTTATATTTTTGTTTGTGTGCCACACATATCTTTATAATTAATTCGAAAACTCAAACTGTCTTGTAATATTTTTAAATATAAATTATATGGGATTGAATCAAAATTATTGACTTGGCTGTAAATTTCGACTCTAGATTGACTTGTAAAGTTCACATTCAAAACATCATTTTGAAGTCTTTTAAGTAATCTGAGATTTATAATTAAGAACTTTAGAGGTTTTAGTTTCAAGACTAAAATTATTTTATTTAACTAGGGGCTCCGCCCCCCGCTTGATACGCTCGTTAACCCCCGTAACTCGCTTCGCGAGTCGGGAAGCCTCCTACTCGCTAGCGTTCGCTTCGCGAGCACTCTAGTGCCATCTGCTACGCAGGCGTAATACGCCCTTTTGGGACCTCCTTTATTATGACATACACTAGTCCTGGCTTCGCGAGCTCTTTCAATTCGGCCGGCTCACAGGACTTCTTAAGTGCCTTGTGCCTCCTGAAGCTTTCACCCCGTGTAGCTACACTCGCCAATACCCGTGACTCCCTTAGCGAGTCAATAAACTTCGCCTCCTATTCGCTTCGCAAGCGCTTTAGTGTCGCATGCTATGCAGGCGTAATACGTCTGCATAGCGTTCCTTGTTAACTGGCATACTTCAGCCCTGAAGCTAGCTTTGCGAGCTCTTTCAAGCCGGTTGGCGCACACGACAGCCTGCGTGTCCTGTGCTCGCTGAAGCTCGTAAAACTCGAACGGGGGGGAAGATATTCCACCCTCCATTTCTACCGCTCATTAATCGGAACTAGCCTTAGGCGTGATGCACCCGTTGGAGTTTCGCCCCCTTATTAGCTAACGCTCACCTTAACTCGTTTTGTGAACAATTTCATCAAGCTTTAGCTCCCAACTGGCTACGCTCGCCAACCACAAAACTCGTTTCGTGAGTTGGGAGGCTTCGTCTCCCACTTTCCAGCGCTCGCTGAGCCTGCATCGTAATCTATGTCATGCCGCCTGCTTTTAAGAACGATTGCTTACTGTATTACGAACAAACGGCATAATTTCATTACTGTATGTTTTGCCGTTTGTTCGTAATACAGTGACAAAATATCGTGTTACGCTTTCAGTATAGAGAGATTTACAACAATAAAACATATAATTGCTGTGAAATATAACAATTAAATTGTAATGTTCATGACAACAATAGTTTCAAATCTTCGCCAGTAATGAAGAAAATTTTGAATAAGAAAGTGCATAAAAAATTCAATAACTCATTAACTAAATCGAAATTTTAGAAATGGTCTCCGTCCTGCAAAAATTCAACTATGTAGGTACATGCCACCAAAAATTCGAAGTGTTGCTATTGCTAGTCTGTCCAAAATGCGAACTCACAGCTCAAAAATTTTTCCTTTGATATTGACATTAAATATTTCCTGAACAAAATTTTAAAACGATTTATATCAGTCCCCTTATATTTCTCTACAAATGTACCAAATTTCATATTTTTGTATGCTGTAGACTTCGCGCTATGCGACAGAAAATCTTAGAATTTGTCAAACAGCGGCAGCGGCATCAGCGGCGGCTTCAGCTAGTTTTTTTTAATATAGAGAGATTACTTTGTGAAACCAAAATTATAGAATATGCTTCTGTTATTTCACACCCAGTGTATGCCGTTCATAAGCAACTTATCTAATGTGTTCAATCTACAATTATTACTTTCTCATGCTATGTTAATATAATATAGAAAGAGTATAGTTTTCATGAAAATTTTCGAAATTTTGATGCCAATATATGTTTTGAAACCTCCTGAACACGCTTTGACTATTTTTGGATTGATGTCCGTCTGTCTGCCTGTATATGTCAGTGGTCGATTTCTTGTATACACAATAGCGGCTGCAAATATCAATGGATTTTCACAAAACTTTACATCCGGCTTTTTTATCAAAAAATTTAGAACTATGTAGAATTGTTTTTAATTCGAGCGAAAACTTCGAAATTTATTCGAAATTTTATTTTTTTTTCACATGGCAACATTGGACTAAATTTAAGATAATCATGCATAAAAAGGCTTATTCATGACACAGTGATCACGAATCTTAACGAGACATCATTCATTGTTGTGGAAAGTATCCGCAATACAATATTTTTTGTTCGTGACGTCATTAACTCGGGTCGGGGGGTAAGTTACTTAACCGGGGGGTACATTGTCAAGTATGGTATCATTCGAAAGATTCTTCAAGACCTTTAAAGTGAAGGGTAACATGCTATAATTGTAAACATTTGTATCCGCGATACCGATTTTTAACTGACGCAAAAATGTTTATAAAGTTTAAACTATTATAAATTATTATATGATTACTGGATTAATGCATATGTTTATATAACATTTAACTTAACCTTTTGCTTGCGGATGGGGCAGCGTCAATCTTAAACGAAGAACCTCTCAAAAAGACAGATATTTGGCATGCCCTATCCCAAACAGTTCGATCCCCCTTTGCAGACCTTGGCACCATTGGCACAATGTCTGGAAAGGAGAGTAGAATTATATGACGATCGATATATATGTCTTTTTGAGAGGTTCTTCGTTTAAGATTGACGCTGTCCCACTCGTAAGGAAAAGGTTAAATACAGATTATATTAGTTTATTTACCTTTGTAAGTCCAATAGAATAAAAATTCATAAATAAGCCTTATATATATATAACGCCTAAATTATTATACTATTGCAAGGTTTATAAGGTTTAAACTATTATAAATTGTTATATGATTACTGAATTGATGCATATGTTTATATAAAATTTAAATTAAATATAGATTATATTACTTTATTTGTCTTTATAAATCCAATAGAACAAAAATCCATAAATAAGTATTATATATTTATAAAGCCTAAATAATTATACTATTGCAGGACAAGACTCAAATTACTCTATTATTATATAACTGATGAACAATATTATCATTACATTGGTAACCCTGATATAAACATCTATTCAAGTAATAATGAATAAAAGGGCTGTCATTTTTATCTCTCTTCTAATAGTACAATAATCTTTAGTATATTTAAAATATTTTGTTTAAGTTGTAGACTTCTACATTTTTGATGAGTTATTATGACAGTTCCTTGAACCGCATGAATTTATGACTGGCTAACCCATATTTTGAGTGACAGCCCATCTATATCTGTCAGGCGCTTTTACAATCATTACTCTAACAGAAAAATCGTATATTGGTGGAATATTTATAGAATTTTATACGAGCCATAAAAAGGTGTATAATAGATCTACAAAGATTAACATTTGGAGTGTGAAGCACCACTCGAGTTTCTCATACATGCATATTCAATTTTGTTTCACTCCAATTTGAAATTTTTGTGGAAGCAATACTTTCTCTGTTCAATAATATAAATATACAGGGTTCTTGAGAATGTTCTTAAGCAACCCAATAACTTTGTAAGGAAAAGTTCATAAGTATGTGTCGCACGACATGTTGACAATTTAATTACAGATGCCAATCAACAATGTCAATACAGATGCTAATAAGCACTTTAAATCCTGGTCACGGCTCCAATGAACGTGTCGGCATCATGTCATAAGGTAAATTGTACTTGTAGAGTAAATTTTGGGTAAGGACAATTTACCTTATGACAGTATGCATGTTGCGTCTACTTATAATAGACTGACCATGCCCAACCTAATAAAAAAATTGTAGCACTCCAATCGGAGATAAAAAGTTAAGATAACTAACTCGGCAACAAAGCGATATAGACTAAAAAGTCAATTACAAAGTTAAAGAGCCTTTGTCTGATTAATAAAAAGCGATAACAGGATCGAACGAAATGCGTATACGAAAGACCTGTCAAAATAAAATAAATACCTGTCAAAATGTTTCATCATCAGGACCTCTAACACGGTGATACCTGCAATGTTTATCAAAGTACATAATAATACAGGTGTCCACAAATGGTTTCTAGCATTACAAAAATTTATTACAATGAAACTATTGCAGTTACAGTTGTATGGTTTTTGGCAAAAGAAATACAAAATCATATATTTTTTTACAATGTCAATAAACTTCCATATATGCGCCGTTTGTCACCCGCAGAATGTCCAAACCATATTCAAGTTCGCGCCATGTATTTTGCAACATCTCTTGGGTGACACCAACAACAGCGTCAGTTATCCTTCTTCTCAATGTATCCACATCAGGTACACGTATTGCATGCACTATGTCCTTAACATAAATGGTATGTCTTTGAAAAAGTCTAGGGGGGGGGGTTATGTTCGGTGATCGTGGTGGCCTGGGTGTCGCAAAGCTAAGAAAAAGGGACGCTCTGTAAAGAAAAGGGGACCAATGACTCTGTTATGCATTAAACCGCAGCAGACATTTAATTTAGGGCCACATACCTAAAACCATGATACCACAAAACACATTGTACCTTCTCAGACAATGATGCCATTTTCAGTCTTGCGATTGCAGCGCCTCCTACATTAAGCCTCTACCTAGAACAAAGAAGTAAAAAAAAATGTATGAGTTTATCTATATTTTACCACAAACCATACAACTGTAACTGTAATAGTTTCATTGTAATGAATTTTTGTAATGTTGGAAACCGTTTGTGGACACCCTGTATTTTTTCTGAAATTCAGATATGCAATGGCTTGGACTGAGGTTATTTTAAACGGGCTTCCCACTAGATTTCTGTTCATGTAAGTGTTGTACACCGTACTGTCACGACGGTATTCTCTGGAATCGTGACTGTATCCTCAGGATACAAAAATGAGGTTAAATTTCTGGTTAGCTGACGCCTTTATTTAAAAGCACTCATAAACGTAAACGGGAGCAATACACAGTGAATAGTTCTATAATCTTGCAAGATCGCTGAGCAGCAGTTAAATGTAATGAAACAGCAATTAAATATTCAAATAATTCACAAAATACCGTATGTTATTTTCGAACACTGACGTATCTCACAATTTAATTTAACTCATATTACGTCAACTACTCGCCAACTGAGCGGCGATTCCGTTTATATACTCCACGTAGAAATTTTTTAAAGGGATCATATTTTTAAGCTTGCCGACTTGCCGACTTTGGTGACTTTTTGAATGTACTGATACTTTAAGAAAGTTCTAGTACATTGAAAAAGTCACCAAAGTCGGCAAGTTGACGAGAAATCGTCGCGATCCTGCTCTAAAAGTCAAAATATGGCAACCCTACATTCACGTAATAGGAGTGGCTGCCTGTAAAGGTGTTTTCTTCTTCTGAGGACTCTTAAGAGCCTCTATATAGTGAAGTCATCTTACATATTTATAACAGTATCATTCCCGAATAAGACAGTTACACACCCACAAACATGTTATATCTGTAAATCCTTTCTGTAACGCTTCTATGGTTGTTTCCAACTAATTAGGCAATGCCCGGCAACTTCGTAATAGGCCATTTTTTCGCCTACATTGCTTAGCTGCCAAGTTCACTTCTTAATTTCTTGAATTCTTCACAAGAAGCTCTGCAATCAATTTTATTCAATTTAGTATAATCAATTTAAAAAATAAAACCCTCTAGAATAAAATAATTATTTGGTCGTTTCCAAATTAAAATTAAAAGCGCGAATTAAAATTTTGCGTCCGAAAGCGCTTGAACTTTTAATGTGTTTTTAACGTCTTTTAGTATGATCAAATAAAGGCTTTTATTCTAAAGTATTTTATTTCTTTTATTTTAGACGTGATACCATAATAATATTAGTATAATCACTTTACTATATAGTGTACAGTGTACACTAGTTGACCTTTACATATAAAGTTGCTTGAGTTGCTTGAATTTTAATAAGGGCCCTCTATGTGCAAAGAGTGTAAGTAAATTTCATTCATATATCTTTTGAAGCAATCCTATAATATTTAGAATAAAGCTTGTTGATAAATTTTCAGTCAGTCCCATTATATTTAGCTCTTTTATCTGGATCCTATTCTATCAAGATTTTGATAAGTGTTTTTGACAGTTTTGTGACCTAAATAAATTTGTGATGGATCAGTCGTTCGTCTAAGAATCTGATCCATACATTCTCTGCTTTTAAAACCATTTCTACAACCACAAAATCCATTCTTGCACCATATTTTAAGAATTTAATGTGCACCATATAAAAATCTGGAGTGAATGGCGCTACTCGATTTTCTCATTCATTCGTATTTCAAATTGCTCAGGTTTGTTTCAGTCAGATGAGTGACAGAACCCCCGTTCGACCTACTCGAAAGTGTATGGTAGCTGTTTCCCCCACCCAAACCGCAACGGGTCGCATTGCTTGACATTAAGTTTAGATCAATATGGTAGCTGTTTCACCACCCAGACCTGGGGACTCACCCGAAGATCTAGAGCAACTATTTCCCCAACTGTTCGTTTGTTTGTTCGACCCAGACCGTCCGACCTACCTGAAGGTGTAAGGTATCTGTTAAACGGCCGGGACAGTTCCACCCAATTTAGACCGGAACCAATGGGAATGGCATCCACAAGGACTGTACTTACTTCCCCTACCACAACCTCTCGGAAGGACTTATTAACCCACATATTTAACGTGCCCGTTCTCTGCATAAACACGCTGAAAGTTTAAGAAGAACCGGAAAACGAACTCGGGTTGTACGAGTGCAATCCCCGCTCGCTAACCTCTAGGCAGTCCCACTCCCTCCCCAACTATGTCTTCTTCTTTGACCCAGACGGTCCTACCTACCCAAAGGTGTAATGCATCTATTTGGACTGTCTGGAAGTTCTACCAAATTTAGAACCGAACCCAGTGGGAGTTGCATTCACAAGTATAATACCCTCCTACCCTCCTCCCCCTACCACCAACATCTCGTAAAAACGTACGGGCCCACATATTTAGCGTGCCCGTACTCCGCGTGAACACGGTGACAGTCTGAGTAGAACCGGGAATCGAACTCGGGTCATCCGATTGCATTCCCCGCAAGTAACCACTGGGCTATCCCACCACCTTTCAAACTGTTTCCACTTAGAGCATCATCCCCAATAATGGCTGACAAGTAGAAGGTGGTGTGTATTTCTGCGGATAGATATATGCTTGGAATGGCATTAATGCAATGAAAACTATTTTAAAGTGAGTGCAGTTGAATGGTAAAAGCTCAAGGTATTGAAAGTGAGTAGTGTTATTTAATCATTTGGATTGTGAACCGAGTTATATGTGTTCTAAATCTTCAATGTTAAGTGTGTTTTTTTTTCAAATAATCTAAAGTTCAAGACAATATGGCGAACTTTTTCTCCATCCTGAATTTGGGGTCTTATGGGGTTTTTGGCATATAGTCAATTGTCTATTAATGCTTGGCTTGATTCCCAGAATGAAGTTACTTTAAAATAGAATTATGCAGAAAAATATAAAATATTCTACTCTTTGAGTTCATTCTAAAGTTATGATTGTGAAATGACTGGTTTCGTCTATTTTAGACTTGGATCAGCCGACTGCGAGAGAGCCTTTTTCTTTAGAAGGCCTCTGAGTTGCTCGAGGCTTTGAAAAATTACCGTAGGATTTTGGGACCTTAATTATTATTTATATGAAGCTTGATACCTGAATCATTGCTGGCACAGACAGCCAATATTTTGAAAAGAATCTTCCTGTGTCGTCATTACTTTCCTTTTGTCTTTATGACGAAGTGCTGCAGATACACACACACACATCACTCTAAAAATAGTTTTTAGTATACTATGGATCCCAAAACATGTAGATCCTTCAAAAACTCGAGTTGCGATTTTCGACACGATTCTAATGCTTTACCTATACATTAAGATGTATTGTAGGGAAAGTAACAAATATTCTGCTTAGTTCTAGATTAGCTCTCACAAAAACATTCTAAATATAATACTTTCTTTGTGAATTCGTGCGCTTTTTCTAGAGTGATTGTGTATGCAACTCTTATATATGAACACACACACCAGAGCTAGATAAACGTAACTCATTTTAAATATAGAGAAAGTATTCAGGAAGTTATATAACGTGTACTTTCACCAATCTTACAGTGATGGCAGTTGTGTAAATTAAATATGAGTTCATTAGGAACAATAGGAAGAAGTTTAGATCGACTGGACTTTAAAGCCAAATCTGATAGATTTGGCTTTAAAGTCTTTTCTTATGACCTACATTCTTAGATATCTAGGGGGTCTTCCCACAGTCCTAAGAATTCTATAAGGTTTGAATTTTAGGGTGTCTAATTGAGGAGATTCGAATTCCGTATATGTGTGCTTTCAGAATGTGTATTTTCACATAATTACCTTAAAGTGATGGTAGTCGTGTAAGTTCATTAAGAACAGTTGGAAGTATACCAAAAAAGTTTAGAGCGTATTTTTTATTTCAGATCTGAAAGATTTGACTTTAAAGTTCTTTCTTATGACCTACATTCTTAGATATTTAGGAGGTCTTCCAACAGTCCTAAGAATTCTATATGATTTGGATTTTAATTGGGGAGATTTGAATTCCGGATATGAGTGGTTTCAGAATGTGTATTTCCACCAAAATTGCTTTACGGCAATGGTAGTCATATAAGTAAAACATGAGTTCATTAGGAACAGTTAGAAGTTTACAAAAGAAGTTTCGAGCGTGTTTTCTATTTCAGATCTGATAGATTTGACTTTAAAGTATTTTCTTATGGCCTAATTCCTTATATATCTAGGGGTTTTCCAATATCCTTAAGAAAGGATTTGGATTCTAGGGTGTCTAGTTGAGGAAAATTGAAATCCAGATATGAGTAGAGGTCCCTATATATGCATATATACGTATATATATATACAGAAGGTCCCAATAACATTGACCTCGGCTTTTATTCTTTAAATATTGATCTTAGACATATATAATAAATTACAAAATTGCGCAAAAAAAGGTACAGAATTTTATGAAATCGATTAAAATTTCCAAGGGAGTTAAATTTTAAGAAATACAAAATTTAGATTTTTATACGGCCCCCGTATAAAAACATTTCCAATGAGTAAAATGTGCCCCATACACTAATTAAGTGATGTACAAAATTTCAGTATTTTATCATAAAAAGTCCCAGAAATATGAAAAGACAAAAATGCTAATTTAAACCACTTTTCGATGCATCGACATGGGTTCTCAGAGGGGAAAATTCATGTCGACAGATCGCGTTTCAGGGGTCATACACAAATTGCGAAAGAAAACAATGATTGCATGAATAAATAATAATTTTGCTATTTATCGGTACAAAAGTATCTACACTGTGTAGAAATAATAACTTTACACAAAGATTACAAAGCTTGTTCAAAATGTTTTCCCTCCATGCCAAGGATCCACTAAAGATAAGATATTATTTGACTATGATGCATTTCTGCCTTGCGTCATTTGCACTCTTGCTGTAAATATTCACATTTTAATTTGTGATTAATCTCTCACCAACTTTGTTTAAACATATCTCTGGGACTTATTATGATAAAATGCTGAAATTTTGTACATCATCTTATTAGTCTATGGGACACATTTTACTCATTGGAAATGTTTTCGTAGGGGTACCGTATAAAAATTTAAATTTTGTATTTCTTTAAATTTAATGCCTTGAAAATTTTTATAGATTTCATAAAATTATGTACCTTTCTTTACGCAACTTTGTAATTTTTTATATATGTCTTAAGATCAATATTTAAGGAATAAAAGCCGAGGTCAATGTTTTTAGGACACCCTCTATATGCTTGTAGTATTTCAGAAAATACTTTAAACCGTAATTTATGTCCGAAAATAGCATTATGTGCATATAATTCAATCCAGTTGAACCGAGAGTTGCCGTCATGTACCAGGAAAAGTTAACTTCTAAAATGCTTTATTTCCCTAGCACTTTTTCATCCTGTAGGGCAGCTGGGATTTTAAGTCTCACCTCCTTGCATATTTTATACAGGATAGGCCATTTAAGATAGTGTATTGATAAATATTTAGGCATTTTTAATATATTTATACTCACTTTTGGACAGAGGACTTCGGATTTTTCGACAGGATACATAGGAAAGTACAGCTCCGATTCTAAAAAAACGTAATGCAAAACAATTTTAAGATTTCGTAACGTTTATTGAAAGAGGTTTTTGCTTTTTGCACTTGGCAGGAAGTAGTCTATCATGGTGTCTTTTTCTGAGATTTCATTACTTTTGTAGAAATATTTATCAACGTGATTACTCATTGATATAGCATTGATATAGCATACTCATTGATAGGCATTGTAAATTTTACTTACCCCTCATCCTTACCTTAGAATCATGTACCTCTTAGCACAGGCCACTCCTCATGATTTGTTGTGTATTGGTTGCCACAAAAGCCAGCTGTATTCCAGACCTGAAACGGTCCTGGAGCTTTTGAAATCCCACAAGATCATGAACTTCATCTGATGTTGCTTTCAGTCAAATAGGGATAAGCAACAACAACAACAAACATTTATTCATGTTTCCTCAGTTTTTTAAACTCTAAATCAAATTTATCAAGTTTTAAAAGAGAAGTATGCACCTACCATCAAAACACACAAAATTAACCATCATTAATTAAAATCGGTTCAGTAGTTTAGACTATGCATCCATCAACACTGAATAAAATGTCCAAAATTCCAGTTTTCTACAATTTTTGAAATTCTAAATCAAAATTATATTCAAGTTTTAACAGAAAAATATGTATTTCCCACCAGAACACACAGAATTAGCCACCATTAATAAAAATTGGCTCTGTAGTTTAGGTCATCCAACACTGAAGAAAATGGTCGAAAAATCATGTTTTTCCAATTTTTCAATCTCTAAATCAATTTTATCTCCTTTTAAAAATTTTAAAAATGAAGTATGTACCTCTTACCAGAACACACAAAATGAGCCATCTTTAATAACATTGGTTCAGTAGTTTAGGCTGTAGGACAGTCCACAATGAAGGAAAAAAGACGGAGCCGAAAATCGTAAAAGTGGACTGTAAAAATTATATTTTCTCAAGTGCTACTGCATCAATTGTAATTTTATTGTTTTGTGTTCGTTAACTTCGTAATACTATTACTGTGAGACCGGGAGGCACCTGTGAGACCAGATTTAAGACCAAGAATATGTGAGACAGTTTTATGTTCAATATTTATTAGGGCTGTAATGTTTGACAATGGTGTCAGACATAAGGACGTCAGTTTTACAACACCCTGACCCGAGAGGTCAAATAGGCCATAAACATAGGAGGACAAAGGAAAGCCACGATATTGGATAAAAATGTTAACCAATTATGGAAGATGTCTGGTCGCATGCCCCTGAGATCGACCAATGGGAGCCAAATAAGTGTGTCAGATCTCAGGCAAAGAGAGGCGGGAACCAAAAGGTTACACAGAGATACGTACACGACTTCAACACGAGATTCAAGAGTGATTTCATAAAGAGTAATTCCACAAAAATTTCCTAATATAGAGTTATTCCAAAACTATTCCACAGATATGTCCGGCAGTACAATATGATCGATGAGTACGAGTGGGAGTACTACACCTCGAGTTAGTTCCAGTACAATATGATCGACTTAAGAACGAGCAATGTGACAAAGTCCAAAGACAGACTTGAAAGTATGTGCTTACCAAATGTTTAAGAAAGTCATAAATGCAATTTAGGCATTTTTAATTTACCTGGTCTCACATATACTATCTCCTCCACAAAATAATACGATAATTGTTGTAATCAATTTAATAATTAACCAAATGTTCTTAATAAATGATGTTATTTTAAAGTTAAAATATATATGCTGCAGTTAATTGTAGCATTATGTGAATAAATATTCTATTTCAGGATTCGCACTAAAGATAAATATGGTGGGTTTAAGCGGCACACAACGCAATGTGTTTTAATGTTTCACGACCTTACGATATTACGGCCATGTTAATTATGAATAATTTAATAAGTATAAAAGCCAACTTAAAGTTTACTCTTTTGTGCACCACAGCACCATATGCAGTTTTGATGTTTACGACGAAACAAAGCGCAGACTTTTAGTCACTGTTTTATGACAGTCTTGGTCCGGAAAGTCATGACCTCAAAATTTACGTCATACAAATTACATGTGTGGTTGGGGCAAAATATCCTAGGGCTAAGACTTAAACCAAGCTTAGCCCTAGACTGAAAGATCCAATAATGCAAAGATGCGACATCGCACTGAGTAGCATCCAATGACAGCAAGGAGGGCGTATCTGAACCTCAGGCAAAATGATGCGACTACAAATAGGAAAGTTTGGTTTAATGATTAAGTTAACGAACTCGTGCAAAGAGATAATAGTGGGTTTTGCGGCCACGATAGCAATGTACAAATGTTACGATTCACGACCACTTTAATTCAGATTAACAATTTAATCCACAAAATTTATATTCATTTAAAAAGTAAACCCAACTCAATGTTTAATCACCACAATTACGTAAGAAGTATCAAGTCTATATTTATCTTGGGGGCTGAGATACAGACCTAAAAATCGCGTTTCGTCACGTCACGTATGGTATACACATGCCAACAACAAATTCGAAAAATGACGACTTGGAAGAGTGGAACGCTGCTACGTTCCAAATATCTATTAAATAATTGACAGGATAATGAAAATAATGCATTTGAAAAATATTCTATCAACTTTGGATTCTTTTTATTATTTTCATCGAAGTCTTATTTTTCAGTTTTGGTTCAATAACTATGACAGTTTTCAGATAGAGGCTACATGAATTTATGACTAACTGTACAATCTTTGACAGACACCTCATCCATTTCGAATCTGAGTCTTTGGATTATTCAACCAGGAAAGAAAAGCTGAAAATAGTATAAAAATGTCTAATGCATGAAAAGTAATTTGGGATTCATTGAACAAAAGGCAGATGCATAAACATTACTGAAAGTAAATTTCAGTATGAGTATATTTTTAAGAAATCTTAATGCTTTCGAAAATGGCACAATGATTAATGCTACCAACCCAAGTTTTCGATTTACAGCTTCAATTGATTTCGCATTCTGAGAATAAAATAACTTTCTTTTCGGCGTTTTTTTTCTATTGCGTTTTGGTGTCATCGACTTGTGACAAGAAATAAATATTTTCCGCTACGTAATGGATACGAACTTCTTAGTAAACAAATTTTGTTAATTGTTATTATCATTTCATGTTATGTTATTACTATGAATCCAAATTTTATTATTATGTATTTAGATGAAATTATAATACTTCTATACATTTTGAATTAAAATGTAGATTGCATTTAAGAGAATCTTACTTTATTTCTAATTACAAGCATAATACACTAAAAGCATCCAGCTATCCAGCTGTATGAAGAATCTTAGCTGCCCCGTAAAAAAAAATCCCAGCTGTCCTGCAGGATGAAGAATCAATCTGTCAAAATATGTTACACAACAAATGAATTTTGCTGCCAGGTATTGGTTATTACAATGATCGCATAATAAGCATAAAACTGGTTCATGAATGCTGCCATCTGCAATAGAAGGGTGATTCTAACTTTACGAATGCCCCTTATAGGAAGGGTTCCATAACTATGAACTTGACCGTTGCAATATCATATAGCTTCAACTAAATATTCTATATTATATTAGATCATTTTCGCTTCCACAGAGAACGCTATACTTATGGAATTTATACAATAAATTACGTCAAATTTGGTTTGCTTGTTTTAAATGATAACATAAAAAATCTGATATGGGCAGCACATGACTTTCCACACAAAATCAAATTCATTTTATTTTTACTTCTTCAATAATTCATCAAATTCAGTTTAATTGCATAAAATAACACAAATAATTATTTCACGTTATATGGAATTTGTACTTTTAAATCAATTTTCGTTTTCATTTGATAAATGGACGTATTTTCAAAAGCGGTATAGTAAAATTGCAAAAAGGCTAACATATCTCGAAAACGGCTAGTCCTAATGGGGTTTATCTTATTTTTTTCATCTCCAAAAACATATGTATAAAACAAGTATGTATTTAAGGCATACATTTGAGCACACATAGTTTTTATTTTAGATTTCAGCGATTTCTGAGGGCAATTTCTAAAACAAAAAGCAGGTTCTACTTTTCCGAGTCATACCAAAATCTAATCAGCACCAGAAGAATCTATAAGTGACTTATCTACCAAATGTTGTGAAATTTGGTCAATTGGTTTTTTAGCTAGAGATGATACATGCAATTTTTGCGTATCATTTAGCAAAAAAAAATAGGTTCTTTTAGCCAGAATCGTACAAAAATCTAATCAGCACCAGAAACACCCACAAGTGCCTCACTTATAAAATTTTGTGAAATTTGGTCAATTACTTTTTGAGTTAGAGTGAATACATACATTACACACACCCAGAGAGAGAGAGAGAATGAGAGATAGGGAGAATGAGAGAGAGAGAGAGAGAGAGAGAGACTCCACGCTAAAAATAATGTTTTGCGTTCCAGAGGTCCCAAAACGTGTAGATCCGTCGAAAACTCCAGATACGATTTTCAACACGATTTTAATACTTTCCTTGTACATTATCATGTATTGTAGGGAAAGTAAAAACTATTATTTATGATGGACATACATTTATATAAAAGCTCTTTATGACATCGCGCCGAAATTCTACTAATTAGTAAGAGAAATAGTGTGTTAGATTCATCAGATTTCCTGCTACAGAATATCTAATGTTATCGTCCTTGTCTTGCTATATTGGGAAGAAATTGGAATTGTACTCGTATAATCCACGAATATATAAAATAATATTGTATCTAGTAGCGAAGCGTGAAAGGAAGCTGGGAAGACCGTGTGTACCCAAGCTATCCGCTGGCAACTTAATTTCTATTCATTCGTTCACTAATCTTAATAAGGGCATAAAATGTATCAAATAATGTATAATTAAAGTGAGAATTGCTTCGTAGTGGGTTGTTTAAATAGTCACTGTCTCCCAAAATGCCCTTCATACTTCGCCACTGAGTATCTCGGATATTGAATTAGTTCACATTTATAGAAATAGTACTTGTATTCAATCCTACCAAAGACAGGGAAACTAACACTCTTAAGATTATCTGGGTGTGGCTTTCAATGGATTTTCTCATACCAAAAGCGTTTTAAATAATTTGTGCTTTTTTTTTAATTTATCAAATTTTGCAAACCTTGCAAGAAAAAATTTGAACCATCTGTATCATTGGTTCAAATGATCTCAATTATAACATGTCACCATTCATTTTGAAGGACTTGATAAAAAATATTTCAATTGAAATCAATTTTGACAATGTATACCTTGTAGGGGAGGGGTCGGTTTCTCCTCTAGTGGACTAATGACGTCACTAACACAAAAATTGTATCGCGGTAATTTTCACTACAATGATTGAAACTGTTGAGTTTCGTTATCATAAATATTATCCATAATAGAGCCGTAAATAGTATCCATAATTAAATCATATTTTGGCATATACTGCCATGTTAATAAACTGTAAAGTTCTGAATAAAGTTTTCGCTCGAATTTATTCAAATCGATCTAGTTCTCGATATTACTATAACAAAGCCGGATATAAAGTTTCATAAAAATCCATTAATATTTGTCAAAGCTATCGTGTACACAAAAAATTAACCACAGACAGACAGACGAGCCAGACAGACAGACGTACATCACTCTAAAAAGAGTCAAAACGTTTTCAAGAAGTCCTAAAATATATATTAACAGCAAAATCTAAAAATCGAAAATTTTCGTGCAAACAATACTTTGTCTATACTATATAAGGAGAAAGTAAGGATTCTATAGAAGGAGAAAGTAAAAATAAATTTAAACTTTTTTTTAATGCATTTTATTTTGTTTAACAATGTTTGGCACTTAACATCTGACAGCTATTTTAATCTAATAATGGCCCAATTAGGTTCTGTTTCGTGTTTGATAATATAAATATGCAAAATGCGAGATTTCAGTTCCCGGGTGGGAGCTTCTAGATGGTAGGAAAATACTTTTTAACACCCCTCCCCATTTTAACCACCCCCGAAGGAGAAATCGAAAATCTGACTCCGTTGGATTCTGTTCTGTAGATACGAAAATTTAGCCTTGTAGATCAATGGGAAGGGGAAGTTGGAAAGCCTGGGATGTCTTTTGGGAAAAATCCATTTTCCGCCCATTGGGAGTAAATCCAAAATTTGGTTCTGATTGGTTCTGCCCCGTGGTCGATACAATTATTGTGCAAAGATTCAGGCTTTTTGTGTCACTGGAGAACTTCTGGAGAATCTGGAAAGAAAAAATAAAGTTCAATTATTATATAGATATGGAACTTTTACCGGTGTTCCAGAAAAATAAAATTCTACACAATGCAATCAAGATCTGTTACAATTTCAACCGAGAAGAAAGTACCAGCTAATCTTACTGAAAGTTTTATTGCACTTCTTATAATCCCTTTGCGCTCCTAACGGAAATAACTTTATGGTTCTCTCTTAACGCCTCAGTGCACTCTTAAATTAAACGATCTATGAATTGATATAAATGAGATTTCGGAATATTTGACAAAATCGAACAAAATTTCCACAATTTTTTTTTCAAGTCAAACTAATTTCAGATGAAATTACTTATGCGGTAACCTTAATGAGAATTTAAATGACGAAGGGATAAACAAACATCCTGTAAACCAAGAAACTTAGTTTTCAGGAACGTTTTAATTATAATAATATTGAACTTTCAAACTTGTTATACATAGTTCTAAAAGTCTGATATGCTCAACTACCTACATAATTACGAATTAAAATAGGGTGCAGATACAATGGCACAAATTACAGTTTTCTTATAATTATTTCTCTGAAAATAAATAATTTTTTTTCACCAATTCTAATAAGCGTACCAAACTTTGTGGATTTTTTTTTACCCTGTCGCAAGATCTCTTTCTGTGTAGAAAAATAAAAACGTTAATATCTAGAGAACGGATCTTGATAACTCTCAAATATATGCCCGGTTATGTGGAGTTAAAAGAAATTACTCATTTGATAATATTAACAATATTTTCATGATTCTTTTCCATCTTAGATCAAAAATGTGTACCATCTCGAGAACATCGTATGTCAGCATTTCGCAGGGCTAAAACCAAGCAGAATGGAATGTAAAGTGGCCGATTGACGGGTTGCTGTATCGCCCTGAGGATCAACTAATAAGACACGGAGGACGTATCTAGACCTCAGACGAAATGATGAATGAATGAGGCGAAATGAATGGCAATTGGTAGAGAAAGTTCAACAAGATATTTCGGTGAATTCCGAATGTCCGGCTTGTCGTGCTTTAAAAATGATGGCAAGCAATAACTGCTCAGTAGCGGTGGCATTTCGA
This sequence comes from Amaurobius ferox, assembly GCA_951213105.1. NCBI lineage: Eukaryota > Metazoa > Arthropoda > Arachnida > Araneae > Amaurobiidae > Amaurobius > Amaurobius ferox. Next base: position 136,982,416 of record OX578134.1, read on the forward strand.
CAATTAGTATCCGACAGTTGAGTAGCAGTGGTATTCCACAATTAGAGTGTGTTTCAATTGGCATGGCAAAAGGCAATGAAGGTCCAACGGTGCTTTTCAATGTCCAAGACGACAAGCAGAGGTATGTGAAAATCTGCATTGAATATTTGGTCTATATGATTTTGAGCAAATATAATCCCGGTCTCACACGTGCAGGTTCTTCTCCTTAAGGGTGTATATATAATTAACGTAAATTTATCGTAATTATAAATAATATGTGTAATAAATAATGTTTATTTTAAAATTTAAAATTGAAGGAAGTCAATTGTGTAGTATATTAATTCATAATTATATTTTAGGAACTCGCACAAAGAACAAATGGTGGGTTACAGCGGCCACGATATGCAATGTACGAATATACGATTTACGAGCAATAATTAATAAGAATGATAAATTCAATCCAATCAAATATTATTTATAAAGGAGAAAACTCCAATGCTCATTTTCTTTCACCACACAGATATTTCGAGATTACTTAATTGTTACAATTTGGATTAAGCACTGACTGTACATTTCTATATTATAAAGTTCATCTCTCTAATCAATATCAAACAAAATAAAAATTAATAATATGAGTCTGCAGATTATCATGTGTTGATCGCATCAAATTCCTCTTCTATAATAAGATTTATTCACGCATACGAGGCAGAAACAAAAGTACATCTTCTCCCTCTCTCCTCTGAAAAGTATCGCATCATTACAAATTTTATCTTACATTTTCGAATAAAAAAATTTATCATGAAAGTTTGAAAAAACAGTTAACTTTTATATTAGCGCTTTAGGTGCTAATATGCATGTGACTTTTATATTAGCGCTTTAGCATTGTGCTGCCGATCGTATTGATTACATTTCCTCACACGGTGGAATTGATGAATTAAAATAAAACATCAGGTTTCGTTGTCTTATTTTTACCTTCCTAAAAATATCCAATATACAATGCTCCTAAGAAAGTCCTTAAGCATCCCAATAGAAAAGTCAATGAGTGTGCATATTAGGTATATCTAACATTTTTGGGGGGTAAGCCTTGAGATAACCCCAAACATTGATGAACTGTGCAAGCATAAACAAGCACAAATATTATAGATTACCCAGTGAAATGTTTATAACTTTATAAGATTTATTAAATGTGCTATGTCATTTATTGTGTTTATCGATTTATGTACTTTATGCATATAAAATTTAATATACAAGGTAGGATCAAAAAGTTCAGAGACTGCGCTGATATCTCCAACCCTGATTGGAGGAGAGGGGAACTATTGTACCGTGGCGTAAAACATATGACACGAGATGTGAAAAGGAAGAAGCAGGTTTTTTTCCAGACAATGCATGTCAGTGAACTGTAGTCGTCCGCGTTCGTCGAAAACAGAAATGGCGTTTGAAGAACAACGCGCGAATATCAAATTCTGCCAGCATTTAGTGAAATCGACGACAGTAACATTACACCTGCTGCAACAGGTGCAATGTTTCTATCGTCGATTTCCCGAGGCAGAATATGGTATTTGCACGTTGTTTTTCAAACGCCATTTCTATTTTCGACAAACGCGAACGACTACAGTTTATTGACACGCATTGTCTGGAAAAACTCTGCACTGCGGACCTGCTTCTTCCTTTTCACATCTCGCGTCGCATGTGCATCTACGCCACGGTAAAATAGTTCCTCTCTCCTCCAATCAGGGTTGGAGATATCAGTACAGTCTCCGAATATTTTGATCCTACCTTGTATATATATATACTACGTTTCATTTCCGACGTAAACTTTGACGAAAAATGCTTAGTTTAGTGTTGAAGACCCAGACCGTCCGACTCGTCCAGAGGACTTAGAGTAACAAGTTGGACGGCCGGGAAGGCTTAGTTTAGTGTGTACTACCACTTCGTAAAGATTGGCCTATCTATTTTTAATCACCCTGTATATATATATATATATATATATATATATATATATATATATATATATATATATATATATATATATATATATATATATATATATATATAGCATAGTAAACATATTAAAATAAAATTATTTCACAGTTATCCAATTTTTCTCCAGAAGTTGGCGCAATGCAGCACATTCTCCTAAAGTAACATACAAGATTCATATGAAAAAGAGAGGGGAAATGACCAAATGCAAGGCATAAAATGGTAGAGGGGGATGGCGACCCCTCTTTCCCGGAAACCTCTTTCCCGACCCCTCTTTTTCGGGAAAGAGGGGTCGCCATCCCCCTCTACCATTTTATGCCTTGCATTTGGTCATTTCCCCTCTCTTTTTCATATGAATCTTATATATATATATATATATATATAGTGTGTGTGTGTTCAATAAATGAATAAACTCTAAAATCAGTGTTTAAATAAAATAATGACCCATATTAAAACTAATAATTTACAAAAATACATAATCATCAAAAGACCTAATTACGTATGATTCGCAATAATTGTGTGTTTTCAAGCTTTAATTTCGATATTTACGATTTCTTCGAAACCACATTTTACAGGATATGCATACAAACGAAGTAGACATTAATATTCTCCGCGTAAATTGCAGAGTCGATTTTCTTTTGAATAGCAAAGGTACCACTCATCAGGAAGGAAACCGAAAACTAACAAGACACTCTTAACTTTATGCAGATTTGATACGTTTCTTGGAGTTGCAATCAAACTTTCTTTGAAAGTTGATTCGAATAAGGAAATCGGGCTTAAATTTTCCGAAAATAAATATTGAAACTCAATCCGATTGAAAATGGAGAAAGTTAGATGTTTAATATCTATCCTATACAAATGAGATTTTTTGTTTATCTTTATTAAAAGTTGGGATCATGTAACGGATAAAAAAAATCTGATGTAGGCAGCACATGACTTTCCCTGCATAACGCAATGACTTTTTTCTCTTTCACAGCAAATTTAGGATATACAAGATCCACAGCACAATGGATTTGCCATTGAATGTTTAGGTACAATGTTTTTGGTCTTGAATGTTTTGGTACAATAGTTTTAGCCTTAAATGTTTTGGCACAATAGTTTTGAATTGAATGATTTGACACATTGTTTCAGGCACAATTGTTTTTACATTGAATGTTCTGGTACAATGGTTTTGGAAGTAAATGTTTTGACACGATGGTTTTGTATTGAATGTTTTGACACAATGTTTCTGTTTCATACTTATTCATACTCACATTCAAAAATCTCATTAAATTGCAATGGACATATAATAAATACCCCGTGAAATAAATCACTATTTGGTAATTCTTTTCCGTCAAAATATAACACTATTACAAAATATATTTTCTCTTAAATGGAATGAACTAGATCCACTAGAATGATATTACTAGGTGTCTTTCCTAATATTGCTTATGGAAAGTGAACCTATTTGTTGATAAAATATTTAATTTTGTTTAATTTTTTTAAATTTTTTTAAACGCGCAATACCTCGAGAACGGTTCATGTTAGCCCTCTAAAATTCGCGCCATTCGTTTTATAACTGAAAATTGCATATGAAATTAATTATTTAACAGTATTCAAGATCCTGATTTGTTATTAATAGTTTCCAAAATTCTTTTGTAAATCGTGCAATATCTCGAGAAAAGTTCATGCTAGTGTTCTAAAATTTGTGTCATTCATTTTCTAATAATAAAAAATAAGTCTAAAATGATTATATATTTATCATTATTAAGAGTCTTCATTTTTTATGGATTTTTTGAAAAATTCATTCAAAAATTAGGGAGTCTTTCGAACATTCGATTGCGTGTAAAATTAATAGGCTCCTAATGTTCACTGATTGTAATAATCGTACCATATTATTTTTGAAACGTTTCTTTCATTAGTGAAATAACGCGTTGACAGATTTACGGACACACACACAGAAAGAGAAAGAGAAAGGGAGCCATCATCTCAACATTCGATTGGAGGTCAGTAGGTAAAACACTCGAATATCTCCTCCGTAAAATGTTCGAATATCTCCTCTTCCGTAAAATATTCGAATAGCTCCTCCTCCGTAAAATATTCGAATAGCTCCTCTTCCGTAAAATACTCGAATTCAGATTTTCAACTCCGTCACAATACTTTCTCCAGGGTTAGCCCAGTGATTAGCGGGCTGTAATTGCACTCAATAGGCCCGGGTTCGATTCCCTCCGCTGCCAAAACTGCCGCCGTGTTCACGTGGAGTACGATCACGTTAAACTTGTGGGTCCGTAAGTCCTTCCGAGAGATTGGTGGTAGGGGAAAGAGGGTAAGGTCCCTGTGGATGCCACCCCCACCGGATTCCGGTCTAAATTGGGCGGCTCTTCCCGACCGTCCAAACAGTTACCTTACACCTTTCTGGTAGGTCGGACTGTCTGAATCTCAACAACAACAACAATACTTTCTCCATAGTGTTATGACGTACCCTCTGGCATCGTGAGTGTACGCTCAAGATACAAGAATGAGTTTAAATTTCTGGATAAGTAATATGTTCATTTACAAGCACAGCGTAAACAGTAACAATATGCAGCAAATAACTCAATAACTATCTCACAACCTCACTAAACAACTCTCAGGTACCTTAAAACAATAATTAAATGCTACACTAATTTTACAAACAGCTAATACTATTCTCAAAACATTGACGTATTCCACAGTTCAAGATATCTCATATCACTTTAACAACTTTTCAACTGAGTGATGATTCCTTTTATAGACTCTCTGCAGAAACGTCTAGAAATCTATCATATCTCAAAGAATATTCGTTATTTTGAAGTGTTTCTCGAACCTCAGAAAAGTCGCAAAATTGGCGATAAATCGCCAATTCTAACAACCCCTCCGAACTTCAGCTTATGGCAGCCTTAAATCCACGGCATAGGAAAAGATGCCTGTACGGGTGTTTTCTCAGTCTGATATTCAAAAGACTCCAGTGAGGAGGGCATTTTACACGTTTTGACACTGCCTCTTCCCTAAGTCTGGGCAGTATCATTCTAGTGTGTTCCAAAATATGAAGCTAATCTGTTGATATGGACGACATTTGGATTAGTTGAAGGCGATTTGATTTCTAAATTCGGTAAACAGAACTATTTATTCTTTCCTTTATGACTTAGGGTCCTTCCCAGTTACGAGGTAGTTTCGGCGCTTCAATTAACTATTTTTAGACTGATATAACAATGCCTGAATAGCAATAACCGCAGAGACTGTCGAAGGGTGTTGATATAACGGCTCTGGCTTTAGTTCTTTACATGTGCAAACGCTTCTTTTAGCCCGAAATGTTCCGTTATTACCAAATATTAAAAAAAAAATGTCAGATCGAAGAATATTCACAGTACCCAAAAATAAAGATGGTGATAAGATTTCTTATGGTTGAAATTCTCTACATCTTATGCAATATCTATTAGGGACCAAAATTGCACATTTGTCACCTTTTTCAATAAAAATGTTATTTAGGAACAGCGACAGCGTTTCATCCCGCCAAGATTCGAATCTGTAATTTGCATGTGTATATTATACTTGACAAAGCTCGATTTCTAGGGGTCTGTAACTCATCACCAAGAAAGCTAAATACTTGACACATTTTTCTCTGTAAAGTCGTCTCAAAGCAGAGATAAACAAAACAAAATAAATACAATTGGTGCAGTAAAAGCTGAGAAAAATAACTTTAAAAAGGCACTTTTTACGATTGTCGTTTTGACTTTCTATTCTTCAGTATTGCCGGATCTACACCCCTTACTACTGAAGCGATTTTCATTAATGATGGCTAATTTTGTATATTATGGTACTAAATACATACTTTTCTTTAAGCCAAGAAAATAAATTTGATTTAAAATTGAAAAAATTAACAATAAAACATAAATAAATGGTGCTCAGCTGTAAAGTATACTTTGCAAAGCTATATTTTTGTTTCATAATCATTTTGTCTTTCACTAGTGATTAAAAAAATAAAAAGGCTTGATGAAATAAATTATTAAGAAATATTTTGAAAATATTTTGAAAATATTTTTCTGCCGTGGATCGAGGTTAAATCCTCAGGCTCAGTGGGAAAGATTTGCCCTTTTAAAATCATTTTAAAGTCTCGAACCAGATTTTCATTTTTCCATCAAGAAAGGCAAACAATAAATTTATCTCAAAATAGGCTTAAAATTTCGCACTTTATAAGATATCATTTTCAATTTAGTAATGATCGTAATAACTAGTTGCAAATCATGAAATTGAAATTGGAAATACCAATTTTAACTGCTACTATATGTTTATTTTCCAATCACAATTTTTATGTACCTTGTTATTTGACGGGATATATAACCAGAACCGTTTTTTACCATATTCAACATATCATATAATGTTTCAAAATAGTTTTTATTACTCCTTAGCGTGACTTTTAGTCTGAGCACTTCCTTATGAGCAGAAAAGCATATAGCAATTAAAATGAGTTTTAAATATTTTGGAGCCGATACAATCCTATCAGAAATTAAACAAAATTGAAAATCCGCATAATTATTTTTGATTAAATTGAAAAGCATTAGTTAAAATATATGGACAAGATTTAATTATTAAAAGACTTACCAACATGTATCAATAGTATATTTAACCACGCCCATTTTTTCAGTCAGAATTCTCTTTAGAAAATAATGCTTATTTTCAATTAAAATGAAAGCGAGAGTTGTGTAACATTTTAATTAGATGATTTCATTCTGAATCACTATTTTAGCAAATAAAAAAATGACCGGGGAAATTTTCAAAAACTGACACATAAATTTTCAGTGTGAATGTCGTATTGACATTTCTGCCATATCAAGTATAATTCTTCATTTTATATAATTTATGGCCGAAGGATCACTGATCGTTTTTCTTTTAACATAAATCAGCTGGACAGTCATTTGTTAAGCCCTAAACAGGTAACAGTTACCGCCGCACTGATCATGAAATTTCTAAAATTGTAAATTAAAATGTTAATGCGGACCATTTATATATACCGGTAATATTCTATTAATATATTTTATATAAAAAAATTTTCGTTTAATCGACATCAGAACATTAAATAAACAGCATTTCAAGAACTCTGTACCAAATAAAGAGTACAGTTAGTTAAAATAAAGCAGAAAAATCATACTCTGAATCAATGAGTAAAAACCTAAACAAAGTAAGCATAAAACAAGAAAGATCAATCATGCTTAAAGCATTGTTTATGAAACACTTTCCAACTTCAATGCAATTTTATTTAAAAGAGTCTAAAATGCAATACATTCCTCGGTAATATTTTAAAACTTATCACAATACTACATTAATTTATTATATTTGAAAACTTAAACCTTCATTGAGAAAAATGAACTTCATTCAAATGACGGCATTGAAATATAAATTGCCTGGTTTAAATATCTCTAAAATGCGTTACATTCCACAGTAATATTTTTAAAACTATCATATTTTTAAAACTACATTTTGAAACAAGATGGATGCCATATATCATTTTGAAGTGGGTCATGTGATATTTTCATATCATGGTCACGTGATCGTTTCATATAAGAGGTGTAATTATTATTTTAATTTTTATTTAAAAAACTACTGAATATATTTCGCTGAATTTTTTCTTATATATTTTATGGAACAATTTTAATATTACCTAAAATTTTCGAAGCAATTTGTGAATTTTAAATCCGCTTAAAAAATGTTTGAAAAATTAGGTCCCATAGGACTCAATGTATTTCATTTTTTCAACCCGGGTTCAATCCGAAACTAATTGGGTGATATTATTCATTTATAATCCCATAGGTTCTACAGACCGTCTGAACAGCATACTAAAATTTCATTTTGATTAAGTCATTTTACGGCAGTTATCGTGCTAACGGACAGACAGACAGAATGAACAAAGTCATAAACACTTTTCAACTTTGTTGTAAAGTGTTAAAAACAAACAAACTGCTTCGAGGATGCATTTGTCGGGAGGAATTTTGTTTGAAACTCAGCACAGCACGATGTTGCTTTATTTTTTTTAATTTGTAGATATATCATATTTTTCGCTATGTGGAAAAGTTCAATTAAAACAAAAATTGTCAGCTCGGTTAGCCCGGAATAAACTGACAACTATCTTAAGCCTGACCCTGGGTAAATTTAAACAAAGCGCTAATTCCGAGTTTGTAAGCATATAATTCACAAATTGCTTAGTTATTATGGTACAAAAACATATCAACGTTTCCAATCAAAATTACTTCATTAAAGTAGTTTTCCTTGTCAGAATGGTCATATTTGGGCATTGTCTAATAAAATATTCCATTTGCCCTCCCATATGAAAAATCTACAAAATATCTGTGAAGTATCAATAGTATCCTGTTAAGTATCAATAGCATCAATAGGATACTATAGACATAAGATGCTATTGTGCATCATTTTCAAGACATTGCACGTTTTTATTTTTATCTAAAACTAAAAAAAAAACTACTAAAATCCAATGCGCGCACTATTGTCAACTCAGCTAGTAAAGAGCTTATAAATATATTTAAACAAACACCTTGACTCCATTCAGAAAAGTTATCATAAGTTGCTTTCGATGTAATAAACATTTTATTTTCCCTACAAGATTCTTTGAAAGAGTTAAGTAATTTCCACGAAATTTGGTATGCTCATTTTAATCGGCTGCTGCAACAACATTTATATTCAGTAAGGAAACTCGATTTTTTTTACCCTTACAAAGTTAAAATTTGTTACTACCTAGAGAAAATCATATGTTGAAAAATTTCAAAACGATTACACAACATACAAATTCAAATTTTTTACGATATTTCCATAATCTCTAAAATTTGTTAATTCATCTCTTTCAAAATAACTCCGCCCATTAATTTTGAGTATTTTTAAGGTAAAATGTGTGTAAAAAGAATTAAAACTGTTGGATTTTACTTGAACTGTTAAGCGTCAAGACGTTTTTTTTTAAATATATGTACCCCCCATGTGTCTTTCTCACCAAGTAGAAAGGACGGAATCGTGAAAAATTCTAACTTTATGCGGACAGGATTTTCTTCTTTGCACTGAGATGAAAGAGTTTCTTTGAAAGTTGATTTGAATAAAACGTTTGACTAAGAATTTATAAAGCAAACTATTAGTATTTAAGCCTGTAAAATACAGGAAAAATAACACTCTTTTAAAAAGTTAAGTTGCAACTTTTTCTGAATGCTTTTTATTCAATAATTTACGTCACTTGGCATCAAAACCAGTTACCTTAATCAAAAGCATGCCCAGTCAGTTTCTATCGTATAGTCGATTTTATAGTAAAGCTACAGATTAAGAATTTTGTTTACTGACCAAAGACAAGTAGATCCCTAAATATTGCCAGTCAAAAAATATTTTCACCTTAAATCTAACATTTTCTATAGCTTATTGAGATGTATAAAGTGTACATATATATTATGCTACCATTTAAACATTAAAAATAAGTTACTATAGGCACATATTTCAAATGTATTATTGTACGCATGTAATTATCTGTGATTATTAACATCTTATTTTTCATCTTTAAATAGAATAATTCCGCTTTTCCACTCCAGTTATGGGACTTTTGCAAAACTACGTTTACTTTTGGTTGAAGCATAATAAAAGTGTACTTTGGAATACTCTAATTTCAAATTCAAAATCCGTATACTAACGTGACCTAATTCATTCAAAGATATGCTAACATAGCAGCATACCTATGAGTGAGATAACTACACCGACTGAAAATATACATTACATATTTCCATAAAAGTTATATAAAACGAGATAAAACACGCATTTCATTACTATTCTTAAGACACCCTGAGCAATACTTCTTAGCTACCTATTGATTAAAAAAGAAACTTCTTGCTCTCATCTGACTGATAAAAGAGCTTCAGTGTAAAAATCACTTGGCGTGTAAAAGCTCCAAAACTCTCACTCTGAAATCTTGTATTATAACATGGCAAAGTATAGCTTTCGAAAGTATCCCATGTTAAAGCAAAGTGCTCCACGAATCAGTACCTCCCATGAATTCAATCAATCAGTACCCCTACTACAGTTTCTCTACTAATCTATTACTTAGATTTCTAATTTTTTAACTTTCTTTGGTTTGTTTGTTTCCTGTTAATTTTCCAATTTGCCACATTTTATAATCGGCCATTTCTGTTTCAAGACAATTTAAAGATGTTGACGTTTTAGTTTTGCTAACATCAAAATCTGCAGAGTGCAAAAAAATTCATTCGCTAATTTTGTCGAGTGTTACGCATTTTTTACCGACCATTTTTCCTCTACAATTGCTAATCTGAAGCTCTATGTTGTAAATGAACAAAGTATCAGCCTTTAAGATCAGTGGTCTACAACCCTTGGACCGTAGGCATTTTTTATGGAAGATGGAGAGAACATATTCTAAATACTACTATTCAAATGAAACATTCTAAGATGCTTAATTGCTAAATGTAACTAATAATGAAGAATATAAAATAATACATTTTTTAAAATGTATATTTTATTATAATTTTCAACCCCTATTTTCCTTACTTGATGGCAGGGGGTCTCCTAGAGAGACTTCGGTCAAGTGGTCAAGTTGGTTAATTCGAACTTTAGCTAAATGGTCTAATGTGAAGATAGATTTCTGGACTAAGTCGAATAGTGAATATAACAGTAACGTGCGGTGAGGTGAAGTGAAGCAGCAAAAGTGGTGCTCTACTCACCTTAAATATCAACATAACCATCAATAAAAGCTTTTATACGTTTCACATTCTTAACTGGAAAATGAACCTTTTAATCGCAATTGGCACAATTTTACTACTGTCCCAAACCACTTTTCCTTAAAATTGATTTTGCCCTGAGATGACCAAGCGAAGCTTTCAAATTTCTGCTTGGATTAAAGCATGCGCAGGATAGCATTGTCATATTCTTCTTGCTGGTAATATTAGCCACTATGCCAAGTACTTTGCGGTTAGCGTTTGATCGAAGCTGGCTTCTCTTGCTTCATTTTACCGCTCGCCACTGAAATCAAGTAACCTGCGAACTGTATTAGTTATTGCGCATTCTAATGATGAAAAAGGTGCATTTTAATCAGATTGTTTTTATTAAATCTATGTAATTAAATGAAATTAGATATGATTAGTGCCATCTAATTAATCTAAATGGACTTCTAAAAGTTTTGTACAGATTACGAGTATCCAAGTGAAACATTGAATCTGCATTCGACACAAAGTGTAAACCTATAACGCATAATCTCTTTTAATGACTTTGTCATCGTAGCTACTTATTCTGGATCTGCAATTTTACTCTGCGTTCATGATTTTCATTGCATTACGTTTTGTTTATTTTCTGAAATACCTGAATAATATTATATGGAATGGAATGAACGCTATAGTCTTACCTCATGTGACAACTGATAAATAATAAATTTTAATTGGAATAACAATGGTAATATAAAATTTATTTGAGTAACGCAGTGTCAGAAATTTTATATTTGACGTTATATATAGTTTACTTTTATAATAAAATCTCAAAATTCTAATCTAGCCAATCGATCTAATAATATCTAACCTGGCGATCTAATCGATCAAATAAAATAAATAAAATATATATTTTTATTTACTTTACATATTAAAATAAATAAAATATATAATATTACATAATTATACTGACTTTTATTTATACTGACTTTAGTAAAGCTTTTGATCACATCGATCTGAGGTTATTAACCCGTAAACTGATTACTAGAAGTTTTAGTGTTGATTTGTCGACTTGGTTATACTCTTATATTTCAGATAGACTGTATTCTGCAAAGTACTGTGGTGTAAACTCTAGACTATACAGTAATTCCTCTGGTATTCCTCAGGGTTCTAATCTGGGCCCACTCCTTTTTTTAATTTTTATTAATGAAATTCCCCGGATTTTTAAAACAGCTAAATGTCTTATGTTTGCAGATGATTTGAAGCTTTATATGAAAATCAACTCATTAACTGATTGTGAACTGATGCAGAGAGATCTAGATGAACTGTATAACTGGTCTGTACTAAATAAACTTCATTTAAATATTTTTAAATGCTATGTTATGAGCATTGCTAGGATCCATAATATTCTTAATTACAATTATATTTTAAATAATTCATCTCTATCTCGATATACACATATTATTACTTTCCCTGCAATACATTGTAATGTATAGGGAAAGTATTGGAATCATGCCGAAAATCACAACTCGAGTTTTCGACGGATCTACACGTTTCGAAACCTATTGGAACACGAAAAAATCATTTTTAGCGTGATGTCTGTGTGTCTGTCTGTGTGTCTGTCTGTGCAGATTTTGTATCCACTCTAACTAAAAAAGTAATCGACCGAATTTCATAAAATTTGGTAGGTAAGTCACTTGTGGGCGACTCTGGTGCTGATTAGTTTTGGGTACGATTCGGGATAAAAGAACCCGCCTTTTTTTTTTTGCGAAATGGCCGCAAAAACTTGTATCCACTGTAACTGAAAAACTAATGAACCGAATTTCACAAAATTTGGTAGATGAGTCACTTGTGGGTTACCCTGGTGCTGATTAGATTTTGGTACGATTCGAAAAAAAAATAACCTGCCTTTTTTTTGCAAAATGGCCCGCAAAAATCGTCAAAATCTAAACTAATGAACTAGATATACTCAAATATATCCATTAAATGCTCGTTTAATACGTAATTTTTAACGACGAAAAGAAAAAGATCAACCCCATTACACTAGGACTAGCCGTTCTCGAGATATTTTAGTTTTTCGTATTTTCTCTACGGCACCTTTAATAATAAGTCCGGTTACCGAATGAGAACGAAAATTGAATTAAAAGTGAAATAAATTTAAAAATAAATAAAGAGATCGTGAATATTAACGTCTGCAGGGAAAGTCATGTGCTGCCCACATCAGATTTTTGATTTAGGTGTCACTTTCGATGATACTTTTAACTTTCAGAGATATACCGATAATATTATTAAAAGAGCCTACCAAAGACTTGGTTTCACCTTAAGACGATCTCGTGTTTTTGCCAGTTCTGATACGATTACTTGTATTTATAATACTCTTGTTAAACCAATCTTGGAATATTGTGCAATGATTTGGGACCCTGTTTACAATCTGCATTCTCAACGGATAGAAATCGTGCAAAATAAACTATTACGTACTATTGATTACAGATTGACTGGCTATTATCCTTATGATATGCATACAAGGGAACTCAGACAGAAATATAGTTTAATACCTCTTAAAAAAAGAAGAAGCTGGTCCTGCCTCTTGTTTTATTATAAGGTTTTAAATAATACTATTGATTGCCCTACTTTACTTTCTTGCCTGGAATTCCACATACCTGTCAATAATACCAGGAAAAAAACTCTTTTTCACAATACTACTGTTAAACGCAACTACATTAAATGCTATTCTATCTATAAATTTGTTGATCTATATAATACATATTGTGCTGATATTGATATATTTAACTTGACTCCTGCCTGTTTTAAAAAACCTGTTTCAATGCGCTTGACATGTTTACTAATTAGTATTCTTGTATCCTATGTTCTGTACTTTTTAATTTCTTGTGTGGCTACTGTAACTGGATTTCATCTGTAGTTGCCACGTAAATTGAATAAATAAATAAATAAATAAATAAATAAATAATATTATAAAATATAATATTTTAAATTACTACTCTAAAATCGAAGATGATTTTAAGCAGTATGACTAACGCTCCTCAAAACATGAATTTTCACCTACAAGTCAACTTCGAACAGAAAATTAGCAGTCACTTGTGAAAGAAGATAACAGACGTAAAAGGATCATTTATCTTCAACGCCACGTAATCCTAAAGCATATTTGGTACATAAAATGTCTGCACCACCTTCTTTAATCACGGTTTTCTTGTAGTAATTGTTCGAGAGTAGCTAAACAAAGCATTTCCTTAATCTAGATTAAATTCATTAATATTTCCAACTCAAATGTGTGAAGGAACAGAAAGAAAACATTCCATAGAAGTTTCGTTTTAACGTAGTTTCCTCTGAGAAAGAGGACTTGGCAGAAAAAACTTCGCAGGGTGGGAGAAATTGCTTTACGCAAGAGGAGTGACATTATTAGTAAAGAAATTTTAACATATATAATAATTATAAAAAAAATTGTCTAATAATATGTTTGTTTTTCCAGATCCTCCTGTAAATCCTCACATTCCCAAAAGGCTGCACACATTTTTGCACACTTATAGTTGTTGTTGAGACCCAGACCGTCCGACCTACCAGAAAGGTGTAAGGTAACTGTTTGGACGGCCGGGAAGTGCCACCCAATTTAGACCGGAACCCAGTGGGGGAGGCATCCACAGGGACCGTACCGTCCTTCCCCTACCACCAACCTCTCATGAGGACTTACGGACCCACATGTTTAACATGATCGTACTCCGCATGAACACGGCGGCAGTTGTGGCAGCGTGCAAATTCAGCGCGCAAACCACCGGGCTACCGCGCCCGAAATGTGCCAACAGCACGCGGTGCCCACCTATAGTATCAATCATTCGATAAACCGAGATTTCCGCAATATGGTATCAAAATATACAATATGGTGTCAAAATATGTAATATGGTATCTTACTCAAATCCAACTACAGCTTTAAGTGTGACGACAAGCTCACCACTTCCTCTCTCAATACTGGGATGAAATCACGAAGATCCTTTACCGCACCTTAGTATCTCATCCAGTGCTGGATTACCCAACAGGCACACTAAGCACGTGCTTAGGTCACCACCAAATTAGGGGACACCCATGAAAATCCAAAATCTGTTAATTTGTATATTTTTGCTTAACGTTTATATAATTATTGAGGACAGTGAAGTTTCTACGGTCCGAGCGACTTTTAAAATTTTTCTGTCTTCCAGGGCTATATAGTGGTCACTTCCTTCAATGGTGACTTTATTACACCTCATCAATATTAATATAATCAATTGGTCAGTATTATAGCAAGTAGTAACATTATCAATCCGCATAAAAATACCCATAGGGAGAGAAGAAGCTCTGTGCGCAAGTCCGTTTAACGCCAGAGTGTCTTTTTCAATTCCAATTTCATTATAGTTCTTTAAAAAATTAAAATATGGCCAATTATGCTGCATTTGGAGCCCAGACTACAGCAAGGCATTTGGAGCCCAGACCACAGCAAGGCATTTGGAGCCCAGACCACAGCAAGGCATTTGGAGCCCAGACCACAACAGACCACAGCAGACGTAGATAAGACGACTCAGTTAGGGCCGCATTATCCATTGAGCCTATGTGGTCCTCCACGTGGAGGACCCCTAAATGACTGAGATTTCCAAGAAATTTTACTAAAAGATGTCAGCTTCAAGAGGTGAAATGATATTACAAAAACTCAAATAAATAAAAGGAATGAACTAGGAACACGTGCATTTCAAAACCACTTAAATCTCCACTGAAAGTGAACTACTGAAATTATTTTGATCAGATAATAGAATAATTTCATTACATACAGATTTTTAAATAATTGGCTCTGTAAATTTAATTATGTTACTATTATTAATTTTCTTTTTGCAATTTTATTACTTTCAAAGAAACCGCAAGAAATGCATTAAAAATAATTAGTGTTGTTTATTTATTTATTAAATTTTTGTTAAAAATATTCTTCTTCTTTAGTATTTTTGGTGGCCTGTGAATCTGTAAATTTAAATTGTTGAAATATTTCTTTATCTCTCTATATTTAAAAAATCTAGATGCAGTCGTTGACCAAATCCTTTTCAAATAGAGAGATTTTTAAGGCTGTCAGAGCTAGCGAAGGACTTACAGCATCAAATGATTTGCAATTTGGCACTTTCATGACGATTTAGAATATATTGCCATGTGTCGCCTCCTATTTTGATTACAATCGGAAGAAAATTTCTATTTATCATACAATTTTAAATCAAAAATATTTTTACGCTACTTTTGTAGAAAATTTTTAATCTCTTTGTTGTATCTTTGAAATCTAATCTTTCATTGTTTAAAAAGCTGTGGTGTAAAATTTTAATTAAATGATTTCATTCCGAATCACTATTTCAGTAATTAAAAAGGTGATCAGGAAAAATTTAGAAACTTGAAATAATATTTCGGTGTGGATTTCGTATAGGCATTAACTCGGCCATATCAGGTTCAAATTTTCATTTTATTTTATTTACAACCGAAGGGTCATTACTTATATTTTTAGCGCCAATCACCTGGAGGGTAAATTTGTTAAGCCCTAAATAGTTAACGGTTGTTATCCCACAGATTATAATTTTGCTAAAATATAAAATTAAATATTTATGCGGACCGTTAATATGTGCCGATAATATTTTATTGATATATCCTATATAAAAAAAAAATTCGTTTGTCGTCAATTGATTTTTCTGTTGGTTAATTTCAAGAACACTGTACCAAATAAAGAGTACAGTTAGTTAAAATAAGGAGAAAAATCATATTCGGAATCAGAGATCGAGATATCGCCTCTATACTCGTTTCAAGCTATAAAATAGAAAAATACACTTTGAAAATTAAGTAAGACGTATTTTTACGCATTGATTTTGTAAAAAAAAGTTATAAAAACGGAAATCGGTCGTGACGTTCTCTAAAAGTTAGGTATTTATAAACAGACTCTAATTTTGAGTTCAATCGGAGTTTCCTCATTCGGATAATCCGTTTCCGCGCGATTGAGAAAACTACGCTCGAAAACGAGGATTCCCACTGCTCCACGTAAGAGCAGAGATACCGATTACTGCCGATTCTCCATAGTTTCTACAGGATCACGGAATTGCATAGTTTTCTACGGAAAACTGTCTTTCTGTCTAGGTCAATGTAAATTTACGGCCGCATGCACGTTAATGCCGATCAAATCAGCGTTACAATGGGGATTTATGGCAGCGTGTAATATAAATTAAGATCGCAATAGCTTCCTTAAAAATTGTCATTCAGCATAAATCGTTAAGCAGTTATTTTATAAATTATTTTAGCATAAATAGTGCGACTGCGTAATTTGATTTATGTTCACGTGAATCACCAGTAGTCCATTACTATCTGTTTCCATCCATCTTCTAAATATTTCATACTAGATTGACTAATCTAGCTTATTTTCATATTCTGATTAATTACTAATGTTAATATTTTTATTATTTTCACACAAACAGTATAATTGCGAATTGAGTTTGTTCACATAAATTGTCGAGAGTAGATTAGGATATTTTTCTATACATCTCCATCTTCTAAATATTGCATGTTAGATTGACTAAACTAGCTTATTTTTATATTCTGGTTAATTATTAAGGTTCGCATAGTATATAAAAAATACATTTACGCATAATACACATTTTCTTATTTTATCAAATGGGTATGAACCCTGTGAAAAGATATTTTCCAAAAATTGATATTCAAACAATGATATTGGCAAACAAAAAGAAACCATTTTTGGCAGCGATATATTAAAATTGATATACATATATTCCCATCTATTAACACTATTCTATTTTATTTATTAAATATTAATATTTATTATTATTTTTAGTGAGAACGTGTGTTTTACTAAATGTTAATGTTTGTTTTCAATATAAAATAATTAACACTGGATAAAAAACTTATGTAAATATAAATATTTATATTAATGCATAATTATACATATGCTTAAATATTTTTATGTATATACATTTTTATCTTATGTGAGAGTATATATATTAATTAACTTGACTACTGTAAAGGTCTTCACTACTGATATTTTCCTTCTTCACTACTGAAATCTTTATCAACTGGATGGAATCTCTGTGCAAGAGATGACCAATGATTATCTTTCTCCCATTTTTGAAACCCATTTGCATCAACTAAAATTTTTATAATTTCGTACAATATATATAAAAAACCATTTTTTTACACGCATCATTGATGATCTGCTTGGAATCAATGAGTTAAAACTTAACAACATAATTCAACATAAATAAATAAACAAACTGTTTCGAGGGTGCATTTGTCATGATGAGTTTATAATTGAAACTCAACGCAACACTCTTTTGCTTTTTGTTAATTTGTACCTAAACCATATTTTTCGCTATGTGAAGAACTTCCCCAATTTGCAGCTGGTCTTTTGAAAAAGATGTTTCATACACTTTAGTCAAAGGTATAAACGAAAACACGCGACCCTTTCCTTAAAAGCACTCGCTCCGAAAATTTTTAAGAAGCAATTCTTGGGCCCGTCGCATAGAAAGCATTTTGATAAAAATATGTAAGGGCATAGGTGTTGCCAAGATCTTCGTAAAGGGGCATTCGGCGGTCAAATGGGTAAGTTTGTTTGCTAATATATATCTTGGAGAGGTCTAATGACATTTTTTTCGGACAGGAAAGAAACTATCAGCTCCACTACCTAGAGGCATTAAAATTGTGTGTGCTTTTGGCCCCAAACAGTCTTAACCCAGTCCTGATTTCATCTCGAACGAACTCGTATACTTGCCACTTATCGACCTTTTCCGGTCACAACACCGGTCAATGATTGCTGATTCTTTATTTTTTGTACCACTGAACCAAAAGCTTTATCCTGCCTTAGTAACAGGATCGCAGAAACTTGGTTGGCAGGTTCTACTTAATCGAAACCAATAAAAAGCTTGTTAATGCAAAATAAAGCAAATATTCAAAACGTCAAAGTCAGGAAAATTATAACTAAAGGTTATATAGACCTGACATATTTCGCCAAATTTGTTGCCAATGTCACCAAATTTTACATTAAAATCGCCGAAGTTGCCGCCAAGGTAAAATGACTCATACCTTCAAGTTATAACAATGGTTTCCTATTAGGTATTCGTAACAATAAGATGTCACTTTCGTTTACCCCGCGCCCAAGAGATGTCTTCCATAAAAAATATATTTTTCTAATCCATTTAGTAGCAAAGCAATTTAAAATGCTTTATAATCAAAGTTATTCTAAACTTCCAAGTGCTCTACATAAAATCACTTCATATGGTTACAAAATAAAAATCAAATTTTAAAAGTATACAAGGAAATCCATTTATTTTCTTTCTTTTGCCGTATGACTAATAAACCCCAAAACATAAACGAACACATATCCGAAATAAATCTTACCAGTCACTTAAAAAACTAACAGTCACTTAATCAAAAAATTAGTAGTCACTCGCAAAATTAGCAGTCACTTAAAAAATAAGATAAAAGACACAAGAGAAACATTTATCTCAACATCAAGTAGTGATCATTTGGTATGGTAAATATTTGCCCATTCTTGAGTTGCAAATTTCTTCTGGTATTAATTTATCCCAGCGAAGCTTTTCCTGAATACAGCTTAGTCGTTGATATCCCCAAATGAAATGTAAAGGAACATGAGTGAAATAGTTTATAAAAGTTTCATCTTGACGTAGGTAAATGATGCTAGTTTGTTCTAAAGAAATTTTGTTAAGGTAATTCTTTGAAATAGAATTGATTTATTGTATTATATGTATGCCAGTCAAGAAAAGTTGATCTCTATACAGACAGTATCATACATATCGTTTAGAAATAAATTATTTTAAAACTACAAATATGAGCCTAGCTTTCCTGTACCAAAAAGAATCCCAGTTGACTTGAAGATGCAGAAAATTTTGATAAATAATTTTCGTTTCGATCAACGACTCACAACTCTCCGATTTGGCTCGAGTGAACTAATGCAGATAATTTCATAGGTATTTTGTACAGGGTGTTTCACTAGCTCTCGACCTCCTAATTTTCTCTTATAATTTTCAAACTGGTGGACGTCATTCAGTGAAATTTGACACCGACATAGCTTGGTGTTATGAGAAATAGCATTGTCTTTTCTGTAGCTTGTTGAGATGCGCTTGTGAATATCCACCATCTCCTACAACAGTTTACAGAAGGACTTCTTCAGGAAGGCCAGCAGTCTGTTTTTTCCCTTTAGGGCTAGAGAATAGAACCGCCAAATTTTATTGAATCTCATTCATTAGCTTAAGTTATAAAGGTAAATCAGGGACCCTGAACGAGTGAAACTGTATAATAGCCTACTAAGGATATATACCCTTTATACATAAAGGGCACGAAATTCCATTTAAATTTTAAACATATATGTGTATATATGTGAATATGTGGATATTTATACTAGCCATTTCCTTACGCTTCGCATGTTCTCAATGGCTACCATTAAATGCAGCACTTACACACTGAATCATCGTTGTTGATAACGAGTTTTAATTGTTGGCGGCAAAAAGATGCCATATTGTCAATTTATTTTTTTAAAGGCAAGGTAGTGCAAATTTTGACGTAGAATAATGTATTCCTTAGCACTTGAAATGGGGCCATGTCGGCGGACTGGGTTGACGAAAAAAGGATTATATTTTTAAAGACCGTAGGTAGGCGTGTAATAGCGGAAGGTGGACGACAGTGATATCAAGTGTTAGGCCGAGTATGTGCGAGTGTTATGAGGGGTGACGTCGGGGTGGCTCCAGAGAAGAATGCGGCCGAACTCGAGTTAGGATTTTTACCATGATATGAGATAGATTTTGGATTACCAAGTATAATAATCAATTTGTCAATATTTTATTTTTTTTAATTCTGGAACTTAATTAACTTTGTATAATGATTAACTTTCTAAGTTATTTCTCTTATCATTGTTGGCAGTGTTGTTGTTGTTGAGACCCAGACCGTCCGACCTACCAGAAAGGTGTAAGGTAACTGTTTGGACAGCCGGGATGAGCCACCCAATTTAGACCGGAACCCAGTGGGGGAGGGACTTCTCGGAAGGACTTACGTACCCACATGTTTAAAGTAATCGTACTCCGCGTGAACACGGAGGCAGTTTTTGGCAGCGGAGGGAATCGAACCCGGGCTTACCGAGTGCAATTCCCGCGCGCTAACCACTGGGCTAGCACACCCACTGTTGACAGTGTGGAGAAATAAATGAAATTTTTATGTAAACCTCTGTTTCGTTTTCAAGCACCGTATGACAAAACGTAGTCTATATTGCTGACGTACCTCAGATACAGCCCTCCAAGTTTTTATTAGAAAGTAACTTTGTATCTTCATCTCTAGATCGAATTTTCGAAATTTTCGAATTTTTCGTTTCCTTTGAAAACTGCGACCGGTCGATTGAGACCAAACCAGATATTTTGACTCGAGTGGCAGTGCTCGAGTATTTTAAAACGTGGTTTTGGTGTTTTTAGTTACTCCTTTGCATAGTCATCCCTAATTCACATTTTAAAAATATTAGATATTTTTGTTGATCTATAGGATGAGACAGATCGAATGAGCTTCTAGCTGTAGTGGAAGTGATCGATATTTTTAATGCATCAGTCCTTCACTCACTCACTCAGTTCAGTGCATATTATATAGATATGTGAATGTATCATTTACACCAAAAAACAATTAATTTCAAATATATATTTTTATAATGAAGGAGGCTCGTAATGTAAAATTCACTTTAAATGAAGAAGGAATAACAATTCTCTTATTAGCTTAATGTTTGAATACCGTCATTCCATCCAAGGATAGATGGTTTGATTTCAGGATGAGACAAAAATTCGTCACAATCTCAGTCGGGTATTTTAACTCCGCAGGAGATGTAGTAGATGACTAAGGTCTGTATCAAAATTGTTTCCAAATTTTTACGAATAATGCGGTTTTCATTCATGGAGAGCAGGGTGCCACCTGATGTATACAAATAAGAGGAGATGTCGCACAGATTCAAACTTACACTTCGAACTGAAATCAAGTGGAAGAGAGTGTATTGTCCATTTCAAATATAGAACGAATGACTGTCGTTTCACTTGATTCCCCATTAAAAAGTGTTCGTCATAGTCTTTGTATAATTTTTATTCATTCCGAATTATTTTAGTTGCTTCTTAGACCTTTTTTTACTTTTTTATTTCATTTTATTTTATTTTATTTCATTTTATTTATTTTTTTTTTGCTTCTAACAAAACTATATTTGCCCTTTTCAGTTAAATAACTTAGATTTAAAAAATATAAATTAAAGAACTTTGCTAAAAAAATATAACCAAATACAAAATATATGACAAAATGCAAAGCATAAATTGACATTTTAAGATCTATTAACTGCGAAATTTTTCTAACAACTATTTTCGAGAGAAACTAACAGTTAGTCAGAAAAATAAATAACAGACTTAAAACGAGCATTTATCTTCAACGTCACGTATCCTTAAAGTTCATACGGTACGTAAAATATTTGCACAACTTCTTGAATTGCGAATTTCCTGTAGTAGTTGCATAAGTGTAGCCAAACAAATCTTTCCCTTAATCCAGATTGCTGTCATTAATATTTGCAACTGAAATGTGAACGAACATAAGGGAAATAGTTTGTAGAAGTTCTATCTTGACATCATTAAATTATGTGAGTTTCTACGATCAAAAATGGTTTTAGGAGATTGTTTTGAAAGGTCTTAAAATATCAGTAGAAAAAAGCTAAAATTTTTTTCATTTTGATTTTACATTTTCATGTGGGAATGGTATAATGGTGTAATTAATAGGCAAAAATAATTTTTCTCCATCCATGATATAGTAATTATGGAGTTCTGACAATAAAATTTCAAATATAAAAGACATAAGTCTAATATATTTAATTATAAGTTTTACTAAAAGGTCTTAACTGAAACATTTTAAGTAAAGATCTTAACTGAGAGACTTTAACTAAAAGATCTTAACTGAAGGACTTTAACTGAAAGATCTTAACTTAGAGACTTTAACTAAAAGATCTTAACTGAAAGACTTTAACTGAAAGTATTTTCTGTCAACATAAAACTCTGCATACATGATAGCGTTTTGTTAGTCGTATCACCCGTAAATGGTACACCAGTAAGTTTTGAATGATGGTAGCTAGAGCTTTGGAAGGAAGTGAGGTATTGGCATAGTAAAGTGACCATGCGGTACCAGATGAGATTGATGACAGCGCCCTTAGCAGAAAAATTTTGAAGTTAGCTCATCTATCTCGAAAACTATGAGAGATACAGAAGAAAATTCATTAGAAAGTTGAAGTGCAAATTAGTAGGAAACGTTATTTCATTTAATACTTAAGTGTTATTTACATAAGATACAGTTTAACGTAAATTATGCTCATGAAACGTAACGCTCCTTCACGTAAAGTATGCCCACCATCTGCCATAATGCAGGTTGTGTGCAGGAAAGAACTTCCTGTTGCACTTTCACTATTACTACATGTGACCGTAGAGCAGTAGAAAACCCTGAGACATACTACTATGCAGCTTCCACAGCGATTCGCTTAATTCGCAGTATATAGCAGCACCATCTTTATTCAAATAGCCTGTCATAATCTTTTCTAGGCAGAATGCTTATCAAAGTACACACATCTGATGATAGACGATCGTTTGCAAATATTCTCGCATATTTTATCTGCAGGAGTGATCTTGTGTGTCACAGACATCATTTACATGCTCAGATCTTTCTGCACCATTTGTTTCTGCAAAATGTCATTTCTTTCTAATTCAATGATGATATCTCTGGTGAAAGGATATGGTTACGAACACCAAAATGCGGCGTAAATAGATATCAATATCATTAACTGATTAGAATTATTTGGTAATTAATATGTGGTGATAAATTAGTGTTCAAATGCTCCTAAAAGAGCTGTGTTATGCATAATCCACAAATTTGCATCCTGTGAGAAAGAACTACTGACCGTACAGTAAAACAGAATTAAATCATGACTGTTTAGTAATTTTTAAATTTCTTTTTATTTAAATATTTTTTGATTTACCTTATCTTACAACAAAAACGCTTGTTATTATTTAGAACAATAATCTTTACGACTTTCTGAACATGTGAGACGTTACGAACGAGAGAGGGAGAGACCAGCGTGGTTCGTAACATATTTAAGTTAAACTCAATTTTATCACCTCTCGACATATGAAAATATAGAGGTTTCAAATACCTAAGTACTACTTGAAACCTTGTTGGCCAAAAATTCGGCGTTGGCACTCGCATAGCACCCGGTGTACATCCGCCTTTTTACGCTCTTTTAAGAGACATTTTTAGTCCTGAACTTAAAGCGACTGCTTACCGCGGAACCTTTTACTCATCTCTACTTCAACTTCAACTAAAACAACTGAACTGCACTTTTTTTTCTATTTTTAGTTGTGCACCTTTTTCAACTGGACCTCGAGGAGAAAAACCTCCTTCAAGCTCCCGAATCTGATTGGTGATGCAAGCCCCTTCATCAGCACTTGCAGTTTCTGGATTCCTCCTGAATGGATAAAGTAGTACATCTCACTTGATTACGTTGCAACTTCGGGGTGATTCACCGAGAGAGATGGACCCTCCATAATATTGAGTGTGAGTTAACATTTTCATTTATTAGTCATAAACTGTCCAATATAACGTCAGTTTGATGTCGTTGCGAGTGGTCTTTTCTTTAACACATGATTCCTCTTGTCATTCTCTTGTTCAAATTTATAGTCTCTTGGACCTCTATCTTTTGTCTCACAAACTACAACATTATAATTAACTTTTTTTCTGTATCTCTCATAGCTTCCAAAATAGGAGAGCCAACTTTCAAATTTTGCCTTTAGAGTCGCTGCAGACAGTCTCATCTGGTAGAACATATACTATACTATACCGATACATCACTTCCATAGCTCTAGCTGCTATGGTTCAAAACTTTATCAGTCACACTGTATATTCGAAGAGAACCCTGCACCCTTTTCTTTATACTTCTTTATCCAGAGAAAATGCTTCTTTATCCAATAAATCTTCCAATAACATCACAAATGCAAATATATTTTCTACCAACCGTAAATTTAATATCTGATCTCCCGGACAATAAGATGGATGAGATCCCAAGCATTTATAGGAAGCACAACTGTTTGAAATGTCCCTGTTTGTCCTCCCCACTCTTTCGAGAAAATAAAACACGTGACCATTTATTCAAAAACCGAGGGATGCTTCCCCCGTAAATAATTCAATTCTGGCCGTTGTTCTTTCATCCTGTTCGTCGATGTTTTATTCAATTCGCCTCCGCCTGTATCATTGTATTCTCCTGTCATCTGCACATTATTGGTAATGTATTACTTTTCATATTATTGTGGCAGTGTTTTTTAGGCTGCATTCTGCGGAAAATTGGTATTCCATGGAAGGAAAATAGATATTCTATGGAATGAAAATAGATATTCCATTGAAGGAAAATAGATATTCCATGGAAGGAAATAGGTATTCCATGGAAGGAAATAGGTATTCCATGGAAGGAAAATAGATATTCCATTGAAGGAAAATAGATATTCCATGGAAGGAAAACAGGTATTCCATGGAAGGAAAATAGTTATTCCAAGGAAGGAAAATAGATATTCCATTGAAGGAAAATAGATATTCCATGGAAGGAAAATAGCTATTCCATGCAAGGAAATTAGGTATTCCATGGAAAAAAATAGGTGTCCCGCAACTCTCCTTGGTGTTGTTGACATTCTCGGGTATTTATATACCAGACTATTAACGCCTACTTGTATCGTAATTAGTATCAGTAAAAAATTGCCCCTATTTGATCTATCGTTCGGAAATGATTAATTTAAGTATTTTTATAAAAAATGATTTAAAAAACCAAGTTTTCCTTTTGACATGCCGCTGGCTTCTCACGCCGATTAATTAGGCTGATTTATATTAATATATACAACTAGTATTTAAGCCTGTCAGAGACAGGGAAATAATAGCATTCTTAAAAGAGCATTCTTAAAATAGCATTCTTAAAGACATTAAACAAAATAAAACGTGTCCGAAAAGTTACAATATATGGCGCTTAGCATTTGAAATAATCGTTTTAATCAAAAGTTGACTCAGTACGGTTCAGTCACGTGATTGATATTATAAGTGTGCAAAATTTCAATCCTCTAGGTCATCTGAGGACTTTTGCAGGCTCCAGAAAGACTTATAAACCACCCTATTTTGTCCATCTCCGGAAGAAAATTTGAATATCCGACTCCGTTAGATTCTGTGCCGTGTTTAACACAATAAGTGTGCAAAAATTCAGCCTTTTTAAACCATTTTTTCCAGTCATTATAGATTCTGTTTCGAGAACGATACCATAAGTGTACAAAGATTCAGATCTTTAAGTCACCGGGGGTTTTGTAGGGTTTGAAAAGACATTTGATGAAAAGCAACTCCTTTCCCTTCTTCAGTTAAGTTTGCTCTTCTACAGGCAGTTGCCGATCTTTATCACGTGCAGGTCGTTCTTCCTTGCTTGTCCCGACGGAAAAAGCTGAGTTTTGCCTTCGAAATAAATTGAGGTCACTAATTTTATGCTATATGCTGGTTTATATAAAGTTTTTATTTTACTTGCTTAACATTATCAACAGTTTGAGTCCTATGAATAACCAAAACACTTTGAAAGATGTGTTTTCGAAATAACGAAGAAACACGGCTATGAAAGTCGAAGAAAAACGAGATTGATGCAATCTCGTGGCCGAACATTTATATGAGTCACGTAATTCTCTAAACTGCCCATGCATGG
Source organism: Amaurobius ferox (assembly GCA_951213105.1). NCBI lineage: Eukaryota > Metazoa > Arthropoda > Arachnida > Araneae > Amaurobiidae > Amaurobius > Amaurobius ferox. The sequence goes on from OX578134.1 coordinate 137,008,855, forward strand.
TCTTTCGTTTTGGAACATAAAACATGCGGCTATTTATTCAAACTGTCAAATATTTTTCTGTATAATTGAACTTCATACCGACAGTTACTATTTAGCTCTGTTTTTTTTATATTTTATAATAATTTATATTCGTTTTTGTACTTTCCCTACATGCAGATAAACAGGGAAAATGTATAGAGAAAACTATTGTGACGAGGCAAATTCGAATTCACGTTTTCAACGGAAGAACACATTTTAAATATTCCGGAACTCAAATCGAGCAATTTTCGGTTGATGTGTGTATGTGTGTGCATGTTTGTTAGTGTGTGTATGTATGTCAGTATGTGCTTGTACTATATGGCAGTGTATGTGTCCGGTGTTGACTCGGTATCTCACGAAAAAGAGTTTCAGAAATAATTTGGTACTGTGAGACCAGAGATAGATCTCATACGTGTTTTAGTGGGACAGTTTTATGCCAATTATTTATTGATCTGAAACATCGGACAATACTTCCAGTCTGAATGACGCCAGTGTTTACGACACGTGAACCTAAAGATCAGATCAAACCATAAATTTAAGGGCGTCAAGACAGAGGGGGCCGAACGAACTCTGGCGAAAATGTGAAGTAACGACATTGGATGGAAAGGCAAACCAATGGAGAAGGTGCTTGTTGTGTCACCCTGAATGCTGCAAATCAGAAAAAAGGGGGAGTGACAGTCCCGAGGCAAAAGAGCCACAACCTGTAACTTAAGAACGACACTAAAAAAAAAGAAAGCGATATAGAAGCACGATGACTTGGTTAATAAGAACGACAATACTTGTTCGACATTATGACTAGAACGACGATGACTTGGTTTATACTGACTTAAGAGATTATCTGCTCGAAATTAAGGAGCAGGAAACTTAGAAAGATGTGTCTAGAGATGTAGTGAATGACTTCGATGGCTAGATCAATTTGCAGTGCAATCAGAAGTACGAGATGGAGCCAAACACCCTGAGTTACGGCCAGTACGAGTTACTGAGGCAAGCATGATGGTCTATGGTCAAAACAGACTTGAAGGTATGTGTTCCTCAAATATGATATCTGGTCCTAACTACATTTTAGGCATTTTCATACTAGTCTCCCACGGTCCCTCCGCCGAAATAATTAATGAAAGGAATAATTGTTGTAATTAAATAATTAAGTATTTCCTGTTGCTAATAAATGTTTTATTGTTAAAGTTAAAATGGTGTAACCATTTAGTACTATATTAACAATAATTCCTTTACAGAACTCGCGCGAAAAGTAAACAATTGGAGGGTTAATAGCGGCACATAATGCAATGTACGAATTTAATAATGGAGTCCACTATGTACGATTTTACGGCCATGTTGAAAGATAAAATATAGATGTGTTAATAATAGTTAAACGATAAGTTTAACTTTAAGTCTTTTATTTCAAAATGTGTCCCACAGGTATGATTATTACAATCAGTTGATACTGGAACCCTGTTAATTTTAAACGACATCAAATGTTTAAAAGACTCCTCCCAATTTTTGAACGAATTTTTGAAGGAAATCTAAAAAAGTCCATGACCGTCAAGAATCATAACAAAATAATCATTTCATAAGTAATTTTATTATTAAACGAATGAGATCATTTTTTGAAATCTAGCATGAATTGTTATATTGCCAGTTTATATATAATACAACGTTAAACAATATTGTTAAGATACAACGCAATCCTTAATTGACAAGAATTTCGGCTTTTTGAGCATTAATAATTCAGCACCACATAATGATATTTCTATCCTTAAAATTGAATTATTTGTTTCACTTAAAACATTCTTTACAACCAATGTCTCAAAATCGAAAATTTTTAAGAAACCAGTACTTTGGCACATCATTAAGAGAAAGTAAAAAATAATATCTAGAACGCTAATTTCTATCAAGAAACAATGTTACCGAATACTTAAATTTACTATTACCATTCTATTAACAAAACAATTTTTAAAAACAACTATTCAGTTCTTATTTTTATGTAACCAAATTAAATATAAAAAGTCTCTTTTTCAGGAAATAAAACACATGACTAGTCAGAATGTCGAGTGTATACACATACTGCGAACTCAATAGCACCAAATGATATTCCACCCTACTTTTCAAAGTGTTATTCAATTTATTTCTTCTGCTTTCATCGCTTTCTCCTTTAACTATACAACCTAGAGCAACTTATTTAATCTTTTTTTTCAGTAAAATACTTTTTCTGGTATAAACCGAGTTGAAATTCAGTTTGAAGTAAACTAATTTAGGGTGATACGAAGTACAGTATTCTATCATACTCAAATTGTTACTGTTTGCTGTTAAAAAATACACCCAGTTAAATAACAAAAAGAGGCAGTGCTATTTGCCTGAAACTTGTGGATAAGCGTGTTTAGGTAGAAAATAAAACATGATAACATTTCTAGAACAAAAGAAAACATTTATTATTCAAAAATTAGCTAACATGGTCATACTGGTATGGAACATATTTTCCTTTGTTAGCTATGCATTTCGCTATCCGTCTTGGCATTGAATCGAAAAGATGTTGTCACTTTGGGAGTGTAGGCACTTCCAAAGTGACAAAGACCCAAAGATCCTACTATAATGCTTCTCTCCAGCTCGTGAAGAAGATTTTCGAGTGCATGCGATGGTTGTACCAGATCCAGTAGATTACATCCCATGTTGTTTCAGACATTTTCTATTGGGGTGAATATCGGAAGGTATGGTAGCATATTGGTACCTCGTAGATATTCCAGTATGCTGTTTGTCGTATGTGAACAAGCGTTGTCGTTCTGAAAAAAGGCGTATTCATACCAACTGTGAAGAGAATTGCTGTAGGTTCAAAGATTTTAGCTATATAATTTCGAGCTGTTAAATTGCCTTCAATACATACCAAGATAGAACAACTGTCGTAACTGGTTGATCCCCAAACCATAACACCCTGTGTTGAGGCTGTATGTCGTTCGATACAAATTACTCTGTTGCCTCATTCCACACGTCGCGTTTATATAAATTTCCAACTATTGAAACTTTAGCAAATGTGGGATTCGTCACTGAAGACGACTATGAACCATTCTTTCTTTCTTTCGACGCAGATGGTTCAACCTACCTGAAGATGTAAGGTATCTGTTTGGAAGGCCCGAAGAATGCAAGACCGAAACTTTGTGGAGGGGACATCCTTGAAAACGGTATCCTTCTTCCCCAGCCACCTATCTCTCGGAAAGACTTTCGGACCCCCAAATTTAACGTACTGGTACACCGCGTAAAGACGAAGGTAGTTTCGGCAGAGTCGGTCGTCCCAAGGCCGGGGAGTTTGCCTATATAGGCTCTTAGCAACTATTTTCCCGATCGGGAAAAGACTCAAACCCCTCCCTCACACACACCATCATCGGACCTTTTATTATTTTCCTTTTAAAAAAAAATTTGCACCGGCCGGTGCGGGTACATAGAACCTACCAAAACTTCCACTTCACTTAGCGGGAAAGGGTTTAGTCACAGGATACCATGATACATTATATATACATTGATACATTATATACCATGATTATATATTGATACATTATATACAATATATATTGATACATTATATACCATGATACATTATATATCTTCATCATACTCAAATCATTAAAATATCCCCTAAAATGTTCATAGTATAAACAACAGTACCTCTAGTTTTTAACTCACATAATTATATACATTATTCAGTATCAGATTTTAATTAATGTGGAAGCCATATAAAATTATATACATATTATTCAGTATCAAATTATATACACATTATTTAACTATATACACATTATTCAATATCAATTTCCAATAATGCACAAATTATATAAAATATCCACTTATATCTCTATAATTTTGGTAAAAATCTGGTGATATACATAGTACATCATATACATGTATTTTACACACATTAAATTACTACTCGTTATTCATTTTTGTTAATCTTATTAATATAACAATTTAATAAAATATCCCCTAGAATGTATCCCCATCATTACCATAGTACAAAGCCTTAACGGTAGTTCACGCATTAGTACACATTGTTTTTATACATATTTCAATATGCATTGTAAAATTATAATTCAATCTATATGACGGTTCATTAAATTAACAGGTAAATATAACTCAACAATTATTATATTCACATATATACATACCATTATATTACATATCATTACATTACTTATATACACAAGCTCTATAATCTCCATTATTTTTATACATGCAGAAATAATTTACCTGCAGCCCTCTGCTATTTTATCAGCTTCCCGTATACAAGAAATAATTCTCCCGATGGACCCTGGGTTGGCCACGAATCAAACCATTTTGTCCTGTTCTCATCCAAGGATGGAGATAAGTGAAACTCGTGAGTCAAAGGGAAAACGAAAACATAATGATCCGCATCACTCCCCAACCCACAAGAGCAGAATGGAGAATTTCTTAGATTAAATCTAAACAAGTAGGCCATGAAAGGGCCGTGACCGGAGAAGAAACAGAAGTTGTCTTTCGAGCATAGCTGAAACTCCAAGTTAAAACCCGGATGGAACGAACAGGCACTAGATCCTCCGTTCCACGTCCCAGCGAGGGACCTCCATCTCCTCACCACCTCTGTCCGAACAAAGCTAGACAGAAGGGAGTAAGGGGCAGGGACTCCCAATGGCACGCCGGACGCGGACGCGAGCTTAGCAAACTTGTCTGCGATCTCGTTCCCCAGAAGACCCGCATGGACCCCTAACCCATTTCAAGGAAATATATGGAGCAATCGATCTCAGGACCCTCGGAACGTCATTGACTAGCCTAGAGTTTAACCTAGAAGAAGCCAAAGAAGCAATCGATGAGGAACTATCAGTGAAGATAAAATCGGTTCTTCCAGAGTCCCTAATCCATTATCCTGCACATATAATTGCCAATAGTTTAGCCTGGAATACGATGTTATAACTGTGTAGCTTAAATTTCGCAGTGTGCGCAAGAATCGAGTCCTTGAAGACACAGAAAGCGAATTCAATTCCACCATCAATTTTTGATCCGTCAGTGAATACCTCATAAAAGGGAGATCGGGATTCCACCGCCAGGACAAGGATCCTATGAACAGGAGGCAGGGAGTTTCTAGGCTCGCGCTTATCAAATTCCTCAACGGGCGGAATAGAGGTTGGAAACGGAAAGTTTTGCCTCCACCTCCAGAACCAATACTTATGAAAGTAGCTCTCAAGAATTGTCTGAAATGGTTGGATGCCACGGAGGGGAAATAGAGCAATGTAGGAGGTTGCCCGGTAGGCATATGCCACCCTCAAGAGAAAATGTCTCTGTAAGGTTCTGAGCTTCCGGCCCTGCTCTTTCGTCAGGGCCCCCGTCCAGACGCCGGTGCCATAACAAACAACTTCCTCAACTACGAGGTAGAATACCATCTCTTAAGCATCCTCCTATTAGCACTCCACCCAGGACCGGCCACCTTGGCAAACCCGCTAGCCAGGGATAAGCATTTTAATTTCAGATGGGCGATATGTTCATTCCAAGTCAAATCGGATGAAAAGATCACCCTGAAATAATTTGTACTTGCGACAATTTTTATAGTTTGTCCATTTAATTTGAAGGTGGGGCGACGTTTCAGCGTACCCTTAATAGCAAAAATCATAGCTTTAGTTTTTCCGTTAGAAATTTCCAGTTTATACTCAAGGGTCATCCTCGAGACTTCTCCCAACAAACCGTTCATATTAATTTCTAAGTCTCGCCGAGTACGACCGGTGGTATACACCACCAGATCGACGGCATAGGCCTGAAGAAAGTTATGGTCGCTTCTAATACTTCAGATTTTATTGAAGTACATATTCCAAAGGACCGGTGCGATAACAGATCCCTGTGGACAAACCCTAGAAATCGTCCTCGTAATAACACAATAACCAGCGTTATAACTTACCGTCCTATCACTCTGACAAAAATTTATATTAATTTTTTGAAGGGATCAAGGCAGTGCTCATTATCCAAAACCCCTACCAAAATATTCCATTCGTCTAGTAGGTCCTGCAAATATAGCTCTTTAAAGATATGTAATGCTTTACCAGCGCCAAATCGAGTTTTATATATGAAATCATTAGTTGGATTACAATCACCCCCAGCTCAAAGGTGACGTATCTATGGTTCCTCAAAGATTCAACCTCCAAAACCTTCCAACTGCTGATCTATCTGATTAATAAGGTCATTACTCACCAGTGTCAGGTCCGGCCAACCTTTCCCAGTATGTGAGACGAAGGTTGGACCGCAACCGACACAGTTGCAAATATTAAAACCCTTTTCAATACAGAAGTCGGTTAAACATCGCCCCCGAAGGTCCTCTTGGTCATACCCCCAAATCTTAGATCTACAATTAAAATCACCCATTATAATATAATTTAAATTATCAAAGTCAATCAGCCCCTACCAATTCCCCAATTGATTCCCCAATTTTATCTTCTATTAAGCCACTTGGGCAAAATTAAGAACCCGAGGTTACAATTACTTTCTTATCCTTATATATGATATCTATAAAATCTGAGGAAATTATATTAAATTTAAAGTTAAATTTTAAAAAAAGGTTACATATTATCAATACAGCACCAAGGGATTTGGAGGTAAAAAAGGAAGACCAAAAAGGAAGGAGGAGGAACATTTCCCCTTGAAACCGGTGGATCTAGAACATATAATACATAGATATCGAGGTCAGCAGTTGTTACTAATGCTTGACTATAAGCTGCCGAGGAGTGATTAGTATTGATCTGTAAGTATCTATACACCATAATCAATGGTCCCTGTAAGAGAACGGTTAGGCGCTGATATGTGGGTCAGATCTCGTCCAAACATGATTGGCTGATCTTTAATTTTATCCCGGACTCCTGGTTCTATAATATACAATTGATACGTTTAAGAGGCCTCTCACATGGGACATCAGAATGAAATTCGCTACAGACAAGACAGGCAGCGTCCTTTTCCGGACAATTTTGTGGTGTGACCCAATTTACCACAGTTCCTACAATGGCGAACACTAAGCGACAGAGCCGGGAATCGAACTTGGGTCCTCCAAGTGCAATTCCCGTACCTTAAATACTGGACTTTCCCGCCCTTTGAGTCATTCTGAATCCCAGGCCAGCCAAGTACGTATGCAGTCCAAGAGATGCCGGCGATGAGCTGAGGTCAGTGAATACGCACCGCAACGGACGACGCGCATGTAGCCTTACTTCCACAGAGCATTGTTCGTCGGATAATGTGTTGACTGCTGACAGGTATCGCCCTCATCTGACGGCTGATAGAATGGTTATAGGAGTAGCTATGACTTATGTGCGAATTAAATGATCATCATCCACACTAGTCAACCTGTGTTCCAATCCCGTCTTTACGGACGACGCGCATGTAGCCTTACTTCCACAGAGCATTGTTCGTCGGATAATGTGTTGACTGCTGACAGGTATCGCCCTCATCTGACGGTTGATAGAATGGTTATAGGAGTAGCTATGACTTATGTGCGAATTAAATGATCATCATCCACACTAGTCAACCTGTGTTCCAATCCCGTCTTTACGGACGACGCGCATGTAGCCTTACTTCCACAGAGCATTGTTCATCGGATAATGTGTTGACTGCTGACAGGTATCGTCCTCATCTGACGGCTGATAGAATGGTTATAGGAGTAGCTATGACTTATGTGCGAATTAAATGATCATCATCCACACTAGTCAACCTGTGTTCCAATCCCGTCTTTACGAATGTGCGAGTTTTCTCTTAACCATTTTTGTACACAACGTTGCACCCTAGTGTTAGCCCAGCCGATATGCGCCCTTAGCCGTCGAGTCGAAAAGACAACCTCGTGAAGATCAATTATCCATCCTTTCTTAAAGTCCGTTAACTAATTGTATTCCTGCAAATACGAGTTCTAAGCTTTCTGAACAATTTAATCGTATACCTTCGGGAACAAGTTTCATTTAAAATTTGTTTTTCAGACAAAAGTTGTTCAATAGAAATACATGGCACGTCTAATCCACAACTCACCAGGTTTTACATTTTTTTTTAAATTTTCAACATGTTGTTCAATAAAAATACATAAAACATCTAATCCACAACTTGATAGGTTTTACAAAGTTGCTCAATGGAAATACATGAAACATATAATGCACAACATGCCAGGTTTTACTTTATATCAGCCACAGTTTCTGCGTTAGTGTTACAAAATGTTAATCATGTGTGTTCTAGTATATAAATTTTCATTCCAACTAAATAAACGGCTCTGTGGTGTTGCAATTTCAATTTCACTCAGTGTATGTAAAAGCGGTATATGTATATATTCAGATCGAAACGAACAATATCAATTATTTTTGTGGAAAATGTACACAGCATAAAAAATAGTTTTTCTCTAGTTTGGATGGATATCTTAGTTGGAAGAGTACTTATATCTCTCCGTCAAGAGACGTAGGTTATAATCGATGTTGTCTGACACTGGATGACAGTTGAGTAATGACGACCACTTCGGAATTTTAGGTAGAGGATGTGAATCGTAAATCTTACTGTATAAAAGAATTGAATCTCTTTGGCGATTTAGATGGAGGCAATGAGAGATCTGGTATCAAGTTCAGTAAAAAGAATCAGGGATCCTCATGTCGGGGATATTTTAGTTGAGAACTTGCCTAGAACAAGAACGTTCCTTAGAATTTGCCTCGAGATCAAGATGCCTATCCAGAAAGTCCCTATATTTTTAAGCTAAGGTGTGCTTTGACTTTTTCATGTTATTGTATAAAAAATGCATTTTTTTTTTTTTTGAAAATTTTGGAATTCTGAATTTCGACTGACAAGGGCGTTTTAATACACTTACCACAAATCTCAAACTTGTTGGGAAAAATTCTTGTCTATATGTCTTTATATGCATGTGTGTACATGTATGTGTGTAGGTCTGAGACGTATGGATACGATAACTGAACGAGCTAACCACAACACAATTTTATCTGTGAATTTATTTTGTAAACAACACGAATTAGATAGAATTAATTTTTTAGTAATTTTCAGTTTTGAAAAGCCGCAGAAGAAATATCTGAGGTGTGAATCTGCACTCGACTTTTTCATAGCATCCATGTTCTATATTATTCATTTCTAATTCCCTCACAATCATCGTCAGAATCAGTTGCATACAATTATGTTAAAGAATCTCTCGAATTCACCCGCCTACAACTCTTGAACTCCTAATATCCCAAGATACATGCAGACCACACATCTATCCCAATAAGTGTAGTAATTAATATATGACCCCCCCCCATAAAGAAACATGAATATTGTACCACCTCCTAATAAAATAATTCACGACTCCCCTCCCCCCAACCAGAATCACTAACAAAACGCACCTACGAACAGAAAAACTGTATTTGGAATCAAGAATATTATATCAAAAATTCCTACACAGCGTTTTCCTACTCGTTTTTTCCTTACGAAATAACGTTATGAAAACCTTCAAATTCAAATTATTCGATGCCTACTCGTGAGAATTACTGAAATATTTATTTTATTCCTGTTTTTCACGTTCGAAATGAGTCCAGGAGATATTGAAGCGAGTTTATCCGTCAAAATTCCTAATTCGAAAACTTGTGAGAAAACAATGTATTAAATCAATAACTTGCATTTCGCAACAAAACAACGATTAACAAAGCATCGATTAACGTACGGCTTTGAACTTTGAATAAATTTCGCAAGCTTTTCGGTTTGGATAAATGTAGCCATCTGCAACCTGGAATTTTGGCCATCCATCTACAGCCTGGAATTACAGTCACCTGCAATTACAGTCATCCATCTGCAGCCTGCAATTGCAACCATCCATCTGCAATCTGCACTTCATTAACGATACGTTGGTTATCTTTGACATAAAAAGCACAATAACATATTGAAACCATTTAAATTTAGTTAAAACATCTCGTAAATATCAAATTGTTTTAAATGACATTTTTTTTTCAAGATTGAAACTAATGATCGTATTTATCTTATTAATCCGAAATTTATCAGACTGTTTGTTCTTACACACAAATATGCATAATGAACGTGATTTTAAGCATGATCCTATTTAATCTTTTCAGTATCCATTACTCTTGTGCAAATTATGGATGGTGATAATTTATCTAAATCACAGATTACGTCGTGTAATGCTGTGAAAGTGATTTATGATGAACGTCACTTATCAGATTCTGCAATAGGCAGCGGAAGGTAAAGTTCTCAATTCTCAATCTACCTTATGGTGTACGCGTCGAAATATTTTTTTTTCACTTTCGCCTTTATCTTTCTATTTTTTTTTTCTCCTAATAATGTTCCTATCCGTTTATAATTTATATGGTGATGTATAAATATATGAAAAGTGATACAAGAGTGTAAAAGGGTGTAATTTAAAAAAGAATTAGTCAATAATTATTTAACAGAAACTTAAATTTTTGTTTCTTGAGCAAAGTAGGAAAAAAATTCTAGTTTCTTCTTTAGCAGTGCTTACAGTTTTAATTCTTAATATACTTAATATACTTCTTAATATACCTATAATAGAATCAAACAATTCGTTTAAAACTGCTGAGTGCAATACACCAACGCAATTAAAGCATTAACAAACAATTTAATAATGTCAAGAAATATTAAAATTTACCAAAAATCTTCAATATTTCTCCCATTGAACTTAAAACATAATTTTAACTTTGTCATAGTATGTAAAATAGCATAAAGTGTTATTTTTACAAAAATTTTCGCGTGAGACCAGGAAGCAATTATGCAATTTTGAGAGTCTTAGCTCAGAAGGTTATGCCTCAATAAATTCACTTCACGCAAATTGCTGGTGTGGTTGGAGCAAAGCTCTACTAGGGGCCAAAACTTAAACCAAGCTTCATTAGAAAATCAGATAGCCAACGAGGCAATGATGCTACATCGCACTCAGGACCAACCAATGAGAACACGGTGGGCGTATCTAGACCTCAGGCAAAATGATGTGACATCAAGCAGGTAATTCAATGAATATTCAAGCAATGATTGTCCATGATTGGCATAGAGGACGGTCATGAAAATATTGGAATGACAAGTCAAGCAGTGTGGTTCATAAGCAGAATGATTATCCAAAAGTTCAGAGAGTCGTGTTTTCAAGCAATGAAGTGAATCGTTATGTTAAATATTAAACTGTTTTAGAAAAAGACAAAGCTGACTCTAAAATGCCAGAAAAAGAAGCGGCAAAAATTACAGTCATGCTGAGCAACAGCCCGACAAACAGAGATACGTGCCAGTCTGCGTATATATTATGTCAATTATTGATTTTGTAATAACACCTAGTCTCACACGATGTATTTTCTCCTCCTGAAGCGTTTATTAAAATTAATGTAATTTTAATCATAGCAATAATATGTGTGAATAAATAATATTTATTTTAAAAGTTAAAAATGTAGAATTTAATGTGTAACGTTTTAATTAATGATTATATTTTATGAACTCCTGAACTCGAAGAGAGGTAATGGTGGGTTACTGCGACCACAGTGTACGAATATTAGATTCACGAAAACGTTAATTCCTGGGTTTTCCAAATTATGCACTTAAATATCAATTTTAAACACCACATTTCAAATTCGATATTTTGATGCCAATATATATTTTAGGACCTTCTGAACGCGTTTTACCTATTTTTGGAGTGATGCTCATCTGTCTGTATGTATGTGTATGTATGTATATGGTCAAATTCTTGTGTACACGATATCGGCCACGAATATTAATGGATTTTCATGAACCTATATATCCTGCTTTTTTATCAAAAAATCTAGAACTAGATAGAATTTTTTTTTAATTTGAAAGGAAATTTTATATTATTTTTTAACATGGCAGCATAGGACAAAATTTAACATAATCATGCATAAAAGGGGTTATTATTATGGCTGAATGATCTCAAGACTTAATCATTTCAGTCATTGTGATAAATAGCCGCTATACACATTTTATGTTCGTAACATCATCAGCCCCCCTCGGGAGGGAGAGAGTAATCACTGGGATACATTTTCATAACACACTATAACTGTAATCATTCGGATAACACACTACAATTGTAATCATTCAGATAACACACTATAACTATAATTATTCGAACCAACGATACCGATGTTTCAAAAAATTTCTTGTAAAATTTGAAAAAGTCACAAGCTACATAAGAATAGACTGTTGCTATATAAAAGTCAAGTGGAATCACACTCTAATTAATTCTCTTTCAAATTTAGAACCTATAAGGCAAAGTCTAAATTTGAATCCCTGAATTAAATGAAATTTAAAAATGATAAACGCCACAGAAATTAAAAAATTTATATAAAAGCAAAAGCAGCAATAAATATCACGAATTCTTATGTGTAAAACCAGAAATTATACAAATTCCAAATATGAATATGCAACTTAAAATGTGGTGTGCTATTTCCTCCATCGTACTCAACAGTTCAAGAGCTCAGAAGGAATAAAATGGTATTGCCATTCAGCTGACATAAAGAAACATCATCTATATTTGTGGCTTAATGAGAGTCATGTAGGACAACTATGCTGATAGAAACTTCCGTAAGCAGATTCCAAGTTATATTACGCACAGGACTTGCGAACCAATCAGAATTGAGAAGTGGGTCATCCATGACCATTACAGCAAATACAACAAAGTAGGAGGAGCTAATGAAGTTCGCTAGATAGAAATTCAAAAAAGACAGAGATGGGGAGACGAAGAAATGCGAAAGAGGTGAATTGATACGAAGATGTGCAGAAGGACAGGTCATAAAAATTGCAAAACGATCTCAAAAGCTTAATACCGTGGAAGTAGTATTGTAAACATTGGTCGTGAGAATGTAATAGCCATTGGTCCAACAATTGTGTGCAGAAAAAGAATGAGAATGGAGTAAATGATGTGGGGTGATGTACCTGTTCATCAATTAATGTTGTAATGAGATCATTAAATGCAAACTAATGCATTAACAAAATATAATAACAACTAACGGTTTGGCATTACGTAAACCCCTAAGGTTCAGATTAATTAACTACTGTAAAGCTGTGAAAAAGAAGTGTAAATAATATTTAGATATGTTAAATTATGTGTATTGTGAAACCAAATAAAGTAACATATATTTCAGTTAATACAAGAAGATTAACAAACGATTCAGACGAATGGGTACCAGGTTTGACATTTCAGTTGAACGAGATTTAAGATCTATAAATTCGTCAATTTGAAATGGCATCAACAGGTTGGAGATTCACTGTGTCTACATTGGTGTGACCGGTGCATCCGGACCTGACACGAACTACGTCGAAGAGGAGAGTCCAATCAGAACTGACCCTAACCCATCATGAAAAACAAGGCCAATCAAACACAGGAAAAGCGTGTTTCTACGAAGCAAGGTAAAAAAGTAAATTAAGGTTATCGAACGAGAGAATGACAGCAGTCAGAAAATATTCTTTAAGCTTCGAAGAATCTTTTATATAAAAAATTTTTTACGTTTTAGGTAATTATTGACTTATCAATTAATAAAATTCTCTAACAGAGAGCGAAAGTAGCGAAAGAAGAACCTATCCTAAAGGTTTCCTATATTATTATTACAGCATATTATTCTACATTTACTGCAGCAAAGGGAAATACATAAAGCAATATGTAGTGAATACTAATAAAAAATATCGGCAATAAATTTCAAAATATAAATTGTTTAACAAAAAATCTTAATTCACCTAATCAATTAATCTGTTTCTCAATTAATTTCATATTATGTGTACTGCCCAAATATTTAACACTCGAAATAACACATTACTTAAATGAATTCAAAATTACTTGTGAATCAAAACGTATAAATCTCATTTCGCACATTTACACCACATCAGCCTCTATTAGAATATCATAAAAATTGCCTTTTAATTTCCATCTCAATTATCCTAATACAGCAAGGGAAGAAACCCACAAATATTCTGCAGATGTTGTGGTTCAAGTCACTTAATCTCACCTTAAGGGAAATTTCAGGCAAATATGTGTTTGTAATATTAAAATAAGATCTTCAGGCAATTACAATTCAGATTTTAATTGCACACAAGTATTTACGCTTAAGCTCCTGGAAAATTAACATGTCATATTTCCCATTAAAACTTTGAAATGAAATAAACGATTTGGTTAATGTTTATAAACATTTTCCAACTTTGTTTCAATAAGTTTAATTAGCAAGATCGTTTTAAATTCTTTATAAAGGAGGTGTTTTTGATATATTACATTTATTTTCCTAAAATTCGATTTATATTACCTAAATAAATGCATATAGAAATAAAAACTTAACGTTATATTTTAATATGTTTGTTTTAATTTTTATCTAGTATTTTGAAAAATTGTATAAAACATCATATTAGCATTTTCTGTATTTAATATTTATCCTAAATATTTTCATAGTTTTTTTGTATAAAAACGTATTTAATGTTTTATTAATAACCTGTATTTAAATTTAGAAATTGGTATTTCGATTTGTTTTATGTGAACATAAAATATATTTTAAAAACAAGTTTAGGCTTCAAAGCAAACATATGATCTATTTTTAAAATTATTTATGAAAACCTGGCGCAGAATATAGATGAACCGAAAATACGCAAAAATAAAGCAGTTTTAGAACGGATTCAACACTAAATATAAATTTAAAAGAACTTTAAAAATCACGATTTTTACTCTGAGATGATAACTTTTAACTCTTTTAAATAAAAAAAGATGGATGCCATATTTTGTTTTGAAGTAGGTCACGTGATCTCTTCATGTTATATATATGTAATTATTATTTTAATTTTTATTTAAAAAGCTACCGAACATATTTGGCTGATTTTTTTTTCTTTTTTTCTTGTATATTTTATGGGATAACACTTGTCATCTCATGTTGTAAAGTGTTAAAAAGCTACGAAAAAAATGGATTTTTGTATGGGAAAATCAAGTTGATTCACACTCAAGTTAATTTTTTATAATCGGCATACTCGAGATGCTGTCGGTTTCATTCAGCCAAAATGCGTGTTCAGACAAAAACAGAAGATTCTTTCAACGTGCATTTTAAATATATTACTCTCAATATCTACAACTATAATTATAATAAAAAGTCTAAGGTACACAACACATGACTTTGTGGCTACATATTCGAATTTATAATCCGTTGAATCGTCACTGATACTTGCTCGACATCTTAACGTATTTTAAAACGCCGCCCTCTCTTCAAGCTTACAAAAAATTTAAATACCTCAAAAACGGTTCATGTTAGAGTAATGGAGTTGGTCTCATTCGTTTCATTGTTAATATTGCATATCAGACAAATATTTAATTGATAATTCTAAGCACACTTTTATTTAAAAATTTTACGGTTTTGCGGGTCATTTCACAAAATAAAAGGATTGGTATATAATTTCTCTGCGTACCGAAATCTAATCAGCACCAGGTTATTTACTTCAGGTTATTAACTTCCAAATCACAGCTTCTGACTTCCAGAACAAAGCTACTGAGTTTTAAAACACGAATATTTTGACGAGATGCGAAAGTAGAATATCGAGTCACATCTTTTTTGTCTTCTTATTAATTTATAATGTTTGGGGGTTATAATACCAGAAAATAAATCTCTATTTTTAAAAATGCTTTTTACTTTCTCTTATCCAAATCTTTAGGTATATTCGTGTGCTGCGACACGATTGTAATAAGATTGACGATTGTTATAAGATAGAAAATAGCAATACATTCTAATGCAGAACATGAAAAAAGAATAGAAACTTTTCCCTGAATTCTAAAACGCTTCCTTATTCAAGCATCGCAAAGTCGAATCTAGAAAAAATCTATGGACCAAATAAAACTCAAAGCTGAATATTTAGCCGCGGGAATAAAAAAAGCAATGTCTTTTGTGATTGAATTATGGTTCGTCAACGGTAAAAAAAAAAAACCTTAAAAATTCTGAAAAAAAACATTCAAATCCCATGAATCCTTTTATGGCACAAACAAGTAAAGTAGCATGCATTTTAAACATAAAATCAAAATTTTCAGACTGACTGCTATTCTGACGTCTGAAAAGAAGAAGGTTGACTGCTTTCAAAGATATAAATATATTTTGCATTTCCATTGAATATTGATAAACGTGTTCTATTACATTTTTATTGGTTCTTATCTTTACATTGAGGAAACTTTTTAAATTGCAGAAAGAAATACAAGGAATTAATATATCATATTGAAAATGGAGTTCAGTTAGAAAAAATACATCATTTTGCCTCTATTTTATACATATTTTGTGTTTCATAATTATTATCTTCGTGGCTAGTTGGTTTGTTAAAGTTTTGCGGCACCAAAATTAAAAGTAATTTGATGTGTCCAACTAGACTTTTACTTACTAATTAATTTAAATATTCAACGAAATAGTAACGCAAGTTAAATTTATTATAACTCGATTTCCCTGAAAACCAATAATTCGTAACTGAATAATTTTGTAGTTGAATCTAATATTAGAAAGTCTTTACGGTATTCTTCTGCATACGTAACGATTAATGGTTATTATCATATTATTCTTATTGTCTAAAAACTACTACTGCATCTGTATGGTTATAAATTTCTAAACCCCAAATATTACACAAATGTCGTTTTTACACGATTTACTCTTAGAACTATACATTTGGTAGTCAAGCATCATCCACAACTCCTCTACAAAATCTTTAAGCTCCCCGAAATTCCAATTAGTTCCAATAGTAATAGAAATTGCAATCCGGATAATTCGTCTCCAAAACTATATTTGTTACTGTTCATTATTACTTTCCTTATATAGTATAATATATAAGGAAAGTATTGTAATGGACTCGAAAATTCAAATTCAAGTTTTCGACGGGAGAGCACGTTTCAAGCATCCCTGAACACGGATCAAAAGTTTTTTTGAGGTGACGTGTGTGTGTGTGTGTGTGTGTGTGTGTCTGTGTGTATCTGTGTGTGTGTATATCTCTGTGTGTGTGTCAGTGTCAGTGAGTCTGTGGAGACGATATCTCATGAACGAATGAAGCGATTCGAACGAAATTTGATACAAAAATTACAATCCGTGAATACTGAAAGCCTATTGTTTTTAAACGTAGTCGAATGTTCAGAACCCCCTAAATTTTCGAGTGAAATATTGAAAAAATCATTAAAAAATCAAAATCTTGAAAGTTACGCAAATAGTCATTTCGTATGCAATATTTTCATTCGAAAACGATTGACACAAACTTTAGAACGCTAACATGAACCGTTCTTGAGATATTGCACATTTTTCGAATAAATATATCAAAAAATCACATAAAATAAAAATGAATTTAATTATTGTGAAATATGTTCACTTTTCATATGTAATATCATGCCATAAATTTGGTGACATTATTCTCGCGAATCTAGCTTATTCCATACATGGGAAAATAGCTTCGGGTAATTCTTTTGTAGATGGACGCCAATAGTCATTTATCTGCTATAAGAATAACTTATTTCTCCGTCCATAACGCTTGGCGAGATTTTGGCGACGAATTTGGCGAAATGTCGAGAAATTAATAAAAATGACTCTAACTCATTGAAAAAGACGACTAATTGACGAAAATTCATTATCTTGGAAAGAGTATAAGAATCTGCGAGTACTATAAGAATAACCTATTTTCCGTCCATAACGTTTGGATAAAATTTTAGTGAAGAATTTTTCGGGATTATCTCCAACTTGGTGGCTTTTTAAATGTTGTCAAATCGACTAAAATGTCACCCAATTGATAAAAATTTTCCAAATTGATAAAACTGACGCTGAATCGATGAAAAGACGAAAGTTCAATATATTGGAAAGAACATAAGAATAGACTATAAGAATAACCCATTTCTCCGTCGGTCCGTAACACTTGGCGAGGAGGTTAGTCAGACGTCGCCAACTTGGTGACTATTCTAAATGTTGCCAAAGTGACAAAAATGTCGCCAAATTGATTAAAATGACGCCAAATGAGAAGTAATGTTTCACAAATTCTATTTCCGTCATATGACGGGCATACATTCTAATATATAAAAAATACTCTTTTCTCCGTTTGTCTGTAACACTTGCCGATGTATTTCGCAAATTTAGCAAGAAATTTAGCAAAGTATCGCCAACTTGACAATATTTCGCCCCAGATTGACGAAAATTTCGTCAAAATTGCAAAAATGACGCTAAATTAATGTGAATGACGCCTAATTTATGTATTAATTATTAAAATATTTTACTATATGGACTATATCGCTTATTGAGGATGCTATCAATATTATTAATTGTTAATTTAGAGTTGCATAAAATATAAATTAATTGAGTACTTAGAATTAGCATTACATGTTGTCACCCGGAAAATCGCCAAATGGTCAATTCAACGTTAAAAACATAGTATTGTGGATCTTATACTTTATTTTTTGACTATAAAAGGACTAAATTTATTCCATTATATAAGGAAAGTCATGTGTTGGCCACATCAGATTTTTTTCTTATTGCTATAATATGTGTTTCAAAATGTACTGTTTGAGTGTAACTATTAGTATTATTCTTAATTAAAGTACTTTTTGTTCAATTTTATTTGCATCTAAATTATTTGTATTTTCCAAGTTCTTTATTTTAGCTTAGATATACTTAAATTTTAATTTTAAGCGAAATCCAATCCTGGACATGCTCAGACCTAATAAGTATACAATCTGATGTGGGCAACACATGACCTTCCTTATATATTCCAATGAATTTACTACTTTTACAATAAAAAATAGGTTTTTCTTATGGTAGATATTTATATTATTTCCAAGATATTGAATTTTCTTAAATTAGTCGTCATTTTCATTGATTTAGTGTCATTTTTATCCATTTGACGAGATCTTCGTTAATTTGGCAACTTTTAAGAAAGTCGCCAAGTTGGCGACATTCTGCCAAATTAGGCGCCAAAATCTCACCAAGCGTTATGGACGGAGAAATAAGTTATTCCTATAGCAGATAAATAACTATTTGCGTTCAAATACAAAAGTATTACTCAAAGTATCTTTTCTCGTGAATGGAACGAGCTAGATCCACGAGAATGATGTGACCAAATTTATCGCATGATATTACATATGAAAAGTGAACACGTTTCTCAACAGTTAATATATTTTTTTTAATTTATGGAATTTTTTGATAAATTTATTGTAAAAATGTGCAATATCTCGATAACGGTTCACGCTAGCGTTCTAAAGTTTATGTCAATCGTTTTCTAAGGAAAAATTACAAAAGAAATGTCTATTTGCGTAACTTTAATAAAGGTTTTGATTTTTTGATGATTTTTTTTAAATTTCACTCGAAAATTTAAGGGGGTTCTGGACATTCGATTAAGTTTAAAAACAATAGACTTCCAGTATTTACGGATTGTGATTTTTGTATCAAATTTCATTCGAATCGCTCAATTCGATCGTGAGATATCGTCTCAACAGACTCACTGACACACACACACACATACTTTCACACACACACACACACGCACACACACACAGACATCTCTTCAAAAATGTTTGATTCGTGATCAGGGATGCTTGAAACGTGCTCTCCCGTCGAAAACTCGAATTCGAATTTTCAACCCCGTCACAATACTTTCCTTATACACTACGTATATAAGGAAAGTAAAAAAGACGAAATGACCACATGATGTTTTGACATCGCATATCCTTTAAACAGCTGTATGCTGCTCTGTTATCCTGTTTGTACTTAAGTACGTTGATGAGATTTTCCTTTTCCTCAGACTTCATTCTAAGAGAGCCCCGGCAAGCTGATTTATTATTAAATGATGAAGATTTGTGATTATTCAACTGAAGCGACATATTTAACCAATCACTGTCCTATTTATTTCTGATTAAAATTTATAACTTTGCATATTTTTAAAAGTGTATAAATCTGATCTTTAAGGTGGTATAAAAATACAGTTACCATACTTCTCTGTCATAAGAAAGAATTTAAAATATTTCGTATTTTTCAGTGATTTTTTAATTCAAAAAAAATAATTTAAGATATTTCGTATTTTTCAATGATTTTTGAATTAAAAAAAAAAGAATTTAATTAATATATTTCGTAATTTCGGTGTTTTGAATTCATCTATATAATAAAAGGCAATGTATGTGTGTGTGTCTTATACACTAGAGGCTCAGCGGTCGCGCGTTGCAGAACTACGAAATTTGGCAATCGGAAACCGGGGGGGGGGGGGTGACACGTGAAAACCGATTATTAAAATTTGAATTATTTCTTTTGTTATTTAATGTTTTATGCGATTTCGATCGTTTTTCCCCTTTTTCCCCTTTTTTCTCCACCATCCAAACGTCGTAGAAAAAAACAAATCACACGACCGGAAAGAGCAGACAATTGCAAAAAAAATATATGAATATCAAACCTCAGGGACAAATTCTAATATATTTTACAGATTTTAAAACAAAAGTCACTTTCGCCTCAAAAAACGAACTTTTGTTTTTAAATCCTCGCGTCGGGAAAAGTACCGACAATTTCGACTAATAATTTACATTTTTTGAAAGCTCAATGATCAGGCATTCTTACAAGTCCAATCTAGTCAAAAAATAATAAAAAGTAGCCGCATGATCCGGATTTTAATGAAGTAATGATTTTCAATTTCTCGGCGAAACAGCGAAAGCAGTTCGAGTTTTCATCCACATGCGCGCGCACACGCACGGTGTTGCTATGGTGACGGTTTTTGGCCTACGGACAATTAAAACCCGCATTAGTGTTTGGTGGTATCTGGCTGATATATTTGGGGCATTCTCTTGATACCCATGCGAATATCCTGATGAGGATATTCGCATGGGTATTAAATTATATTTGCAAATGTTATCAGTGATTGCTTTTTATGCGGTTTTTGGCCTAGGGACAATTAAAAACCGAATAAGTGTTTGCTTTTTGTACGGCTTTTGGCCTAGGTACAATTAAACACCGAATTAGTGTTTGCTTTTTATAAGATTTTTGGCTCATTATGCTAGATTGAATTGTGGCGATGTATTGTTTACATCGAGTGGTGGTTGGGACCACAATGAAAAAACTTAAACACTGAAGAAGTAAAAAACAAATAAAAAGAAAGTTATTGAGATTGTCGCGGTGCATTTATGCATCGGGTGGTGGTGGGGACAATGTTTAAAAAAAACTTTTTTTCGCTGATCGTTACTTCTTAAATACTAAATTCACATTCAACATCATCAGTCTCAAAAGTGCTTTCATGTCATTGCGAATACTAAAAATGCAGACAAACGGATATAATTTCATTTATGTTAAACAAAAAATAGAGGAGCATACCACTATAAAAACATAGTAACAGCTGATCCCGGTTGTGAGTTAAAAAAAAGAAACCCTAGGAAAAACCTAGGAAAGGGATCCATAGGAAAGGGATCCCTAGTAAAGGGATCCCTTCCCTAGGGTTACAGGTACAGAAATCCTCAGAATCTCACAGTTCACAAACATTAGGATAAATTCACTTTACAAATCAATTTTCAAGAACCCCCTAAAACATTATTTTTCATCTTAAAATTTCATTATTAGTTTCAACGTCATTAAACTAAAACAAACTTTGTTAACTCCACGGGGTTATAGCGCCAGCGAGTTTGCCACGGTCAGAATTTTCAAGGGACAGACTGGTCGCCGAAAGCGGCTAGTAGAAAATAATTTAAGATATTTCGTATTTTTCAGTGTTTTTTTAATTCAAAGAAAATAATTTAAGATATTTCATATTTTTCAATGATGTTTGAATTCGAAAAAATGAATTTCAGGTATTTTGTATTTTTAGTGATTTTTGAATTCAAAGACAATAATTTAAAATATTTCGTATTTTTCAGTAACTTTTGAATTAAAAAAAAATAATTTAAGATAATTCTTGTTTTTCAATGACTCTAGAATTCAAAGAAAAGAATTTAAGATATTTCGTATTTTTCAGTGTTTCTTAAATGCAAAGATATCAGTAATAAAAATACAAATAATATTTTATCAAACAGAATTTATATATAACCTTCACATTTAAAAGCTTTCTTTAAGATAGTTTTTAATAGTAATATTTTTATACCATGACATCCAAGTATACGAACTTGTTGAAATCCTCAATATTTTTTCTACAAAAGTTACCATATATTCAAGTCTCTTTAAATGTTTATTTCTTTCAAGAAAAGACAACTTCGGCTAACATGATGAATTTTATGACTGATGATAGATGAAAATATACAAATCTCATATCTCATTTTAAAATACACAATTCATGTTTCGCATTTTTCAACAGCAAGTGATTTTCAACAGCAAGTGATCCTGATATTTGAAAGAATATATTTTTCGGATTTTGAATCATAAAAACAAAGAGATATGCTGTGAAGATCGTTCGAAACAAAGTAATTTTGATGTATTCCACATACACATATATTTGTAATATCTTCTCCAAGAAGCGATATCAATGTTTATATACATAAAGTTGAACCATTATATCAACAGCCAACCTTGACTCGTAGCGAATTTGAATAGCTCTGGATGACGTAACAAGTGTTACTGGTATTAATTATTAGCGCTCCGAAATTTATGTATTATACAGGGTGATTCAAAAAAGAAGGGCCAAACTTTAAGAGATGGTAGTACACACCAAACCAAGCATTTTGTGTCATAATTTACCGGGTCGGAAACTCGGAAATGAAACGTGAAGGCCCCAGTAGACGCTTAATGGTAAAACCGATGACGTAAGACGAAAACACAAGAATGACTCAAAAGTTATAAAATGACATTTAATATACAATAATTACAGTAATGGTTCAATTGAACGATCGCCAATCTGAATTCAAGTCTCACAGCGGCAATGGAGGATTGACGAACTCTCTCGAACAGACCAGGCATGTCGCGCACTTCGGCAGTAGCAGTCGATATTCTGGCGGCGAGTTCCTCTTCAGATTCAAGGGGAGTATCATAGACGAAACACTTGAGAACGCCCCACAAAACGAAGATCCATAAATGAAATGCATATCGGCTTTTTCCGTATATGTAAATTCCTCCATCGTCTCAAAAGTTGGAGCTGGGAATAACTGCTGCAAACGGATAAGGCCTATATTCGATGTTAAGAAAAATTCATAAGGGTTCTTCTTCTTCTCCATATGAAATTTGCATACGTGGTTTTCTTCTTCAACCAGAAAATAACAACCAGAATGACGATTTTTAATTTAGAGTGGCTGCTTTCCAACGAGTAAGCCCTGTAACGCCTTTACGTTTCATTTCCGACACGGTAAACTATGACTAAAAATGCTTAATTTAGTGCATACTATCACCTGGTAAAGTTTGGCCCATCTTTTTTTAATCATCCTGTATTCTCACCAATCTCAGAGGAATCTTATGATTCTGGGTGACGTATGGAGGGGGGGGGGGATATTAAAAAGTATTCTAGACGTAACGAAAGCATCCTTCTACGCGATTTAATGTATCAGTTCATTAGAAAAGTTTACAAAAGCAATTTTAAAATAATTTTTGGTTACTTGCTAAGTATAATATAGAGAAAAACACAGTAATTGTTTCCTACTGTCTACTGCAGAAATATAGTAATCAATGCAATTTATATTCCGAATGTGTTTTTAATAAACAATAATCTTCACTTTATTATCAATAAAAAAAATCCTCAACTGATTTTACACTACTTATATTATTTTAGATTAAAATGAACATTTTCATAAAGAACTAAAGACTTGTGGCATTTCAAGAGATCAAATCAAAGAAAGGACTGAAATTCCGGCCTCTGAACCTCCAGGCTGGTGGACCTCCAACCAAGCTGCAGATAAAACATGCAATTTCACAGTTTAAGCTTTAGTTTATTTTTGTAATAAAATTGACTTTTGTATATCGAAGAAAATATCAATTGTTATAAAAAAAAATAAATATGTGTTGAAACATTTTAAAGGACTATTTTTTAAAATAAAACAAGAAATGTATATTTAGTCATAATACTCCAGTGTTAAGAAATAAAATAAAACTCTCAGAATGCGCATTTAGATATTTGAACAAAATTGAAAAGAAGATTTGCATAAAGAATGTGTGCTAATTTTGTATCTGTGAAAATAATTTGCTTAGAGACAAGTCCCGTCCCTCATTCCCCGCAGAACAGCTCTGTATACAAAACACATATTTTTCCCTAAGGTGTATTTACTATAAAAATGTGGTAGTACACAAAATTAGTTACCCAACTTTTAGCACCTGGCTCAAAGAAATCACTCGAATGAAAAATCAAATTGTGAACAATATGAGTTATGTCGTAATATACGATATAACACACTTCAATAAAATCTAGAGCCAGAACATATAGTCCTTTTTAACAACTCGTGGGATTTTTAAAGATACCATAAATGAAGGGCTCGGGATGACATAATGGAAAGCGCAAAATTGAAAAAATGTCCTCACTTCATCACAGATACTTCTAATGCTTTTTTTTCTGATAAAAAAACTAATGCGGACAGCACATAACATTCCCTACAGGCTCAAATTCATTTTCTCTTTATTTAATAATCCTTTAAATTGAGTTTAATTGCACAAGATAACAAGTATAATTATTTAAAATTTCACTGAATTTGCACTTTTAATTCAATTCTCGTTTTCATTTGATACCAACTGGGCGTATTTTCAAAGGCAGGGTAACAAAAATGAGAAAAAAAATAAAATACCTCGAGAATGGTCTGTCCTAGAGTGATGGGATTGGTCTTACTCATCGTCAAAAATTACGCATAAAACCAACATTTAATTGATACATTTGAGAATACGCAGTCTTCTATTTTAGATTTTGACAATTTTTGCTGGCGATTTCGTAAAAAACAGGTTCTTTTTCCGAATCAGTGACTTATCTACCAAATTTTGAGAAATGCGTTAAATTAGTTTGATAGCTAGAGTGGATTCATACAACTCTTGTGAACCACTTTGCAAAAAAGCAGGTTATTTTATCCAGAATCGTACCAAAATCTATTCAGCACTAGGGTGACTATACCCATAAGTGACTTGCTTAAAAATTTTATGAAATTTGGTCAATTAGTTTTTGAGTTAGAGTGGATACATACATTGCACAGACGGATAGATACACACATACACAGACGTCACGTTAAAATTAATTTTTCCGTGTTCTAGAGGTCCCAAAACGTATAAATTCATAAAAAAACTCGAGTTGCGATTATTGATATGATCTCAATACTTTCCTTATACATTACCTACCATGTATTGCAGTGAAAGTAATAAAAATGAGTCTTAAAATCAACAGCAAATGACAGAAGGTATCCCACTGACAAGCAACAGTGTGTCAGAATTTCAAAAACAAAATGGTAAATCCGTGGAACATGACATCACGTCGGGTTTCAGATTATTCGTTGCACGATAAAATCTCAGATCCAGATTTTTCTAATCCGTTTAATATGACAAACGACATAGATATAGACCCCGATTATATTCCTGAGGTTGCTAATATCTTCTTTTTTTGTAGTTTTTATCTTCCTATTTTGTAGTTATTTAACTCGATTAATATTATCCAGCAACATGGTATCATTTATCACATGCTATTATATTGGTCAAATAGATAATATCGCCCTTTTTTAATTAAAAATGCCTTATAAATCAATAAATCAATGAATACAATCTTCCTTGATATATTTTCATTAAAACTGAAAGGTCAAATTAGGAATAATACGTTCTGAAAATTTTTAAAAATAATAATTAGAGCATTTCCTTTAATACAAATATATAAGCTTAATTAATAAGATAGTGCATTAAAATAATTTTTTTTCTTTTTCTTATAGGATACTAATATTTCAGGGGGAGCGAATCCCAATTTAGTTCAAATGTAGAAAAGAAAGCAGCAAAGTGCTAAATTAATTAAAATATCTTTATGTAATTTAGGAAAAACTTGAATGTTAAAAAACATTGGCTGATATCATGTCTTTTCTAGACTATATACCACCTATACACCATACTAAATCTTAAATAATCAGTTGATAGAGATATCTGTTTAAAATATGCGGATATGACAACTTACATAAAATTAGTTTTCGATTGCAACATACTTTTTTACTTTCAAAGTGCTGTTTTCAAGAAAATTTTCAATTTGAAGATTTTGATTCCAATATAGGTTTTATGACCTTATGAACGCGTTTTGACAATTTTTGGAGTGATGTCCGTCTCTCTGTCTATCTGTATAGCCGTCTCTCTGTATATCTGTGGTCGATCGATCTCTTATGTACACGACAGTGGCCATAATATTAATGGATTTTCACAAAACTTTATATCCAGCTTTATTATCATAAATTCTAAAACTAGAGAAAACAAATATAAACTAACTATTAATACTTTTTAGTTTTTTGTCACCTTTTCTTGCAACTTGAAATTTTACACACTTTATAGAAATTTTAATACACAATTATTTTAAATTGAACTTACTACGCAACAGTCCTTTCAGAAATGCGCAGGAAACTGTTGAAAATATGCGGAATGTGCAGGTACTTGAATGTGCATGTACAACCTTATAAGGCAATACATTTTTCTCCCGGTCAAATGACCGTCCGTGGTAGGTAACGGTAGACTAGGCATCTTTATTATATAAACACAAGAAGTAGAAAAATAAATATTGAAAAATTGATTGTATACATTTAATAGAAGAAGCCATAAAGTTAAGTGAGAAAAGGCGATAACATTATATGCGAATTTTCTAATCAAAAGTTTACAATCGGTCATTTGACCGGTCATGGTACATTTGTTATTAAAGCGAAGAGTAACACGCTATAATTATAATCATTCGGACCTATGATACGGATTTTTCAAAAAAATTCTTGTGAAATTTGAAAAAAATAGCTATTAAAAAAAGATTATGGTATGAGAAGGCCGAGTTGTGCCACACTCAAGTTAATTTACTTATAAATACCTTAAAATTTGTGTTTTAATCTTTCGCGCTCGCAAATTTTATCTCCAGTCCTGAGAATGTTGAGAAATATGTGTTTCAAGGAAAATTGTTGAACTGTAGGGAAAGAATTCCAAGGAAGAGGTTTACTAGGAAAGTGTAAATTCTTAGCAAACCACCCAACCTCCTCTAGAATTTGTTGAATTCATATCAGTTATCACCTAAACTTTACCTGTAGCCAATCTTGAGAAAGCGATATTTCAAGTAAAATGAACATTTCTGAACTGGAAAAGGGAAATAAACCGAAAGTGAAAGTCCGTAGTAAACTCTCCTGCCTCCTTTAAAATTCTACGCCGAATCTCTATCGGTTATCATATAAGTTCTATCTACAGTAGATCTTGAGAAATAGATGCTTCAAGAAAAATGTTGGTAAAAACAGATGGGAAATTTGATTGTCACCAATAACGTCTGAATATCAAATTTCTTTTCATACATTCAACATTTTAGTGCCTAATCATTTTTAAACATGACATCTGCTATCTTGCCTCTTCATCTTTCTTTTAAATTAAATGAAAAATAAATTAGGGTTCATGTTTTCTTTAAAAAATTCTGAAGTAATACGAAAATGAAGTTATTTTAAAAGAAAACTTGTATTTATTATTTGAAAGAAAAGTTATTCAAAACAAAAATTCCGAGATAATGCGCTAAAAACTTTTAAGATAAAATGTTATGAATGCAAAAGACGTCAAATACACCTGTTCTTACGAGTTTTCAGAGATGGGCTCGCATATTATGTTTAACGTTGCATGAAATAAGGTGGAGTTAAGCTGTTACTAGGAGAATATATACATAGCCTTAATTCTCAATTTTCTTCAACAGAAGCGTATCACGAATCTTTATTGTCTTCCTTTTTTAACATTTTAGCCATTTTTATCGTTTTCAGCATTTTAACCTTCTAAATTCCAATTGACCTACAAATAATGCATTTAAAGTTTATATGCGGGTATGTTACTTCGATCAAAGCAAAATATAACACAGCGTAATTTTCACGATTGCAAAATTTATATAAATAAGATTGAAAAGCTGTCTGTGATTATGTGTACTTGTTTGTCTCATCATCACGGTAGAACGCCTGTACCGAATTTCATAAAATTTTGTGGGTAGCCTTGGACTAGCCCCACTTAAAATTTAATATATGATTAGGGATTGTTAAGATATTCATAAAAGCACTCACAATTAAATCTTCCATAAACATGACATCATGCTAATGTTTCTTTCAGGACTTTTTGTCCGTGGGGGATCCGAATGAAACTTTGGGGGGGGGGGGCAAGTTTTCCATTTGCCCTACATAAATATATCTAAATGGTGCCACATAAATAAACTGCCACATAAACTAGGTTAACATAAAATTTCTCCGGGAGCTTTCCTCTCCCGGATATGCCGGAAAGAAACACTGAATGCAGACAATATTTATCCACAAATTTACTTGAAAAAAATGGCACCATGTTGCTAAGCAACGGAATTCAATCCAATGAGGTTAAACAGCAGACGATTTTTATTAAAGGTGTTCCGATTTAAGTAATTAAGAAATGCATATAAAAATAAATTTTATCGAAATTCTATTTTTAACTGGATTACATCAATTACTGCTTTCGGGTTGAAAGGTATGAGTTCCATATATCATTTGGTTATTATTTGCCTCAGTTTACGTTCTCATTTATGTTCACTTTATATTTAAGGCTCAAGGCAGGGGGGGTTAGTGAAATGCCCAGGAGAGGATAAAATCCTGCCTTTAAACTTCAGGCGAAAAGGAAGATCAATAAAAAGAAGTTCAGAAAAGGATGTTCACTTTATATTAACAACTCCTAACTGGTTCCGTTATGTGCAATCGCCAAGTAAAGTTCTATGGTCCTGCAGATCGGGAGGATAAGTTTTGGATCGTAAATGAGAAAGTTAGTCTGGTCGAAATTGGAAGGAAGTCGCTACGAAGCGAGTCGCTGTGCGAGTGCTAACGTGTTGGAAAGTTTACGCACTTGGTGCATGCCACTAGTGTTGGTATAACTATGATTAGAAAGATCTGGTACCCACTAACAGTCGAGGGCAAGATCTCGATGTCCTCAGATGCAGTTTGGCAAGAATCGACTATTTATCATAGCGTCTATTTATCATCGACTATTTATCATCTATATCATCATAGCGTAAAAATAGTTCTATCAGCAGGCCCGGTAGAAATTCACTATTTGTAAGTTATTTTGAGGGAGGGTGTAATACTGACTGTTTGGTATATGTCTATATTTGATACGAACAGCTGCTGTATCATTATGGTGCGCACATAAAAATGTGTTTCAGTTAAAATCCTGAATGAGTGTGTTATTTCCTCTGGCCGTAATCTTAAATTATCACTTTATCAAAGATTTAGAGTTAGGTCACTTTGGAACTGAATAGGTCTCAGTACTTTACAATGGCAACCCGCAGGGTACAATAAACGACCAACTTTATCTGAGCTAAAGACTCAGACTTCATAGGCATTATAAAAGCATGATGCTTTAAAATGTTACAAAAATAAATATTTTATGACAATTTTCATCTAAAAGTGAATACCATCATGTATTGGACGCTAACATGCTCCGTTTCGAGATATTTTACGTTTTCGATCTTAAATAGAAAAAAATTCATAAAAAATTAAATACACTTAATATTATCGAGTGTGTGCATACTTTGTAATTACCTCTTACTCGAAATTAAAACCATTGTTTAAGAGTTCTCACAAGCCGTTCTTCAGATATTAAAAATTTTACATTTATATATATATATATACATTATATATATATATGTTATATATATTTACATTATATATATATGTATATGTATAGAGAGAGAGGGGAGATAGAGGGAGAGAGAGGGGAGAGTGGGAGAGGGGAGAGTGGGATAGGGGAGGGGGAAGAAGGGGAGTATTTAGAAAACACCAGAAGAGTTCTGTTTTCATACTTACATGTCGAGGTTTTTCCTTCCTATTTTCCTTCCTTATTGCCTACATTGTGATGTTTGCTCTTAAGTTTTGTCACAGAATAAAAAACCTTACCAAATTATCATATCACATAACTATTAACACGTGTATCATTCACATTTCCATACTTCAAATGTTAACATTTTTTCGTTCTATTTACCAATCGAATAACTAATTCTAAATCATTCTGTAAATGCAGTGTCCATTATCTAAAGAAACATGATCCTTTATTATGCAAGGTATCTTGCAATTTAATATCTAAAATGGCTCTCCATAGCAATATATCAAGTGCGGGTGAACCTATTAAATGAAAATGAACGCCCACTATGCTTAATAAATGTCCCAGGAAGTAGATTCTCCAACATTCTATAAAATGTAAAATGGCGTCATGTGATATCATAGATTTTCTCATATCGAAATCCATTTTTAAGTAATCTAGAATTTTTTTTTCTCATTGCAAATTTTGCAAGAAAAAAATTAAACATCTGTAATGTTAATTTAACTGATCACAATTATAGCATGTTACCCTTCATTTTAACACTAAAGGTACCATGACGGGTCAAATGTCCGGTTGTAAACTTTTGATTAGAAAATTCGCATATAATGTTATCGCCTTTTCTCACTTGACTTTATGGCTTTTTCTATTAAATGTATACAATCAAGTTCTCAATATTAATTTTTCTTCTTCTTGTATTTATATGATAAAGATGCATAGCTTACTGTTGTCTACCACGACGGCGGGTCTTATAAGGTTACCCGGTCAAAAAATGTGATGTTCATTCAAAAATGAATGCACACTCCACATATTTTCACCAATTTCCTGCACATTTCTGCAAGGAATGTTGCGTAGTAAGTTCAATTTAAAATAATTGTGTATTAAAATATCAATAAAGTCAGTAAAATTTCAATTTGCAAGAGAAGGTGACAAAAATCCAAAAATACTACTAGTTAGTTTATATTTTGTTTTAACAGCGTTACTCCATTCCTGATCTTCACCCTGAAAAAATGGCAAAACATTCAAAGCACACCAAGTTCGTAGAAGAAATAAATAACATAGGCGAAGAGTTTACGGAAATTGATGACGGTGAACTTTCTGAAAGTGAAGATATATTATTTGAAAATTATAATGATCTATTAGACATTGAGACTGAGCCTACAGATACCGACGATGAAGAGGAGAATATTGTGAATATAATACGTAGTGGACGAAAAAGAATGAAATTGATTTCAAGTTCTGAAGATGAAAATAAAGAACTGAGCAGTATATTTCGATTGATGGCACTAGTGGGGAAGAAATGCAAATAGGTGCTACATATGAGAGAACAGTATTTACGGGGAAGAATCAGGTTCAACGGGATATGCAAAATGTAATATTATAAAGGGTAAAGTGAAGACTGCATTTTCGTTGATAATTGACCATCTTATTATAAAACATATAAAAACATGCACAATATAAGAAGCAAATCGAGTTTTAGGAACCGAATGAAGTCTATTGCCTTAAAGTCACTTTGTTTAATATGCCCTTACCAAAATCAATATTACCTGCATTCAATCGGAAAAAAATAATGTTTATATCTAAAAATCGGTCATTTAATCAATTATGGTACTAATAGGAATATATTGAGTGTCGGTACGTTTAGTGTTAAAGGGCTTGAAAAAATCTTTCGTGATACCAAATTCGATAATGTATCTTCGGGGAGAGGGTAACTTGCCCCTCAAGGGGAGCTAATGACATAAATGAATATATTTCTCTTTGAAACTATATCTCTTTGAAACTATATTTTTGAAACGATATTTCGATCTTTACAATGGTGTCAAGTTGGTAATATTTGTTTCTCTATGGTTAATTTTTTAATATCTTTAGAAATATTTTCCCTGGAGGAATTGGTTTGTATGGATATCGCCCAAAATCTTTTTAAATCGAAATAAAATATGGAATAATTAAAAACCTAATTCGAAATTAAAAAAAATAGCAGCGAGGTGCACCTATTCGAGTTCTGAAGAGCCTGCAAATCACATTTTAACGCCGTACAACGCTTAGATTTCCCGATAGAGACTGCACACAAAAACAGGCATCTTTCTTTAATATGTTAGATGGACTTTATGTGTACATATATGTACCTTTCCTTACAAAGTTATAGAGGTGATAAGGCTTTCCTGGGAATCCTGTATATTCACTATTATCAAATAATGAAATGCTTTATAAGATCTTCTAATCGAAAATAAAATTAAACTATTATTTAACAGTCATCCTGATCCGTTCTCGAGACATTAGAACTTTTACTTTTCTTTTTCAACTGGGAGAACGATATCTATCGAAATAATTAAGAACATTGCGCTAAATTTAATACGCCTACTTTAATCTGGAACGGAAATAAATCTATTGACGTTCAGAGATATTTAATAATAAGACAGATTCTATTTTGTGTTCTTACTTCCACACAAATTCGATATTTGTTAATCTGCACAAAAATTTGCGATTTGAATGCATCACATATTTCATTTTTCCAATTCATGGCATATTTCGTCTATTCAATGAATTTAATACCTCTCATCTGACAAGGAATGGGATCCTTTATTATGCAAGATGACCTGGATAATTTACCGACTAAAATCATTCTCCATAACCGTTAATAACGGGCGATTCCAACGTCTTAAATGAAACTTAACGTATACCTTACGTAATGAACACCGCGGGAGTCATATAATCTCACAAATATATTCTAAAACAGAAAATTCGATTATGCAATATTATATTTACATATTATCTCATACCATTTTTACTTTCCCTATAATGCGTATTAAAGTAAACTATCGTAATGGGCCCAATGTGTATGTGTGCGTGTGGGGGTAAATATAAACCTTGAAGTAATTAAAAATTTGTCGTTGAAATAATTAAAAATTTCTAATGACATTTTTATCCGTTATTTAAATTAATCAGCATAAACCACCATAGTAGCGGTTCATTGAGCAGGTATTTTTTATTGTAAGGGAAAGAACACAAAATAGAGATTTATTCTTGTTAGGCGATTAATTGACATTCTAGCCTACAAAACAAACTCTAAAATTTCTGTAACAATGAGAAAATAACCAAGGGTTCAGTTGAACAAAGGTTTGGACAAACTGGAGCCAAATTTCACTTGGACATGCATATAAGAGAAAAAAACAAAAATTGACTTGGGGTACACGCGTTACATCACCCAAAACTCTTTGAAGCTAACAGCAAGCCAAGGTTTCTCAGCGAGGCTGTGAAACCAAGCTCTTTCAAATTTTCAAACCCGTTCCAATGCTTTCCCTATACATTATACTATGTATATATGAAAGTAAAAAGACCTGTGCTTTAAATATATAGATTTTAGTTTTGGTTCGAATCAGATGGTTATTAAACATTTTCCGTGTAGTCATTTCTCGCCGTTAGAAAGAGAAACAAATGAGACAAGAAGTCCTAGAATGCTGTATTTCAATTTAGAATTTTACATGTAAGAAGTCAAATTATGATGTAATCTTTGCAATTTTTTATTATAAAAAGTGTAATGAAAATTGGATATAATATCTGATTTTATCCTATTTTAAATCTAAACTAATATATAGCATTCAAGGACTTCCTGGTTCTTTATTTTTTTATTTTTTCATAATGAAAACTTAAATCGTTCCTGATTTCGTCGTTTCCGTGGTTTAAACGGTCAAGTGGTTAAAGAGTTGGACAGCGGACGCCAAGACATGTTGATAGCGAGTTCTGTCCTCAACTCAAGCACAGTGCTTTTTCTCAACTACAGTTTTAAATGAACAATGTCAGGGAAACTTATTTTGTGGGTTCTGCCCCAAATTTATTATAATCAGCAATCCAGTGAAAGCTTTATAGTCAAAGTAAAATAAAATCGTATCGCCGTGATAACAGCATAATGCGAATGTTTTTGTCAAGGATTCTGTCCCCCGAAAATATTAGCCGCCTTTTTTCATATTAATTAAACGGATATGTTAAAATGGTAATTTTGGTTCAAATCAGATGGTAATTGAGATTTTTCCGTTGGATGTGAATATTTCTTAGTTAGAAAATGAAACAAATGAGACAAGAAGATATGTAAGAGGTCAAAATCTGATGTTAATCTTTGCAATTTTCTACTATAAAATGTGTCATGAAAATTGGATATAACATCTGATTTTATCCTCTTTACATAATTCTAAACTGAAATATAGTATTAAAGGACTTCCTGACCCTTTTTTTTATTTTTCAGAATAAAAACTTAAATAGTTCTTAGTTTCTGCATTCCCCGTCGTTCAAGTGTTCCGGTGGTTAAAGCGTTGGGCAGCGAAAGCGGAGACGTGTTGGTAGCGAGTTCTATCCTCTTAACAAGCAAGATGTTTTTACAATAACCATTTTTAAATAAATAAACATTGTTAGGGTAACAGTTTTAATAACCTGTAACTCATTCAAAAAATATCAGTAGTTAAACAAAAAAATTAAAATCGCTTCTATAGATCCTCTGATATTGAATGCTAAAAAAACTGCTTTTGTTTTAAAAATAAATAGAAGATGAGCCAGATCTTTAAAATATTTACTAATTTCACTTTAAAAAATTTAATTTTCTTCAAGAGAGCTCCAAAACAGGGACCATCTGTTAACAGGTTTACACTTAGTAAGCTCCGAAACTTATGTTAAAGCTCATGCTTTTCCAGTTGTGCCACAGATATCACACAGATCAACTATTTCATAACGATAAAATAATTTAAAGAACGTACTTAACACCCCATTTAAAATCTGGAATTAGGGAAGTAATTCTATACTTTTCACGTGCGGATATTGTTGCTCATCATGAAAAGCGAGAATAAAGAGGCAGGAATTCCTTGAATGCTACATTTCAATTTAGAATTTTATATGTAAGAGGTCAAAATCTGATGTAATCTTCGCGATTTTCTATTATAAAACGAATTTTCTGAAGCATAATGAAAATTGGGTATAATACCTAATTTTATCCTCTTTACGTTATTATAAACTGAAATATACCATTCAAAAGCTTCCTAGCTTTTTTTTTATTTTATTATAATGAAAACTTAAATAGTTCTTAGTTTCTTTTCGTTTCGCAATTCCAATGGTCTAGTGGTTAAAGTGTTAGGTCCGCGGACGTGCAGATCTGTTGATAGCGGGTTCTGTCCTCTGATCGAACCAAATGCTCTTTCGATTACAATTTTATAATAAATAAGCAATGTTGTCTGGATAATAGTTTTTGTGGGTTCAGGTCCAGATTTATGCTAATCGCCAATCCAGAGAAAGCTTTATATAGTTAAAATAAACTGAAATTGCAAAGTCGTACGTAGCTCAGCGGTAAAGTGCCGCGACGACATCGTGAAGCGAGGGTTCTGTCCCCGACAATTTTAACCGCTTTTTTTTCAGATTATTTAAACTGACATATTAAAATGCTAAACTTAAATACATGAAAATCGAAACTTCGGTTGGCGCCCTCTTGGCCGAGAGGCTTGGGGCGTCAAGTTGCGGGGTATAGGCTCTGGGTTCGATTCCAGCCGGGATTCGAAGGGTAATATTGTAGTATTAGAGAGTAGCAGGTGTTAGAGCTTTAAGGGAGGGTTGGATGAGGTTAAAGAGTGGATTCTGGATTTCTTTATTAGATTAGTTTTCTTAGTTCTTTCCCCTCCTAACTTTCTTATATTTCTTACTAAATTATCTGCACGAGATGGAGGACGAGCGGTGTGTGTGCTCTGCCGTTGTCGGTGGGGTTTCTCTTCGGGCCTGCTGGCTTCGGCGTCGAGCGCGCCACCCTTCCTCGTCCGAAGTTCGTGCAGGGCCTATTTTGTATCACGTGGTACCTGTTAACGAAGTCCCAAAATTTTATACATTTCTGAAAACAGACATCTCTTTTTTCCTTCTCTTTAAGGGGACAATGAAATCAAACATGAAGCAACGTCACTTCCGGTATGTCATTTCCTGTGACGTCACTTCCGGTGTATTATTTCCTGTTGCGTCACTTCCAGGACGTCATTTCCGGTCAATTAATATTAATAACAAAATTCAGAAAAATGTGTTTTTTCAAAAGCACAGATTTTCAACGCGGGTGGATAGGCTCGAACCCACAGCCTCTGGATTTGAAAACAGACAACATGACCACTGAGCCAGCCAGCTCACTTATAGATGATCAGAACTATTCTATTTGAACTTAACGGAGAGACTTCTCACAAAAATCACAGCGATCCAATGGGCTCAAACCCACAGCCCCTGGATCTCGAAACAGAGAACAGAAGCACTAAGCAAACCAGCTCACACACCAATAATCCTAATTAATTTATTTAAACTTAACGAAGTGACTGATCACAAAAAGCACAAGTGTCAAAATGACTCAATGGACTCGAACCCACAGCATCTGGCTCTGGAAACAGACAACATGACCACTAAGCCAGAAAGCTCACATACCGGTGATCTTAATTAATCTATTTAAACTTAACGGTGAGACTGATAACAAAATGCACAGGTGCCAAAATGACTTAATGTTCTCGAACCCACTGCCCCTGGAAACAGTGAACATAATCACTCAACCAGCCAGCTCACACACCAACAATCCTAATTAGTTTATTTAAGCTTAACGAAGTGACTGATCACAAAAAGCACAAGTGCCAAAATGACTCAATGGACTCGAACCCACAGCATCTGGCTCTGGAAACAGACAACATGACCACTAAGCCAGAAAGCTCACATACCGGTGATCTTAATTAATCTATTTAAACTTAACGGTGAGACTGATAACAAAATGCACAGGTGCCAAAATGACTTAATGTTCTCGAACCCACTGCCCCTGGAAACAGTGCACATAACCACTAAGCCAGCCAGCTCACATACCAACAATCCTAATTATTTTATTTAAACTTAACGGAGAGATTGATCACAAATCTGTGCCTGGTGACGCCTGTAAACTAAGCCCCGAAATTTTATGCATTTTTGAAAACAGTGTATATATTTTTTTCTTTCCCTTTAGGGCACAAGAAAATAAAACCGAAAGTGAAATCACTTCCGGTGTGTCACTTCCTGTGACGTCACTTTAAGAGTGTCATTTTCGCTGAAGTAATATTAATAAATACATTTCATTAATGCCAGGTAACAAACTTAAAAAAATGTGTTGTTCAGAAAAGCACAGACGTCGCAGTGCAGATGGAAGTACTCGAACCCACAGCCTCCGTATTTAAAGACAGACAAGATGAGCACAAGGCCAACCAACTCACATGTCGATGATTCTAATTAATATATTTAAACTTAAAAGAGATTGATCACAAAAAGCACCGGTGCCAAAATAACTTAATGAGCTTGAACCCACAACCTCTGGGATTGGATCAAAACAACCTGACCACTGAGCCAGCCAATTCACATAAGAACGATCCTAATTAATATATTTAAACTTAAAAGAAACACCGATCAGAAAAAGCACAGAAACCAAAACGACTGAAATCGCTAAACTTAATGCGAGCGGCTGGACTCGAACCACAGCCTCTGTAATAAGAGACAGACAGCATAACAACTGTGCCAGGCAGTTCTTATTCGGTGAGCGTAATTAATATTTTTAAAACGAGACGGAAAATATAAAGAACAGAAATCAAAACAAGTCATCTTGCTATACTGAATATGAGGAGGAACTCTAACCCACAGCCTCCGGAAGCATACAACATGACCACTAAGCCAGCCAGTTCACATGAAGGAGGTCCTAAGTAATCTATTTAACCATAAAGGATAGTCTGATTAGAAAAAGAACAAAAACAAAAATTTCTCAAATCGATCTATTCAACGCGAGTGGATGGACTCGAATCCACAGCCTCTGGAACTGTAAACAGAAAACATGACTAATGATCCAGCTAGTTTTTGTACCGAAGATCCTGATTAATCCATTTATACTTAAAAGAGAGAGTAATCAGATGAAAGACAGAAACCAAACCGACTCAACCCGCTATACTAAAACGAGTGGATGGACTTGAACCCACAACCTCTGTAATTGGAAACAGTCAACATGACCACTGAGACATCCAATTCGCATACTAATTATATTAATTAACCTATATAAAGACTACAGATTAGAAAAAGAATAAAAACCATATCGGCTGAAATCGCTATACTCAATGCAAGTGGATGGAATCGCACCCACAGCCTCTGACATTAAAAGCAAACAACCTGACCACTGAGCCAGCAACTTAAAACGCCGAATGTCCTAATTAATATTTTAAACTTAAAGGATAAACCGATCAAAAAAGGTACAGGAACCAAAACGACTGAAATAGCTAAACTCAATGCGAGTGGATGGAATCGAACCCACAGTCTCTGGAATTAAAAAGAAAACAATATGGCCACTAAGCCAGCAACTTCACAGTCCGAATAACGTAATAAATACATTTAACTTAAAGGAGACACAGATCAACAACGACACAGAAATCGCTTTACTAAATGCGAGTGGGTGGTATCGAACCCACAGCCTCTAGAATTAAAAACAGACAACATGGCCAGTGAGCTAGAAACTGCACAGGCAGAGTATCCTAATTAATATATTTTAACTTAAAAAAACACCGATCAGAAAAAGGAATAAATCAAAACGATTCGACTCCGAATACTTAATGAGAGAGAATGGAGCTCAACCCACAGTCTCTGTAATAGGAATAGTACAACATAACAACAGCGCCAGCACGTTCATATTCCAAAAATCTTAATTAATCCATTTAAACATGAAAGAGAGACTGATCAGAAATCAAATTGACACAACTCGCTATACTAAATAGAAGTAGATGGACACGAACCCACAGCCTTTGTAATTGGAAACGGATAACATGACCACTGAGCCAGCTAATTCATATATTGAAGGTGTTAATTAATATATCTAAAGACAACTGATCAAAAAAGAATAGAAACCAAAACGATTCAACTCTCTGAATTCAATGCAAGGGACTCGAATGCACAAAACGAAACGGACAACTTAACAACTGTGCCAGCCAGTTTGTATTCCGAAGATCCTAATTAACCCATTTAAACTTAAAAAAGGGACTGATCAGAAGAAGGGCAAAAACCAAAACGACTCAATCGCTCTGCTCAACCCACAGCCTCTGGATCCAGAGGAAAACAATCTGGCCACGGATCGAGTCAGTTCACGTGCCTGAGATCTTAATTACTCTACTTAACGGTGAGACTGATCGAAAAAGTAC
This sequence comes from Amaurobius ferox, assembly GCA_951213105.1. Taxonomy (NCBI): domain Eukaryota; kingdom Metazoa; phylum Arthropoda; class Arachnida; order Araneae; family Amaurobiidae; genus Amaurobius; species Amaurobius ferox. The sequence continues at coordinate 137,047,925 of OX578134.1, forward strand.
CCGCGCTAAAACACAAAATCCAATGAATGTTATAGTAGAAAAACCATTCATGAGAGGTGATGACAGAACTCGTTACTAACAAATTTGCGTGGTCGCAGCCCAGCACTTTAACCACTAGGCCATTCGATGCACGAGACTGGCTGAAATTAGGAACTATTTATATTTTATTGTAAAAAATCTAAATTAAAGAAACAAGAAGTTCTTGAACGATATATTTCAGATTAGAATTATATACAAAGAGAATAAGATCAGATGTAATATATATTTCAAATTTTTAACAGAAAATTGAAAATATTTCACTCTATTTTTACTTTTCTTATATAGTAAAATCTGATGTTGGCAGTACATGACTTTCTTTATATAATGCCATGAATTTACTTCTTTCGCAGTGAAAGAATGATGTATAAGATCTACGGCACAGAGTTTTTAACGTTGTAATGTACATTGAGCTCTTTCCCAGATGACAACATGTAAAAATATTTCAAAGTAGCCAATTAACTTAAATTTTACGCAACTCTAAATTGACAATTATCAATATTGATAGCATCCTTAATAATTAATATAGTCTGTGTATTGAAGTATTTTAATAATTAATTCATCAATTTTGAGTCATTTTCATTAACCTTGCGTCATTTTCGAAATTTTAACGAGATTTTAGTCAATCTGGGGCGAAATATTACCAAGTTGGTGATACTTCGCTAAGTTTGCCAAATGTCTCGCCAAGCTTAACAGACAAACCTAGAGAAGAACTTTCCTTATACACAAAAAGGTGTTCTCGTTGTATGACGGAATTCAACGTTTGCAAAGCATTATCTCCTCATTAACGCCCCTTTTATCAATTTGTCGACATTTTTATCACTTTTACGTTATTTCCGTCAATTTGGTAAAATTTAAAAGTCGCCAAGTTGTCGCCCTCCTGCCAAATTCGTTGTCGATATTTCGCCAAGCTCTACGGCGAACGAACGAAAAAATGGTTTATTTTTATAGTAGATTCTTATATTCTTTCCAAGATATTGAATTTTCATCAATTTACCGTTACTTTCATTAATTTAGCTTCATTCCTATCAATTTGTCGACATTTTCGTCAATGTGGCAACGTTTTAACAGAAAGTAGCCAAGTTCGCGATATTTTGTCAAATCAGTCACCAAATATTCGCCAAGCTTTACGGGCGGAGAAATATGTTATTACTACAGTGGATAAAGGACTATTGGAGAATTGTTAGACGTCAAGATAGAAAACTATTACCCAAAGTATCTTCTCTCTTGAATAGAACTAACTAAATCCACAAGAATGATGTTAAAAAATTTATCGCATAATATTACATATGGAAAATTAACATATTTCACTATAGTTAATACTTTTTTATAATTTTATGTGGATTTGGATAAATTTATTTGAAAAATCGGCAATATCTCTAGAACAGTTCATACTAGCGTTCTAAACTATTACTTTTATGAATTTTTAACTTTATTGAAGGATTTGCTTTTTGAAGGATTTTTTAAAATTTCATTTAAAAATGTGGTGGTCTTACGAACATTCGATTGCATTTAAAAGCAGCAGGCTTCCAGTATTCGCGGATTGTAATTTTTGTACCAAATTTCGCTCGGATCGCTCCATTCATTCGTGAGCTATCGTTTACACAAACTCACACACACACACACACGCACGTACGCACACACACGCACGCATGCACACTCACGCACACGTACACACGCACAAACAATTTTGATCCCCGTTCAGGGATGCTTGAAACATGCTCTCCTATCAAAAACCCGAATCCGAATTTTCGACCCCGTTACAATACTTTCGCTATACATTATACTAGTATGTATATAAGGAAAGTAATAGAATGTTAATTTCCAGTAAATTCACTGAATTCATGAACTACGGCACAAATAACAATCAGTTTGTTTTTCAATTTTTAGCAAAAATATGCAAATGCTATTCTGGTTGTTTTATCTTGTGCCGCCACAAACCAATATTACGTAGTTTATTTACGTAGAAAGTGAAAAACAAATAAAGCCAGGACGTATTTGTATTTAACTATTCACAAAATTTTCAATTCTTGTCGTAGGTATGAAAATGCTTGAACTCACAAAGGATTGCATTTTATATTTATTGCTTAGATAATACTGTTTTCGAAATCTTTGCAAAAGAACTCTGTTTTAGGATGTAAGAAAGCAAATTATTGATAAATCTCTAGAAATTAAAACTGTAGTTCTTCCCTAAGGATATTCTCTACATTTATCTTTCAAAAGTGATTTAAACAAATATTTTCTACGATCCAGGTGCATTTATAATTGAAAATAAGTTAAATGGTTTTAAATGTTTTTAATCTTAGAGTACCTTGTGTTACTTTTACATTTAGTTTCCGCCACTAAATGCATAATCGAGTTATTTGTGTTTGTAACCAATTAAAAATTTTTACAGTGAATTGTTTTCAAAATTGATATATCCACAGCCCAATGTTTTTAACGTTGAATTGTACATTTGACGCTTTTTCAGATAACAACATGTAAAAATTATTTCGAAGTATCCAATTAACTTATATTTAACGAAACTTTGAATTAACAATTATCAATACTAATAACCTTCATATTAAAATATTTAATTAATGAATTCATCAATTTGGAGGCATTTTCGTTCATTTAGCGTCATTTTTGCAATTTTGATAACATTTTCCTCAATCAATGGCGATATTTCTCTAAATTACGCCAAGATCGCCAAATTTATCGCCAAGCGCTACAGATAAACAGAGAAGAAAGTTTCTTATAAATGACTATTGACGAAATGTTCGGAGTCAAAACCCAAAACTATTATTCAAAATAACTTCTCTCCTGAATGGAACAAACTAGATCCACGAAACTGACGTTAACAGACGCATAACAACAATCGCATACAACGTTAACAATCGCATAATATCACATATAAAAAATGAGCATATCTCATAATAGTTAAAGCCCTAGAAACAACTGTAGTCACCTAACTGACATATAACTGCTCTTTCCGAGGAAGTTCAGGACGACTTAACTGTGCAAAATTTAATCCTAAATTTAAAACACATTTTTCATCCACCGGTAAGATATGTAATGAAAGATTGATAACACAACCCAGTTTAAACTGCGGCTGTACATTCTCAGTTTTTTTAAGGATGCATATTGTTTGTTCTAACTATGCAGTTTTGGCCCGAAGAAGGGAGCTTATACCGCCCTCGAAACAACTGTAGTCACCTAACTGACATATAACTGATCTTTCCATGGAAGTTGAGAGCGACTTAACTGAGAAAAATTTAATCCTAAATTTTAAACACATTTTTGATCCACCGGTAAGGTATGTGATGAAAGATTGATAACACAGTCCTGTTCTAAACTGCATCAATTCACTCTTAGCTTTTGTTAAGGGTGCAAATTGTTCTAACTGTGCTGCTTTGGCCTGAAGAAATGAGTCTTATAACGTACTTGAAACAAATGTAGTCACCTACCTTAATATGACTGCTTTTAACAAGAAAGTCGAGTAAGTTCGTGACATTTATAGATGTTTGGTAAACGCATCTCCAGATGAAAACAGAGAAATTTTCTAAAGAACTAAGCAATAAAAATCTTTAAAAAGTATTTACTGCTAAAATAAATATGAATATAATTCCTCTGAGCATATCGTATTTTTAAACTGACAAATAATGCATAGCTTAGTCAAGTAGAATGATAAAACTAACATCAAAATTTGAATTTCACAATCATAAACTATTCACAAACATTTAAATTCATCTCGCAAACTATTTTGAATCTGAAAATTCCCGATATAAAAGCTTATTGCATGTTATATTTTATTTTGTGAACAGTACTTTAAAAATTTCCTAAGTTTTCTTATTCCAAATATATTTTAAAATAATAAGAACATGAATTATAGATAAATCTCCAGCAATTTAAATTCAAATATTTTTGTGAAAGATAATACCTTACATTTATCGGCTGAAAAAGGATTTAAACAGCATATTTTTTGTGGTATTAAAAACATTTGTAGATATTTTCTTGTTTAAAATAAGGTATTTATTTTAAGAGTTTTCCATCATAAAGTACCTTGTAATACTTTTGCGTTTAATTTCTTTCGGTAAATTTTTATAATTGCGTCCTTCAATAAAAAGAGTTTCTTTTGTTGTATATTATAAAAATTTAAGAAGTAATATGTTTAACAGTATCTAAATTATTCCTTAGTATTGTTAAAAAGAGTAAATTAGATATGCCTAAAATATGTTTTATACTATTTTTTACTTTCCCTGTATACATAATATAATGTATAAGGAAAGTACGGTGACAGGGACGAAAATTTGAATTCAAATTTTAGATAATGTATATGTGTGTGTGCATGCACTTTTGCCTGTGAGTCTTTGGATGCAATGTCTCGAGAACGAATGGAGCGTTTCGAAAGAAATTTGGTACAAATATTACAGTCAGTAAATACTAGAAAGCTGTTGATTTTAAACGCAATCAAATGTTTAAAACATTTCCAAGTTTTCAAATGAATCATTGAAAAATTCATAAAAAATTTAAAACCTTCAATAATGTTATGTAAATAATAATTTCTTATGTAAATTTTCATTAGAAAACTAATAACACAAGCTTTAGAACACTAGCATGAACCAATCTCGAGATTTTTCGACATTTATCAAATAAATTTATCAAAAGAATCACATAAAATTAAAAGGCATTAACTATTGTGAAGTGTGTTCCCTTTCATATGCAATGCTATGGTATAAATTTGTTAACATTACCTAGTTGGTTCCATTTAGGCGAGAAGATACTTTAGGTAATAGTTTTGTGTTTTGACGTCTAACGATTCGCCAATCGTCATTTATAAGAGTTCTTGTTTCCGTTTATCTGTACCACTTGGCGATAAATTTGACAACTTGGTAACAAATTTAGCAAACTATTGCCATTGATTGATAAAAATATCATCAAAATTACAAAATTAAAGAAAATAAGGCCACATTGATAAAATATTTCAATATATATATGCTATCAGTTTTGATAATTGTCAATTTAGATCTGTTTGAAATATAAGTTAATTGGGTAATTTGAAATAGTTTTAGCGTTATAATGAGCCAAATGTACAATTCAACATTAAAACATTGTACCTTGAATCCCATACATCATATTTTCACTGTGAAGAAGTGAATTCATTGCATTATATAGGGAAAGTTGTGTACTGTCCACATCAGTTTTTTTATACTTTAAAATTTTTTTATGCAGTTACTTGGAATATCATGAATTTGATCAAAATATAACGGAATATTTTCCTATTTTTAAGTTTTGAATATCAAGAAAAGAAGAAAAAAAAATGTATGTCTCTTTATATAATATTAATACACTTTAAGAGCTTACTTAAGATTTATTATACATTTCCTTTGGACTTAAAGTGACTCTTTTAAAGAGTAATTGTTCCATTTATTTAAATAAGATTGTATTAATCGCATTTCCTATTTTAAACAATAATAACTCAGAAATATATTTCAGAATAGACTTTAGATCTTAAATGGAATCATACATATTTTAGCAGTATTTGTTCCTTTCAAATCATAAATACTACTTCTGACTAATTTTTCAAACCTTTTGAAATATTTCTATTTATAGTGGAGCGTAAAATTCACTTTAAAATAACTTCTGCATTAATAAGTAGTTAATTGTTCCTAAGAATAAAGTATTTCAAACTTTACAAATTTTAAATAAATAAATGTGTTTTAGCTCAAATGTCTGCTTAGAAATAGTTAAATAAAGTAATTAAATAAAAATAATAATAGTTAAAAGTAATAGTTAATAATAGATAATAAGAATAGTAAAATAAAAATAATAATAGTTAACAAAAGCAATAGTTCCTAATAATTAATAAGATTGGTTAAATAAAAAGAATAAATTAAATAAAATATAAAATAGTTAAATAGTTTTAATAAAAGTACATTATTCAAGTTTTCACTTTTCTACTACAAAATTTATTTTCTTATACTATTTCATAGAAAAAGCATCAATTTCCAGACGGTTTTCGATTTAGAGATGTTGCCGGGAAATTACGTTTTATGACATCAGAACACATTTCGAACACATTATGGAATATATTCTATATATGTAACTTGATTGTATGTTTGTGTATGTGTGTATGTCTGGAAGAAGTTGTTGTTGTTGTTGTTGTTTCTTATTCCACTTGACCGACACAGCAACATTAGATCAAGTCCATGAACCCTTGAGTCTTTAAAAGATGAAGAACTACTCCAGGACTGGAGTACAGTTGACTCCTCTGGCATCCAATACATGTCAAGGCATGGTCAGGAGAGGCCTAAGCCAAATTGCACTTCGGGCAAAGGGGATAAACCTTAGAACCCAACACATGTCGAAGAGCACGAAGATGACCGTTGCGGAGTCTGGCCAGAGCCATCTGTTCACCCCTACTGCCTGCCCCAATCAAAGCAGCAGCAAGACGGCTTCAATCATACCACTCATGCACGGGGTCTTTCTCCAAGTGGAGTTGATTTCAAGTTTGACTCGTGAGGTAAGTTCCGAGAAAGAAAGACAGCCACCGTCAATAGAACTCTTAAGGCTGCCCTCCTTGGTCAGACCATCCGCAACCTCATTACCGTAAATGTCTACGTGAGATGGCATCCATTGAAAAAATATCGTATTATGGGCACACAAGTAACCCAAATACTGAACAATATTCACTGTCTGGAAGAAGTAGACATGACAAATGCAGATGTTCTCTGAAATTTTGTGTAATCATACTACTTAGAAATTAAAAACTAGAGCTTGATAAAAAAAAACTTTGTCTCCTAGATTATAACACCAATTGTTCCAAATTTCATATCTCAGGTGTGAATGCCTGTGATATGAAATTTAAATAATTTGAACTGTGTTTCTTAAAAAAACTGCATCACCCACATATTTCCATGACTTTTATGGAGAAAAATAACAGTAACACATTTAAAAGAATAGTTTAAGTGTGTTTAATTGACTTGTAGAGATATTAACTATGGATTGGATCAATGTAGATTGTAAAGTAAAATGTAAACTTAATGACTTGCAGACTTAATGGTTCGTAGACATATAGAATTTTACGTGACTGGTAATATTTTATTCTTTTGGTAATTTCGCTGGTAGAAAAGTCTTCCATACGTAAAACAACTGCTATACTTTTCTTTCAGTGTGTTCATTGAATAAACATCGCATAATGCGCTGATTTTTTTTTCCTGTCCAGACCGTCAGTTCTAACCAAAAGTGCGATGAACGCCTAACATTACGTTCCCTCTTTGCTCTTTATTTAATGCAAGACACTAAAAAGAATGATGCAGCATTCGTGTTTGTTACGCTACATTAAACATTTATTTTGAAAGTACAGAATTTTTTAGCATCACTGTATTTAAATAAAATAAGACTTTTAACTTTTACCTTCGATGAATATTTACAATTCATCAAAAAAAAATTCCCACAATTGTACATAAGGAATTTTGGAATCAAAGAAGCCATAGTTCGAAAATTTTACCTGTTCGAAAAATTTACCTATATTTAGCCGATAAATGTATGAAACTTATTTCACCTTTCATTTAAAAGAAATATATTTTAACATTTAAAACGCATTAGCCATGTAATATACTTAAATGACATTCGATAATATCCCTTTTACACATTTCAAAATTTCAGATTGAGTCATTTAGGGTATGTTCTTCATGCATTTTAAAATATTTTTTCTTAAATTAATCACTTAATTTGTATGATTGGAATTTCCCTCCTGTCAGTTCAATTTATTCTGAAAAAGCAAGTGATAATCAAATTCCGATTTTATTCATATCAGAGGTGATATAACAGAACATAATCGTTTTATTTTCAATGATTTTAAAAAACATTTTATGTAGTTAAATCCATCAATTTGATACAAAATGATTATATTTTGAACAATCACCCATTATTTTCGATATTTAAGGATTAAAAATTTTAATCATTACTCATAAAATAAATAAAAACAACGTAACATAGTCACTATTAATTTGGTTGGGAAAGTTAGAACTAATAGCAATAATTAGAGCAAAGTTATAAAAATTCTTAATTTTGATACAATACTAACTTCTCATATTCACAGAAAAGGCCCCAAGAGAGCATTCCCAAAATGAGGATTGGATTAAAATAAGATTTTTACTAGCTATGGCAAGTTACTATCGAAACAATGATAATTTTCTTGTAGGAGAATACGATTAGAATCTACTTAAATTTTCTTTTTGCGCAACACGTCAAGCAGAACCATAAGCTAACTCGATTATTGCAGATAACCTCATATTATACTTAAAACCGGCAATACTTGATATGCCATCCAGAATCATCTCAAAGCCTTTTCGGGCTCTGGTCAGCTTGAGGTCTAATGGCATAACGTACAACCTTATAAATCTTAACCTTTCGGGAAGGGTCTGTCCTTTTCATGAAGAATAGGCTATGGATCTATGGTCATGAACCCAGCTCTCCTAAGAGTCACATATATCTAGAGAATGATGAGCTGTTGGTCTCCTATGTTTATCCAAGCGATTTCCTGGCAGATACCTTACACCTTCTGGCAGGTCGGACGGTCTGGGTCGAAGAAGAAGAAACGATTTCCTCGTACCATGAACCAGACTCTTTCTGCAAAGGAATAGGACTAGGTTTGTAATATGAATCTAAAGCAATTGGCGACTAGAGTCTTGACTTGGAGGGTATTGTGTGTGACTCTACCCGGTCAAAGATATATATATATATATAATGTTTGGCATTAATTACATTGTTTAAAAATTTTTTCAGGCCTTTGCTTAACACTAATTAAAAATGACTTTAAGATATTTTAATTTATTCAGAGCACTTTTAGAGATTCTGTCATAGTTACTCCAACAGTTTTTCAGTTTGTCATAGCAAAATATATATTATTTTGTCTTAAGTTAATTTAATTTAAATAAGCATAGCACTTTTGTTTCATGAGTGGGTCCTATAACAAATAATAGTATTGACTGAGAGAGGTGCGTGTTTTGCATGTATCCGGAGATATTGGGCGGCGTATAGTACGAAATATTTTACATAATTTTATGAAACCTTAATTCTGATAATGATTATGAGACAAGTAGAACTAAATAAATAAAGTACGTGACTCAATCAGTCATGAATGCACAGTTAAAAATGAACTGATTTACAACTTAAAATGCAGCACAAATCGAGATAAATAAACATGCATAAGTTTCGGAAATCAACTAAATTTCCTTCTTTATTGCAAAAAGTGTGGAACTGAACGCCCAAATAAGCGTAAGCCTATGTCGGCTAAAGCGAAATGAATAAAGGACATCTTAATATAATGGTGCCGACTAGTTCAATTTTTCTAGTTTTATTTTCCTTTTGAGCCATTATGTGAAACTACTATATTAAGATGTCCTTTAGCCATTTCAGTTTGGCCGGCATAGCCATAGCCTTGCGCATAAGACGTTCAGGTTCAGACTTTTGGCACTGAAGAAGGAAATCCACTTGATTTCCCAGTTCTCCTAAGAGGCACGATTCTTTAAGAGGTATGATTCTTCATTTATCTTGATTTGAGCTGCATTTTACGCTGTAAACAAGTTTATTAAGTGGAACTAAGTACAATGGTATATAAATGTAAAAAAAAATCTGATGTGGGCAACACATGACTTTCCTTACATAATGTATTGAATTTACTACTTTTACAGTAAAAAAATAGGTTTTTCTTATAGTAGATACTAATATTCTTTCCAAGATATTGAATTTTCGACAATGAGTCGTCATTTTCATTGATTTAGCATCATTTTTATCCATTTGGCGAGATTTTCATTAATTTGGCAACGTTACAAAAAAGTCGCCAAGTTAGCGACATTCCGCCAAATTCGTCGCCAAAATCTCGCCAAGCGTTATGCACTAAGAAAAAGGTTATTCTTACAGCAGATAAATGACTATTGGCGTTCAAATACAAAAGTATTATTCAAAGTATATTTTTTCATAAATGGAACGAGCTAGATCCACGAGAATGATGTCACTCAATTTATCGCATGGTATTACATATGAAAAGTGAACATGTTTCTCAACAGGAATTTTTTTTTTATATGACTTTTTCATATTTTTTTTTTAAATGTACAATATCTCAAGAACGGTTCATGTTAGCGTTCTAAAATTTATGCCAATCGTTTTCTAATGAAAAATTAAATAAGAAATGTCTATTTGCGTAACTTTATTAGCGGTTTTGATTTTTTGACGATTTTTTCAAAATTTCATTCGAAAATTTAGGGGGGTTCTGAACATTCAATTACGTATAAAAACAATAGGCTTCCAGTGTTTACGGATTGTGATTTTTGTACCAAATTTGGTTTGAATCGGTCCATTCATTCGTCAGTTATCGTATCCACAGACTCACTGACACACACACACACAGACATCACTTCAAAACTGTTTAATTCGTGATCAGGGATGCTTGAAACGTGCTCTCCCGTCGAAAACTCGAATTCGAATTTTCGACCCCGTCACAATACTTTCCTTATACATTATGTATATAAGGAAAGTAATAGTATTTATGTCTCTATAATTGTGGATCAAGTGGAGACGAATAATTCACATATTTGGTATTAACAGATGCTGAGCATTAAAAGACACTATAGAGTAGATTCTCTGCGCTACTAGTTATATATTATGCAGAGCCCACTTCCACAATAAGAGCTTGTAATTTCTTCCTAGTAGCTTAACAGTAGAGCATCGACTGCCCAGTTCGGAGATCCAGCGTTCGATTCCCGTTTGGGGCTTCAAGGCTCTTTACAACGGCACCTGAACAAATCAACCCTGTAGGTTAGTGAAAAAATGTCGGAGGTCAGAAAGTAACCCTAGTACGACTAGTACGAAATCAGTGAACTGAAAGATTGAGCGCCGATTTCAACTCGAGAGGATAACAACCGCGCAGGAAACTTACCTGGGTAAATATAGTAGTAACAGGAGGCTAACCTGAGGTAAAAATAGCAGTAGCGAGTCAGATTGTCAGTGGCCCGCCAATTTGACATAAGAGGGAGGATAATACAGAGTCCACTTCAACGATAAGAGGTTGCAATTTCGTCTCAGTAGCTCAACGGAAGAGCGTCGGCTGGCCAGTTCTGAAATCCATGGTTCGATTCCCGGTTGGAGCAGTAAGCTTCTTTACAATTATCAAGTAAATTTCACTATTTGTTATGAAAACAACAAACCTAAGGACTTCCTCTCTCATCCATTTTAACTTTTTTACTTTCCTTATATACATAATGTATACGGAAAGTATTGTAACGGGGTCGAAAATTTAAAATCGAGTTTTCGACGGGAGAGCACGTTTCAAGCATCCCTGATCACGAATCGAACATTTTTGAAGTGATGTATCTGTGTGTGTGTGTGCGTGTGTGTGCGTGTGTGTGCGTGCGTGTGTGTGTGTGTGTGTGTGTGTGTGTGTGTGTGTGTGTGTGTGTGTGTCAGTGAGTCTGTGGAGACGATAACTGACGAACGAATAGACCGATTCGAACCAAATTTGGTGCAAAAATCACTATCCATAAACACTAGACGCCTATTGTTTTTATACGTAATCGAATGTTCAGAACCCCCTAAATTTTCGAATAAAATTTTGAAAAAATCGTCAAAAAATCAAAACCACTAATAAAGTTACGTAAATAGACATTTCTTATGTAATTTTTCATTAGAAAACGATTGACATAAATTTTACAACACTAACATGAATCGTTCTTGAGATATTGCACATTTTTTAAAAGAGTTATCAAAAAGTCATATAAAATGAAAAAAAATATATTTCCTATTGAGAAACATGTTCACTTTTCATATGTAATACCATGCGATAAATTGAGTGACATCATTCTCGTGGATCTAACTCGTTCCATTCATGAAAAAAGATACTTTGAGTACTTTTGTATTTGAACGCCAATAAGCTTTTATCTACTGTACGAACAACGTATTTCTTCGCCCATAACGCTTGGCGAGATTTTGGCGACGAATTTGGCTGAATGTCGCCAACTTGGCGACTTTTTTAAATGTTGCCAAATTAACGAAAATCTCGTCAAATGGATAAAAATGACGCTAAATCAATGAAAATGACTACTAATTGTCGAAAATTCAATATCTTGGAAAAAATATTAGTATCTACTATAAGAAAAACCAATTTTTTTACTGTAAAAGTAGTAAATTCATTAAATTATATAAGGAAAGTCATGTGTTGCCCACATCAGATTTTTTTTTTCGTTAAAATATGAACCATGTCCAGCATTACAGTTAAGCTTGAGGAAAAACAAAAAGCAAACCAGATAAAATATGAGATGATTGTTTTCCCCAAACAAGAACTGGAGCGTTGCCAAAAAAGTAAATAAGCACATAAGTGTGGAAAACGGGTGGATTACAAATCGAGATACTTATTGGGAAGATTATAAAGTCAATGAGGGTAGAAATCATTTAACGAGAACTGCGATTTGCAGCATGGAATTAATGACATCCTCTTAAAACTTGGACAGATCTAAGCTTTTATTTTGTACGTAATACGATCACACAGTCAATGAATGTAAGTGGGAAAGATTGCAGTATTAATTTTAGCAATATTTAATTTTTAATGGTATTAAGTCTAAAATGCATTTAAAAAAAGGGAAATTCCATTTATGTCACTCTTTGTAAAATAACTTTATAAATCAGAAATGAGAATTTCCAATGATGTGTCTTATATGCTGCTAAGTAGCAGCTATAGCAATTTTTGCTTATAATAATAAAATATGTTTTGTTAATTGTAGGTAGAAATTGCAGTAAGTAGATCAACAAAAGCAGTAAGTAGATCAGCATATAGTCCATTTATGCTGATCTTTAGCAAATCTTCTATGATAACAAAAAAATACATATGTTTATATTTTGTCTATTGGTCACGTAACGGAAAATCTAAAAGACCCACCACAGCTACGAAATTTGAACAGTGATACTTCAGGACAAATTCGAAGACACCTCGAAGCAATTTTTTTTAAATCCTAATTTATTTTTTAGTTATTTAATGTTGAGAAACAATTCTGAGCGATTTTCACAAATCAGTTCTTATATTGTAGTATTGGTATTAAAAAAAAATTCAAAATCGATTGAATATATTGTCACAGAGTTTCTATCCTGATACCATGAGGTAGATCGAAGAACGATCTTATCGAAGTGTTTTAAACCGAATCTATTGTATAATTCCTCCATATTTAAAAAAAAATGAAAATTTATAAAAAAGATGCGTATGATTTATAAAAGTTCATACTTATATTGTTCCATCGTAAAATTGTGAAGATTCGCGCAATTCCAATTTTTGGCACGAATATAGAGAGATATCATGATATTAACGTTAGTAATAAATAACGTCAAATGACGTTATTTAATAAATGTTAATTAAATTTACTGTGAAACTTCTCACAGATTTTAAAATGTGGCATAGCGGACAAGAAAACCTCCAATTTTTGACCTTGAATAGGGAGTTTTTTTCTACGTTAATATGGAATTTCCTTTCTAATAGGGAATTTCCTTTCTACGTTTCATTCCCTGGCACTAAACACAAATCTCAGGCATCTTGGCATTACTACTGTGAGTCATGCCTCTGCTATGAATTTCATCAAGATGCTACGTTCTCAGAAATCGTGAATAACATGGTTTTTTCCTTTTCTTTTTAAACCGATACATATAGATAGATACATATAGGTAGAACTCTCTGCTTTTCAAAAAATCGTTGTAAGTTCCGATGGTCTGCACCTTATTCTCTCCAGTTACAGAGAAGGAATGTGATCATGAAACTGTGTGGGGAAATTTTTTGTTTATTTGTGTTTGAAATGTAGAATATTTTTCTATTTTTTTATTTTGATTTTTCGATATGAGATGTTTTGAAAGCTACGTAATATTACAATATTCAAAATTGCAAAAAGGTTTTTAATTTGCCTGATTACTGGATGAAATTGAATGAACCCATCTCATGTAACCGTATCAGTGGGAAAAGTTTAGGGGCTTATTTTATACGTATTTGTTTGCGTAGCGGGGCTTGCGTCTTCACAGCGGTCGACTATTACTTTTAAAAAATTGATTAAACGGCTACAATTAACCCCTACTTTAAATACCGAACACCTTCGATTAAATTTTGTAATATGAAATAAATAGATAAAGATATCACCCGGTTTGAGGTGGGACACATAAAGAACGTTAAGCTTTAGTATTAATGAGTAATCATTCCAGCAAATACAGAAAAACATATTTTAACAAAACATGCTTTTGGATCAAGATCGGCGTTACTAATCTGAAAGCAATAAAAATTAAACAAGCAAACAAAGATGTTTGAAACATGGTGAAATAAACAGCAAAAGAATACAGACCGATAACTCAAAATACGGTGAAATGTAACTGTGAGTGTACAGAACAGCAACATTTAGTAGCACCTAATAAAATTGAAGGAAGCAACCGATTTCTGATTGTACAAAAGAAAGAGAAAACACGAGCAGGCCCAAATAAAACAAACTACAGAAACTAAATGAGCTAGCTGACTTCATCAAAAAGAAAAGCCGAAAAATAAGAGAAAAAGACAGTTTTAGTAATAAAAAAACATACATTCTCCAAACAGAAAAAATTTGATATAAATAAAAGAAACTCTTTTCGGTGTATTACTAAATTTGCTCACTTCACCAAGGAACGAAATAATAGAGTAGCTAAAAAAATATAAAAACCGTTTTTAAAAGGTAAACGAGTTAACAGCTTCCAGACAGGAAAACGTATTATTAACAAATTAATGAAGACAACATTAAATTACTTTTTGGAGTTCGTTTGTTTAATTTAGTCTATCCACTCTAGTACAAAAACTATTTAATGGGTTTTCGTGAAATTCCGCAGTTTGTTAATCTGTACAATAATCCGATGCTGATGCGAATGTGTTGCTAATTGAAATAGTGAGACTGGCCCTTTTACTTAAGGCAAATTATTAAACTGGGGGAAATAATAGCATCCGAATTACTGAAGCACTGAAAACATTAAAAGCCTAATATGATTTTTCCGTGATTGTCGAGAGTAATGCGCAGGGGCGGGGCCCTAAAACGTTAGTCCCGATCTATTAATCGCTATTTCCACAGCAGTTTGTCAACTCCTAATTTATGGTTATGAAGTTGATAGATGTGGAGTTGACACTTTAGCAATTATTTTTATTAACAACCTTATTTGTTAGGCCAAACAAATGCAGTCACATGTGAAGAAAATAGACCTCTCTAAACTAAATAATATTGGCATAAGTAATTTATTTCAGCATCACTAGCAAATATTATATACTCTGGACAGAGTTGATAGGGGATTGACATACAGCACTTATCTCCAAATCTTTGTCAGCGATCATTTTTATTCAAATGACATTTTCCGGAAAATTCTAAACTTCATCTATGGAAGAAAGGAGTAACATCCTCAAAAAAGTGTCACACGATATGATGCGAATAGCATTTAAATTGTACATAAACTGCACGTTGTAGAGACGATATGAAAACCGAGCCACTTGTGTTTATTTAGAATTAAAAATATATTCTTACACATTTGTGCACAAACATATGTCACAGACAGACAGACAGAGTGAAATAATGAAGGTTTGCTGTCAATATATTTTTATAAGTGAAATACACAAAGTATTTTAGCTAACTTACAAAACTTAACACCTGAACTTGGCGACAGAAGTTTTGTCCTGTCTTTGAACTTTGAAAATGCTTTTAAAAAACAGTTTTATGTCCATTTATTTTTTTTCATATAAAAACAAAATAGATTTTATTATGGACAAGCAAAGCGAAGTAAATTCTCCATTCCTAACGAAGCGCAATCAACATTTACCTGAATTTTGTTATCTCCTTTACTCGAACAGTAGGTAGAAAGCTGACATTTCGCATGCATACGAGAACTGACACTCAGATTTCCAGAATCACAATTTCAATTATAAAAACGAACTGTACAAGGCGAAACGCCTCTTCTTAAAGTACGCATTCTCACTACACTTCGTACAAATAACAAGTAAACAACCTTTAAACAGCCAATCAGACAGTGTGCACTTGCATGCATTATAATTTAAACGGACTTCTGTATATTAAATACGTTTTTACGATTTAAATGTGTTACTTTGATTTCATTGTTTTCCTGTATTCTAAATTGTTTAATTTAATATTCAAATTCTGAAAACTTATATGCTCATTTTTTATTAAGATTCAATTATTGAAATTAATGTTCTACACTTCTAATTTCCTAATTATTTGTTAAATTTGCTTTTAATTTGGAATCTTTCACAGCTCGCATACTTCAATTACGCGAGTTGATTCAAAGCCTGGCATTTTGCTAGAATTTATTATTAAAATTTAATTTCAAAGGTTAGAAAGATCCTTTATAAAATTACAGCTATAACACTGAAAAGATCCTAAAATTAAATAATTGCCTTATATATTTTACGCTTGTTTTAATCGTTAAGAACATGAAGCTTAATAATATCCAGAGAAATCAAGTTTTAAGAGTTCCCATCTGTGCTATTTTTCGCTCACAATATGTAAATTTTGTTATTCTATAGATAGAGAGAATCACATGTTAGGCACACATGGAATTTTTCTTCATCTCTATATCATTGAAGCAGACGATATTGTCACTGATGAAGACTGGATACTTATCTGTACTCATCAAGACAAATACTAGAATGACACAACCAAACTCTGAACGACGCCAGTCTTGGCATTGTCGATGAACTGAAGGAAGTCCTCAACAAATCTCTCGGTCAACGAATTTATCAGACTAGAACACATCCGGGACATAAGAAGTGATCAACATAGATTCAGTCTTTTGAAAGAGATTGCGTAAAAGAATAAATTTTATCTTTCTTACTAGAAGTCTATTCAAAAAGCACATTATTTGTTCTTATTTTCTCGAATATATAGTGTAGGAACTGATATCTTTTCATTATGTTTTAAATTCAATTTCCTTATTTTTTTGCCCCCTTATAAATATAAATCTAAGAACAAAATAACATTTCATAATATGTTTCGTAAAAATCAGATATTGAAGCTATTATAACATTCTGATCTAAAACTATAATATACATAAGAACTGAAAATATTTCTGACTGTCTGCTAAGTCAAGCTACAAATTTGCGGCACATTTAGTACAATATCGCCAACTTGGCGGATTTGTGAAAATACCGAGAGAATTCAATATATGAAAATTATATTTAATTTCTTGGGCCGTCGGAATATTGGCCAAACGTTCGATACATGATGCCTTAGGAGGAATTGAATTTTTAAAAAATGTCTATTTTGAGAGGATGCTTTACACCAAAACGTTCGAAATGTGAACTAATCGCAAAAGTACTTTTCATAAATTAGGAATTTGTAAAATGTAGATTGGAAACTCGGTTCAGTACAAGTAACATAACGGTTTTAATATATTGAAGTTTGCGTCAGGTTACATTATAATGAAATGTTCAAATAGCAGAGAAATCACAAGATTGATTTTATGTTAAGACATGACATTCTATCGAAATGAAACATCGGATCTCAACAACCTCCTCATTCTCTACTTGTGCCTTAGATGACGAACACATAGTGCGGGCAAGATGGCGAATTCATCATCCTACACGAAATTTAGAAAACTTTTTTCTTTCAAAATAAGTAGGCTGATAGACAAATTATGAATACTTTTTGTTCATTTCAGATATGGTAAAACCGTACAACAGAAAGACTAACCGACAAAATTGGTGTGAAGATGCTGTGAAAGAGGCGAGGAGGCAAGTTCGAAGTGGAGTTTCCATAAATGCTCCCATAGTTGGAGCATCATGCACTCCTGCTACTGCTGAAGAAATTCAGATAACATCGAGTTTACCTCCTCTGCCCCCTACAAATTCACAAGTTATTTCCACCACACTAATGCCACCATCTCCCATAGTTGGAACATCATCCACTCCTGCTGCTGCTGAAGAAACATGGAGAACATCAAGTTTGCCACCTCTACCTCATGCAACTCCACAATAGCGGAAACAAAGAAAAAAATTCCTTCTTTCCATATTACAAGTTTTCCTGTTAAAAGAGTTCTGGAAGATAGAAAAACAGGAAAGGAAAAAAAAAAGAAAAAATGGAAAAAATAAGGAAGATATCAGCAAAGAAAATCAAGCATTAAACGTAAATTTCTAATGAGCAAGAAATCTGAAAGAGCTTTCATAAAAGATCTTGATGAAGCATCATCCGACTCATTCACATTGATTATCAAGAAAGTGACGACAGTCTCTCTAAAGAAGAGAGAGAATGCATTATTTGTTCTGAGTATGGTTATGATGAACTACAGTTTCAATGCTCTCTTTGCAAAGAATGGGCACATGCCCAATTCTCTGACATCAATCCAAAATAAGCTAAGATTAAGCGTTATATATGTGATTTTTGTATGGTCTGAAATACCTAAACAATATCCCTAAATTAACTTCCATTTTTGTACAATTTAATTGTTCGTCATCTTATCCAACCTTAAAATTCATCTTACCCACCAGTAAGGGTGAGATGACGGAACTGCTCCTCATTCAATAAAGTTTATTTGTTCATTTTTCTTGTTTAAAAGTAATCTAATAATTCGTGGTTAAAGCTAACTAATAGTGTTCTAAATACAGAAAAAATTGCAGCTATAATTGCAAGCTGTAACAACTTAAACGTAAGTATTGCATAAGTTCGTCAACTTACCCGAACTTCCCCTACTATTTTTATATAGATGCTAGCATCTTGCTTGTGGTAATACTCATTAATTAAAAATCTCTGCTATAAATAGTAGAATCCTTTGAAAAATCGACACATGGCCTTTTTTCGACCTCATTAAACACTGCATCTGACCTGCAGCGTTAATTTATTCGCCCGTCATTGAAAAGAACTTGAGTCTCAACCCGGATTTTTGAACTGATCAGATCACGCTTTATCAGACAATGCTTGCCACTGGGACATTTTTATCTATCATTGACCATTTACAATGTGGCGTCCCTACCGGCAAATCAACTTCATCTTGGACGGAAAGTTTTCCCGCTTTTCCGTCCCATGTTATAGTATGCACTTATTCCTATTTTAGACTTCCATGCTGCTTCCAAAAAGGCAGCAAATATTTATCTATATCCCAACCTCCAATCCGCAATTTCTCTATCTTTCTCGAAGACGTACATTTACAATTTTATATTATTTGTTAACCTATCTGTATCTATTATCACATCGGAGTTTATTCTATATAAGATGGCAACGTTAACAATTTTATATTATTTGTTAACCTATCTGTATCTATTATCACATCGGAGTTTATTCCATATAAGATGGCAACGTTAACAATTTTATATTATTTGTTAACCTATCTGTACCTATTAACACATCGGAGTTTATTCCATATAAGATGGCAACGTAACGTCACATTGTAATCTGATAAATAGTAGTCTGATAAATAGTGACACAATAGTAGGACCCTACAAGGCTCACGCATACAAGCCTGTGCCAGGGTCATCCTAAGGCCAAGCAGTCCAAGTAACTGCTTGGAAACTCGTGCATGCAGAGGACCTCAAAATGTTGTACATTCTTTTTGTTGAACATCTCTTACAATTTTGGCTCCTCCTGGACCAACAATATTTTAGGGACAATAAATTATCTTGTCACAATGGATAATACAATACGACCCCGGTTATCTAACCATAGATTTTCTATCTAATACCTAAAAGTTCATAATTATAGATCAGGCAGGAAGGAGTATTGATTATGCAAATGCTTTTTGGACAAGGTACATTAAGTTTTTCTGAAATAACAAAATACCGAAATGCAATAGAACCTACACTTTATTTTTTAAAAAGTAGGCGCATTATGGCTAATCCGACGTTTTCTTGTATTTTAAATTGTTATGCATTTTATCATCAATATGTTATGCATTTTATCGCTATACAAGGTAGGATCAAAAAGTTCGGAGATTGTGCTGATACCTAAAACCCTGTTTGGACGAGAGGGGAACTATTTTACGGTGCCGTAAAGGCACATATGACGCGAGATGTGAAAAGGAAGAAACAGGTGTTTTTTCAGACAATGCATGTCAGTGAACTGTAGTCGCTCGCGTTCTTCGAAAATGGAAATGGCGTTTGAATAACAACGTGCGAATATCAAATTCTGTCATCGTTTGGTGAAATCGACGACAGTAACATTACACCTGCTGCAACAGGTGCAATGTTTCTGGCTTGTATTGACTCTCGAGCCTTGAATCACTCTTCTGCCAGTAATCAACCCAGTTATATTCGTTAGCTATACGATCATCAAAAGACTTTATATAACGTACGACATATAAAATAAAAAACTTTTCATCTCTGTATATGTTTAGTTGATACACGAATATGCATTTTCTTAACCATTAAAAAGAGCATCTATATACTCAGCGTCATTCAAAAGACGAATTATCTATAAGTACTAGCCGAAAACAAATGTATCTAGACAAAATGATAGTTCGGGGGACAAAGTGCTTTAACCTTAAGTATTGCTTGTATGTTTGGAGAAACAATCATTTTTAGGTTCCATCGAGCATAAAGTTCACAAATGTACATAGATCTCAATTTAAAGAATACATACAGGAACAAATGCGGTATATTTTTATTCTTTTGTGTTTTTAGGATATTTTCTACGTTGCTCCATTACTTTTTTTGCAATCGCGTGTATTTGATGAATTAGTTTTGAGAATAGTTGAAAATCTGCTACCTCTGACATCTAAAGTATCAGATTGCACCGCTTATGTTGACGATTTACAAAGTGTTTCAAAACGATTACAGGAATAAATATATCTTAAAGCTCTGATCGTTCGATTTAAGAAATATTTTTATTAAGGTAAACTATCATCACATGCGAATGTTGATTATATGATACCTCTCAATAAAAAAAAATTGAAAATGTAACTTTATATACGGGCCCAAAGGAAAAATTTTCCGTCATAAAATCATATATAACCCAATTAATCACACAAAAAACCCCTTTTTACAGCCCAATTAATCACACAAAAAAAAGTTTCATTGTCATACGCTAAAAATTACCGAATATGTCATTAGTTAAAATTGTCGATGGTTAATTAAGAAATGCATAAAATTCTTGCTATAGGTATATACGCATGTAAGTTTCGAATGCAAAATTTTATCTAAGAAATTTCAATTTTTGTACGACTCTTGAAATACTTCCATTTTTACTTTATAGCACTATAAAGAGTAGAAAAATTATTGTTTTCAAGAAAATTTTCGATTTCTTGATTTCGATGTTAATAACGTTTGGACTATTTTAGAGCGATGTCTGTCTGTCTGTCGTCTGTCTGTGGTAGATTTCTTCTACACCCCACGATAGCTGCCATAAATATTAATAGGTTTTCACGAGACTTTATATCCTGCTTTATTATCGAAAAATGTAGAATTAGATAGAATATTTTGAAATTCGAGCGAAAACTTGTATATTTCCTTACGATAGCAGCATAGAACAAAATTTAACCTAATTATGGATAAAAGGGGTTATTTATGTTTCAAGGATCTCAAAACTTCACAGGTTCAATCATTCTAGTGAAAAATAAGCATGATACAATTTTTGTGATGGTAGAACGAGGGGGGAGGAGGCAAGTTACCCACTGAGGGTGTACATTGTCAAACTTGGTATCAGTCAAAATATTTTACCAAGACTTTTCAAATGAAGGATGTATGCTATAATTGCAATCATTTGGACAAACGATACAAATTTTTTAAATAAATTTGTTCTTGCAAAACTTTAAAAAATATCACAAGCTACTTAAAAATAAATTTCTGTATAAGAAAGTTCAGTTGAGCCACATTTCGTTCATTTTTATTAACACTTTACAACAAAGTTGAAAAGTGTTTATGACTTTGTTCATTCTGTCTGTCTGTCCGTTAGCACGATAACTGCCGTAAAAATGTCTTAATCAAAATGAAATTTTAGTATGTTGCTCAGACGGTCTGTAGGACCTATGGGAATATAAATGAATAATATCACCCAATTAGTTTTGGATTGAACCCGGGTTGAAAAAATGAAATACATTGAGCCCTATGGGACCTAATTTCTCAAACATTTTTTAAGCGGATTTAAAATTCACAAATTGCTTCGAAAATTATAGGTAATATTTAAATTGTTCCATAAAATATATAAAAAAAAATTCAGCGAAATATATTCAGTAGTTTTTAAATAAAAATTAAAATAATAATTACACCTCTTATATGAAACGATCACGTGACCATGATATGAAACGATCACATGAGCCACTTCAAAATGATATATGGCATCCATCTTGTTTCAAAATCGTGATTTTTTTAAGTTCTTTTTAATTCATATTGAGTGTTGTATCCGTCCTAAAACTACTTTATTTTTGCTTAAATTCTGTGCATCTACATACTAAAACAACGTAATGACAATATATTTGAGTTTAAATGCTCATCTAAATTTGATTATTTCTGCAACTAAGCCTATTTTTCACCTATGTAAAATGTAAACAGCAAAATATGTAGAATGAGTTGTATTAGAATTCCTGTATTTTTTTAACACAAAATAATTTAGTCCATGGAGTCAGCTTGGCTGATATGAATGAAATATTAATTGATTTTATAAAGAGAAGGACGATTTTTTTTCGATGAAGTTTTAAGCATAGAGTTTAATTATTTGTAGCTCCATGGTCTTAAATAAAATGTTTACATAAAATAAATTCTTATAGTATTGTGATGAATGAAATGAATGGGAGAAAGTTATGAATGAAATCCTGTTTTTATAGAGAGATCCAGGCGTGTTATTTTTTCTATGACGTCATTTGAATTAATTTCAGTTGTTTTCGATGAAGTTTTCAAATATAATAAATTATCGTAGCATTATGATAATTCTAAAACTATTACCGAGGAATGTATAACATTTTAGAGATGTTTAAACCAGGCAATTTTTATTTCAACGCCGTCATTTGAATGAAGTTCATTTTTTTCGATGAAGGTTTAAGTTTTCAAGTTATAATAAATTAATGCAGTATTGTGATAAGTTTCAAAATATTACCGAGGAATGTATTGCATTTTAGACTTGTTTAAATAAAATTGCATTGAATTTGGAAAGTGTTTCATAATCAATGCTTTAAACATGATTGATCCTTCTTGTTAACACTTTACAACATAGTTGAAAAGTGTTAATGACTTTGTTCATTCTGTCTGTCCGTTAGCACGATAACTGCCGTAAAAATGACTTTATCAAAATGAAATTTTAGTATGTTTTTCAGACGGTCTGTGGGACCTATTGGAATATAAATAAATAATATCACCCAATTAGTTTTTTATTGAACCCGGGTTGAAGAAATGAAATGCATAGAACCCTATGGGACCTAATTTTTCAAACATTTTTTAGGCAAATTTAAAATTCACAAATTGCTTCGAAATTTTTAGGAAATATTCACATTATTCCATAAAATATATAAAAAAAATTTCAGTAAAATATGTTAAGTAGTTTTTTAATTAAAAATTATTTAATATAGGGAGAAAAACAAATTCAATTAAATTCTGACTTTTGAGATATCCTCCAGAAAGAAAAAAAAGATATATTATATAATAGATATCTTTCCATGAGTTTAATTATTTTGTATATGAAAGGTGCTTCACGTTTTAAAATAAATTTGGTAGATAACAATTTTTCAATTTTTTTTTAATTTTATATAACTCTTCATGATATACTTATTTGATGGCATTTTTAATGCACTTTCCTACGTCCTAGAGAGTTAAAATTTGATACACAGCTTAAATTTGTTGAACATTTTATTCAACAAAAATTTGGTGGATCTTTAAATATAGATCCTACATTTTTTTCGAAATGGCCTGCAAATAATCCCCGTTCACTTCTATAAATCATTCTTGTAATATTGTTAAAAATTCTGATGTGGGCAGCACATGTCTTTCCCTGCAGACTCATATTCACGTTCTCTTTATTTCTTCAATAATAATTTGAGTTTATCTGCACAAAATAACAGCCATAAGTACTTTAAATGACATTGAATTTGCACGTTAAACTTGAATTTGGTTCTCATTTGATAGCTGAACTTATTGTCAAAGGTGACGTAGAGAAAACGCGAAAAAACTAGAATATCTCAAGAACGGCTAGTCCTAGAGTAATGGGGTTAGTCTTATTCTTTTTGTTGTCAAAAATCACATATAAAATATGAATTTAATTGTTATAATTGAGCACACGTAGTCTTTTATTTTTATATTTAACGATTTTTGCTGGCCATGTCGCAAAAGTAGCCCGTTCCATTTTTCCGAATCATACTAGAATAACCTACAAATGATTTATATTCCAAATTTTGTTAAATTGGTATATATATCACTTGTAGGTTATTGAAATATTATACACGAAATTTTGTTAAATTTGTTCCATTAGTTTTTAGCTAGAGTAGATGAAGGCAATTTCTGCTGGCCATTTCGCAAAGAAGGCAGATTCTTTTATTACGAATCGTACTATAATCTAATGAACATCAGGGTTTCCCACAAAAAACATACCTACCAAATTTTATTAAATTCGGTCCATTAGTTTTTCAGTTAGAGTGGATGCAATATCCTCACAGATACACCCTTACACACACAGACGTCTTCCTAAAAATAGTTTTTTCGTGTTCTAGAAATCCCAAAACGTGTAGATCCTTCGAAAATTCGAGTTCCGATCTTCGGCACGATTCCAATACTTTGAATACATACACACACACACACACACATATATATTATCAGTGTATCTGTGTATTATCTGTGTACCTAAATTCCGTGCCTACGCAATTACAATAGTTGTGATTTTAAATGATCCCTAAACTTTTATTATTTCTTCAACGAAGCCTAATTTTAGCTTATGCAGAATGCAAATATCTCAAGGGATTGTAAGGTGAGTTGCATACGAATTGCTAAATTTATTTTCACATAAAATTATTTAGTTCTGGAGTCTGGAATACAAGACATATGAATGAAATATTCATTGATTTTGCATAGAGAATCAGATGATTTATATTTCGATACAGTTTTAAATATTTAAGTATAATAAATTATTGTAGTACTGTGATAATGTAAAAGATATCACCACTGAATGTAGCACATTTTAGAAATTTTTAAATGAAATTGCATTTCAGTTGGAAAGTGTTTCATAATCAATGCTTATGCATGATTGATCTTTCTTGTTTATTGATTAAAGTGGTTCTATAACTTTGACAATTTTTCACAGCTTATTATACATATTAGAAAATAGAGCTTTCATTAAAGGGACCTTTAAAGAATGAGAAAAATTTTCTTATTGGAACTTTCTTTGTTGAAATCCCACATAAAAAGTTGCATTTTTTCTTTCTCATTCTATAAAATATTGTCTTCAGGAAATTTTTCAATTTAGATACCTGGATGTCAATTTACGTTTTAGGACCTCCTGATCGTGTTTTGGATATTTTCAGAATGTTGTCCGTTTGCCTCTGGTCGATTTCTTATATACACCATAGCTGTCATAAATATTAATGGATATTCCCGAAATTTTATATTCGGTTTTGTTATCAAAAAATCTAGAACTAGATAGAATTTTGTGAAATCTGGGCGAAAACTTTGAAATTTTATATTTTCTTAGCACAGCAGAACAGGACAAAATTTCACATAATTATGCATATGAGAGGTTATATGTTGGTTATTTAGGGTTCAATGTACACGTAACTTAGCAGGTTCAATAATTTTAGTGAAAAATAGCCATGGTATAATTTTTTTGTTCGTGTCGCCATTAGCCCCCTCGGGGGACATGTTACCATCCCACGATGGGGTACATTGCCAAACTTGGTATCATTCGAAAGAAATGTTTTTCCAACTCCTTAAAATGAAGAGTAGCACGCTACAAAAGTTATCAATGGGACAAACAATACAGACTTTGTAATTGTTTTTTGAAAAATTTGCAAAAAAAGAAATTTGCAAGCTACTTGAAAAATTATTCTGATAGAAAAAGTCGAGTTGAACCACACTTCAGTTAATTACTAAAACACATTATGTGACCCACACTGTCGTAGTCTCAAAAACGCAGTAAAGCACTGGAATCTCAGAAATACAAATTTTCAATTGCTTTAAGGACACTACAATTTTATGGTGGCAATTTTGAATTAGCGGGTGTTACGAAAGGGAATGTTTATTTTTTCTTTTACAAAAAAGCAAAGAATTGAGGTTGCCGAAAATTAGAATGTTACCCTGTATAAAAACGAACAGAAGAATTAGATTGTAAAACATGATACTATTTAAATTAAGAAAAGAAGAACAATTAGGTGATGACATTGTAGATCTGATATTGTACTTCAATCTGAAGTTTAAAGAAGCAGAGAAGAATATGATGTGCTTTAAATCCAGAGGGAAATGTAATTATCCTAAAAACTTAATGGTCCTTGCGTGACATAAGTTTTTACATATGCAAATTTTTAAACTCTATTTAAATCTCAATATCTCTTCATGAAGAAAACATATCTCGACTTTTTCTTAGAAATATTTACAGATTCGACTCATTAATTGAAGTTGCTGATTTACATTCAAGAAAAAATTTCCAAACCACTTTGTTTATTCCCATGTATACTTATAAATAGGAAATTTGACAAGATTTCTATATATAATAGCATCGGTTACTCTATAAATGACAGAAAAACCACTTTACTCTGGTATATGAAATTCAAAAAATCTGTAATGTAAAGGCAATGTCAAATGTAACCTACTACGTGAAAGTTAGTCTTAAATTCTGGCGTAATGGAAGGAACTTTAATGAATTGTACTATTTTCATAAAATTGTAGAATTATTGTACACCAGGCGTGTATGCTTCACAGATATTTCGCAGATTTTCCATATGGGAGGGCAAATGGAATAGTTTATTAGACAATGTCCAAGCATGACCATTCTGAGTACGAAAACTACTTTAATGAAATAATCTTAATTGGAAGCTTTGATTTATTTTTGTACCATGATAGACGCCATAATAACTAAAATGAGAGACACCATAATAACTAAAATGGTAGACACCAGTCTGTATCATAATAACTTGTGGTACAAAGTCACAAGCAATTTATCACGAGTGTCACAAGCAATTTGTCACAAGTGACACAAGAAATTTGTGAATTATATGTATACATAGGCTCGGAATTAGCGCTGTGTTTAAATCTAGCCAGGACCAGGCTTAAGACTGTTGTCAGTTTATACCGGACTACCCTAACTGACAAAAAATATTTAAATGGGCATTTCTTGCATCTTATGCATTGGCTCTTCTTTTTTCTGGTTGCAGTCTCGGAAGTAATGTTTTTATTACTCTGGTCATAATTAAGTATAGAGTGACCACCAAAATACTCCCAGTGCGTATTAAACATTGAAATATTAGAACTCAACTCAATAATAAGACGAATTAAAAAATTCTATAATTACATATGTACTATTTACATCAACTAACAAATTTAAAAAATCCAATTTGAGAAAAAAATTACATATTTATTTCTCAAAACACAACTAATAGATAAGCAAAACATTGGGAGGAAGTTGAAGCGAAACTAAGATGCCGATCTCTGTCTTGAAAGACTTAATAAAATTATATTATGGGGTACCAGTATGGTGTGTCCATTTTATGGAGGGTAACATACCATCTTCAATACGTGGCAAGAAAAACGTCAACAACCAGCTACTTCAGATATTTTAAATAGGTCGCATGTGTTTGCATGATTTGGCACGTCGTACAAGAAAATAAACTACAAGTTTAAAACTTAACAATTTAATAACTGGAAACTTAACATGGATAACAATAAACTTTAACATAACGAAAGGTCGCTTTTACATTACATGCTTTGGCTCAAAACTGCCGTAGCGTAACTAATCTAACATCATACATGCATGTAGAGTGTCGAATAAGTGACACTCGTAAAAAGCAAGGAGAGATCGTGAAGAGCAACGAGACTCTGAAAACCAACGTCACTAAAGTTGTGTCGATTGCAATCTCTTAAATATTGGTCCACAGACATACGCTCTACCGCATTTACTGGTCAAGCAGAAACTGCGTAGTCCCACAGCAACGGTGGCACAACAATATCCTTAATACTCGGTATAGCCTCCTTTGGCTTTCAAAACAGTTTTAATACAATTTGGAATAGAGTCAATTAGATTTTAGTATTCGCTTTATCTATTTTTGTCCTGTTCTCTTCTGCTGGGCAGCCAATGTTCATTCATAGAGTTGGAAATTCAAAGTAATTCAAAACACGTCTCTTAAAAAGACACCATGTGTTTTCATTCGGATTTAGATTTTGAAACTGGGTCAAAATAAGAAATACTATATATTAAAAAATAAACTCACAGATATTCTTGAATAATCTTAATGAAATGTAAAATACGATAATTATTTGACACATATATATACTATATGTTTAATACTAATAATGTTGTTGCTTCCTGCTTCTGTTATGATGGTAAATTGTTTCAATTGTATTCAGCTTCTACAGTGTGCCAACTTGAGTTATTTTAAATCATAGATATTTTTATATCTGCCTAAAAGCAAACATGGAACACATTCTGTAAAATTTTCTTGACAAGGCCTGCTGTCAGCAGGTTGCCGGAATTTAGCCAGACCAAAAAAAGTCGGCCCGCTTATTTTGGTTTTAATCGCTTAAAAAAGCCGGCTTTTTTTTAAAAAAAGGTGGTTTACAGTCAATTCATATTAAATTTGCATTACTTTATCTTTGATGCACTCTTAAATGTTTATAAACTTCTATTAAATATTACCAAGTACACAAGGTTTTATGACCACTAGAAAAATACTATGAAGGTAATATGTCTAAAAGAAAACATATATATACTGTGTCACGCGAAATAGAAAAAATAACTTAAAGTTAAAGTTTAACTTTAATTATTATTAAGCATTAAAGACATGGCCGTTGATCTCATAAAGTGGAATTAACATTTAAATCGTACATCGCTCGTTGTTGTGCCGCAATAAACCCTCCAATTATTTAACTTAAATGTGAGTCCTGTAAAGGAATTCATTAATCATTATTAAAAGATTAGACTATTTAAAACTTAAACAATATCCTTTATTAACAACATCAACTTATCAATAACATCAATTTTCATTAGTATCAATTTTCATTTAATTATTTTAGCGAGGGGACATATGCGACTAGAATTATTAGTTTTACGATGGTGTCTAGGACCGGTAACAATCAGAGCACATACCTTCCAGTTTAATCTTGGGCTTATCATCTCTCCAAGGTTTGCATCACTCTTGCCACAACTCTGGGGTGTGTGGCTCCTACTCGTACTATAATGCACTTGCACATAGATTACCTCTACGAGACACTCAACAACTACTCAACAACTACGAGACACTCAACTACTATCTCCATTTCTGCTCCTCGTTGTCTTTCGTATGCTACTGCTCTCTCATTTTGTCTATAATTGAAACTTGTGTATTTCGTCCACAACTCTGGGGTGTGTGGCTCCGAACTCTGATTTCTTTCCTCTGATCCAAGCTGTGGTTCCTTCGGCAGGGGGGGGGGCTAGCTCAGCCCTTCTTCCCCTTGGCGCTCATTGGTTCTTCTCAACCCAATGGCATCATTTCGCATATAGCAAGGCCCCTCTCAGCCCCTTTGGTCTTGCACACCTAAATTTATAGTCCTTTTGACCTTAAAGTTCAAGTCCTCATAAACCCCGGCGCCAGCCAGACTGCACGCTTTGTTCGGCGTTTTGGCCACCATAAATACTCAAATAAAAGTGTCTCATGTGAGAACAATTTCTGGTCTCACATATCTCCCCACAGACAACAAAAAACAAAACAAAAAAAATTCAACAACAATGGAGTTCGAAAAAAGTTCCATTCAGATGCCACTTTTTAATTAGCATTTTTCACTTTCTTGGGGACAAAGTTCGTCCAGAATTAGTTCAACAGTCTTGCTGTAACACAAAAGTTTTTAGCACATTATATACACTAAATAAACATAAGTTATGTACTCATGAACTCTACTAGGTCCAGCTTTCAATTGAAGCTAAATTAAATTTTGACTATGTAAAAAGATTTTTAAACATATGCACATTCACCTTGAAATGTTACACACTACTATCTACTTTTATATTTTTAACACCATTACACATTTTTTTTGTACAAATTACACAGTATACTATTTTTTCCGCCAAATTATTTTCATACTTCATTAATTTCCATAATTGATAACTTCATCACATATATAACATTTTTGCTTAACCTTGATACTGGTGCATACTTATTATATAACAATCAAACATTTTTTTTTAAATTCACATACTGTCACATCAGCCTCTTTAAGTAACCTTAACTTTGTCATTGGGAATGGCACATTTTGACATTTCCCTTTAATAGGCCATCTTGGCCGAGAATGTAAACAAACAACAACAACCCCTTGCACTTGATGACAGTTACTGATTGATCATTTTCAAAAAGATCATTAGCAGAACCCTTCTTAAAGACCCCTTTTTACCGAAGCTTCGCTACCGGAAATGAGTACCGGAAATGTTCAAATCCCCTATCCGACACTAGAAAAGTGACCAGTTAACTAAAAAGACTCTCGAAAAAGATTCCTTTCTTTTAATCGTTTTTTCAACAGCGATTAGCAGCCTGAATTCCCTCAACTTTACTCCTTTTGCTATGACAAAGCAATAAAGTGGACAGCGTGCGGAATGGCTTCAAGCGGGCTAACAGAAACAGCTTTTTAATGGCGCTTGTAACCAAGTATTGTAAACCTTTTATTAACCCACTCGGCGTGTTATATAAACATCGACTTATTCTTTTAAATATAAACCTCTTCATCAATTTAATTATTAATTATATCTGCTAATCAACCTCATAAAAGAATGCTCCTACGGGCCTGTACATTATATTAGCATTGTTCAGCATTTTTGAAAATCACTTTACTGCATTACGTATTATTTAAATTTCACCTTTCCATTTAATGTTGAGATTCGCTTATCTAATTTGTTTTCTCTATACATTCCAGTTTAATCTTGGGCTTATCATCTCTCCAAGGTTTGCATCACTCTTGCCACAACTCTGGGGTGTGTGGCTCCTACTCGTACTATTATGCACTTGCACATAGATTACCTCTACGGGACACTCAACAACTACTCGAACTTTAAGTCAAAATTCGTGATTATTTTCTTTTCATGTCTGATCTCCATTTCTGCTCCTCGTTGTCTTTCGTATGCTACTGCACTCTCATTTTGTCTATAACTGAAACTCGTGTATTTCGTCCACAACTCTGGGGTGTGTGGCTCCGAACTCTGATTTCTTTCCTCTGATCCAAGCTGTGGTTCCTTCGGCGGGGGGAGGGGGTAGCTCCGCCCTTCTTCCCCTTGGCGCTCATTGGTTCTTCTCAACCCAATGGCATCATTTCGCATATAGCAAGGCCCCTCTCAGCCCCTTTGGTCTTGCACACCTAAATTTATAGTCCTTTTGACCTTAAAGTTCATGTCCTCATAAACCCCGGCGCCAGCCAGACTGCACGCTTTGTTCGGCGTTCTGGCCACCATAAATACTCAAACAAAAGTGTCTCATGTGAGAACAATTTCTGGTCTCACATATACAGTGAGGA
Source organism: Amaurobius ferox (assembly GCA_951213105.1). Classification (NCBI taxonomy): domain Eukaryota; kingdom Metazoa; phylum Arthropoda; class Arachnida; order Araneae; family Amaurobiidae; genus Amaurobius; species Amaurobius ferox. The sequence goes on from OX578134.1 coordinate 137,079,570, forward strand.
GAATGCATTAAATTAAACACCAAGATGGTGTTTTGAAAGCCTCTGTTACATTATGCATAGCTCTACATTACATATACTACACATTTTAAAGACTATAATTAATTAAACAGACAAATCCTTTATAAAAAACTTCCTTATAATTAACCATGTAGCTAACTCAAGCACTACATCACTTTGATCTAAACCAAAACTAAACACATGTTCTTAACTTTATTTCACTTCAGTTTGTAAGTGAGAGTGCTTCTTTTTCATTTCATTTCAGTGTGATGTTTTGTTTTAGTTTTAATTGGCTGTAAAGATTTGGGGTTGAGATTAAATCATAGAATGTTCAATGTTGAAAAAGGAATTTAGAAGATAATATTTGAAGAAATTTCGGTGCATCTAAGTTCAGAACAAAAGAGTGAGCAATCAAAAAAGGCTCTCAAAACTTGTTAAAATAAATTTTTGAAAAGCTTAATACTATTCAAAAGAGTTGTTCATGCATATGTTATTCCCAATACTGTTTTTAATAGTAATAAATAGTGTTTTTCATTAAATGACTTTATGCATGATTTTAAATATTTATGAGTAAAAATAAGACTCATACATATCAATAAAGTCCTTAAAATTAGTTAACTAGCAAAATATATCACTAAGCAACTATTTTCCTAAAACAAAATATTTCATTATTTAAAGCAATAACATTTTTAAAAAATGTGTTAAAGGCCAATGTAAACCAAGTAAAGCAGTTGGTATACCTTTTTAAAATTTAGCTGGCTATTTTGCAACCAACAAACCACTAGCAGCTATTCCAATATTAATGTTTTCATTATTGAGAAATAAAGTTATTTATTAAATTCTAACCCAATAAAATAAAATGCCTTTAAAATTAGTTAAAGAACACTTAAAAATGTGTAACTTAAAATTAAAATCCTTCACGCTTTTTTTTAAAAAAATTGGCTTTTTTTTTTAAAAAAAAAGCCAATTTTGGTCAAAAAAAGCCAATTTTAGCCAAAAAAAGCCGGTTAAAACCAATAAAAGCCACCGGCTTGGCTTTTATTAATTTTAGCCGGCTTTTTTTGCAACCCTGGCTGTCAGCCACAGCTTTGACCAGCTATCAGCCAGGGCTTTGTACATCCACAGAAGCACAGGATATGAGACCCCTACAGCGGTATCGTTCTTCATCACAAAACAATATTAACGTCTTCATACATCTCGTCGTACTGGGTCATAAAGCCATACCGCTCGCTGTTTTATCGAAGATGTAATTTAAGACACACACGCCTTACTTAAAAGATGCCACAAACTATAGTTGCACATCCGATTTCCAATGTCGGATAATTTTAAAAAAAACTAAAATTCATAACGAGTTACCCCTTGGAGGAGGTACAGTATTAAAAAAAAGTAATCGAACAAATGATTACTACTAATGGCGGTGCTTTTACAAAACCGTGTGGATGGGTAGGACTAACATTTTGTGAGCGAAGTGCCTATATTTTCATTTTATCTTGATTCCGGAACTCAGTACCTGCAGTCATTCTCTTGAGGATCTAGTTGAAATTCGATACCTTCTCCTAAATCTTAAAATGAAATATTAGAACGCATGTCACATCTTTTTTTGAAACTTCCGAAATCTCTTGTGTGCCTATTTGCAGCGGGCTCTCAAGATCTTGGTTTTTCACACAGTTGGAAGTATACTTCTTCTTGTGGTTCAAATTCGGTGCCTTCTCCTAAATCTTAAAATGAAATATTAGAACGCATGTCACATCTTTTTTTGAGACTTCCGAAATCTCTTGTGTGCACCGGGCTCTCAAGATCTTGGTTTTTCACACAGTTGGAAATATTGTAATTAAAATGTAAAATCCTCTGATGATCTTGTGGTGACCGATATTTTTTAAATTGTGACACCGGGTGCATTTTCTCAAGAATCGGTAATTTTGAAGCGGCCATTGTTAATTTACACCGTCCCACAAGTTATTTTTTCAAATGGTCTGTTGAGTGTTAAAAAAAGTGGATTAGGCCTCTTGGAGAAACCACTTAAAAAAACGCGCCATGGTCTTACCTCCAAGGTGGTGCGGAAAAGACCGTGGCAAATTCTTTTGTTTTTGAAAGAGTGGCCATTTCGCAAAAAAAAAGCGAGTCACAAGTGACCAAATTGTATAAAATTAGTTTTTTTGGTGCACACCACTTCAATTTTCGTTCTTTCAAAGGATCTAATCAGCACCACAAGCGACCAAAATTGGATCCATTTCAACTAGAATTGCACACAAACTAAAAAATAGTTTTTCCCTGCAATAAATGAAGGAAAGTATTGGAATGACGTCGAGATCTCTACCATACGAAAAAACTATTTTTAGCGTGACGTTTCTAATGGACTGCTTTAGTTATTTGACCAAATTTGGTTGACAAAATCTGGTAAATTGGAACCTGCCTTTTTTTTACGAAATACCCATAATCTAAAGAAAAAAAAAGACGTGCTCAATTTTTGAGGACTCAAGATATTTGAGCCCAATTGAATTAAACTAACGAAAGTCATGTGCTGTCCACATCAGATTTTCACTTTCCAGGGAAAGTATTGGAACGTTTCAAGACAATACGTAAAAACTATTTTTAGCATGACGTCTTATGGACTGAATTTCATAAAATTTGGTAGTTGATCCGTCTTTCTTTTTGCAAACGCAAAATCTAAACTACGTCTTGCTTGTTTTATACGTAATTTTTAACCGTTCTCGAAATATTGTATTTTTTTTTCTCCTACCAAATTCGTTCCATTAATCTGCACATCACGCTAAAAATGGTTTTTTCGTATTCTAGAAGTCTCGAAACGTGTTATAATCACCCCCCCCCCTCAAATAAGAACGAAGGACCCTCTTTCGAACCTCCCCGCTTGGACGGTGACGAAATTCAGCACGTGAACGGGGGCTGGTTTCGAATGTGTATCAAAATTAGCTCTTGAAGATCACTTTACCATGACATTATGATAGAAAATATCTACTTCAGTTATCCACAGCTGGTGAGCTCAAATGAGAGCGAAACCGGTCCTGTTAACAGCATTAGTGACATGACTGGAGTTTTCTAATTTCAGATACTCTACTAATGTTGTTAACAGGAGCAAAACCGGTCCTGTGGTACTGCATCGTATGAATCAGGTATGTAATTTTTACAATAATATAAAGCTCGCTTCTAATAAATTTATAGTGCAACTAGAGGCTAAAGAATGCTTAAAGTACCTCTTACTTGAATGCTATACTGGAAGTATAATAATTTTTTCCCTAATTAGTCAGCATGAGTTTTTAGAAAATTCAGTTATCCACAGCTCAAATGAGAGCGGAACCGGTCCTATTAACAGCATTAGTAACATGACTGTGTGTGTGTGGAGTTTTTTAATTTCAGCTACTCTACTAATGTTGTTAACAGGAGCTCTTTTTTTAGGAGTAAAACCGGTACCGTACAGGTGTGTCTTGTGAATCAGGTTTTACAATAATATAACGATATAAAAAACAGATAGATTTAATTGTTATATTGCAAAGGCAATTTGAAACAAATTTATATCATCAAAGAAATTTGGATGAACCCCTTTCAAATGAAAATCACTTCATTTCAAAGAGACGACTGTTTGATTATATTTTTGAGAGACTGTATTTAAAGTATTAACGTATGTAATACTTCGACCTGATTTAAATTTAAACCTTACAAAACTAAATAACAACTAATGTCCGTTTCACCATTTTATGATTAGATTAAACGAAAATAGTTGTTAAGCCAAATTTCTATCATATAAACTTCTCTTAGGTAAACATTTTTTGCATATAAAATTTTGAACAAAGTGTTTGAAAATCTAAAGAATGTTTTTTTTAAGTCAAATGGCCAGGCACTTGACTCATCATCATTCGCATTTCAAAAAATTTAATTCAATTTTAGATTTTTCGTTAACAAATTAAAATAGACATTTGAAAAGCTCCATAGTATTTTGGAAGAAATAATAAATTACAGACTAGCGCTATTCATAAATCCTATTTATTCACAATGCTTACCCATTTGAATGGAAGAATTTTTAAATCTACGTTATTTGATGGGGTTACAATAGTTTGATTATATATTTGAGAGACTGTACTCTGCAGATACTGGTCACCTACAACTCAGAATAAAAATTTCTACGAACTAAAAATATTGAACTGAGCCATCTCACAGCTCTCTCGCAAGGAAAGCTGGGTAAGGAAGCTTGTCATTTGGTTCTGTTATTGGTTCTCAAAGCGATAACGTATATTTGTCCACCCAAGCAGAAGGGGTAAAATTATTGACATTTCTGAAGATATTGCACAATTTCTAGGAATAGCTGAAATGGATTTTTTAAACAAAAAACAAAAAACGTTTGAAAAAGTGTATGACAGAAAAGAAGGCGTAATCTATCTCATAAATTTTTGATAGATAAAGAATCTAAATTACTACTCTGACAGAAAAGGATTTGCAATCGTAAAAATATCATTAATTGGAAAAAATATGGATAATATCTGATACTATTGATCTGATACTTTGTGTTTTACTGTTCTTCCGCTGAATATTTTAAAAATAATAAACTTTAACTGTGTTAAAAGTAGCTTTATATTGATTTCCTCAAGACGGCTCAATAATTTTTCTCAGGAAGGTATTCAATCCAATTCAATTGTTTTTTATCTGAAACTTGATTTTTAATTAGGACGAGTTCTACTAGAGGTCCGTCAAAACTATGAAATATGTTTTAATCGAAAAGCTATGAATGAAAACTTTAACGACTACAGAAATTCAAATCCTTTAGATCAGACAGCATGCGAGCAACATTCATTGCTTTCTACACTTTCTTTCACACAGCATGAGACCAACAAGATCAAATTAAGAAGTGCTGGAGTAAACGAACAAAATTTTATAAAACATGACAAATTTTTACCAAAATGATAACGCTATTTTCCTTAGGTATTGCACGTTGACGATTCAAATTGTATGTTTTGCAAAATATGTCAGAAAGCCAACATGAAAGTTGTGATGGCAATCAATGGTTCTGTTTGCTTCCAAAGGAGTAATTTAGTAAGACATGAAAAAACAATGGAACATAAAGTGGCTTTAAATAAATAAGCAAAAAGATGCAAAAGTTATGCATACTGTCATTGAAAAATTAAACAGTAATGTTCCAGAAAGGGATATAACAATATTTAAAACTAATTTACTTTCCAAGGAGGAATTGCCAGGGACGAAATACAAGTCAGTGATGCTTTTGATGAAAGCATGTGGTAACGAAACAATCAGAGAACAGCACATAAACTTATCACATCATTCTACAACACCAATTCAGGGCATTATGTCTGATATCTTACAGTCAGAGCTTGAAAGTGAGATTAATGATAGTCCTTATATTTCCATTTTAATTGATGAGGCTGCGGATATTGCTGTGAATCATAAACTCATAATCTATGCAAAATATCCAAGTAATAATGAACCACTTACGCTAAACTAAGGGCCACTTTGGGCAAACGCTAAACTAAGTGGAAAATGCAATTTCGATGCATTAAAATGTGTATTGATCAATTTCCACAAAGAAGAATATATGCAAATGTCCAAGTTAGTTGGTCTTGCTACAGATGGGGCAGCAGTCATGATGGGAAAGAAGAATGGTTTGTGGAAAAACAGCAAAATCTGACACCAACTCTTCTGCACTACCATTGAATTGCATACCGTTTAGCATATGCCATATCGCAAGCTGCAAATGTTATAGACCTATTTCAGAATTTACAAAGAACTATTCACTGTATGTTTATTTTCACACATCTACAATAAGGTGGGTAAAACTAAAAGCAATTCAAGAAATATTACATGAACCTTCTATTCGCTTAAAACAGATTGCTACTGTCTAGTGGCTCTCTCTTAGCCGTGTTGTTGATGCTTGTCATATAAGTTATGATGCATTGGTGATAACAACTGATATCGTTGAGAATAAACATTCATACAATGCTACAGACAAAGGGTCAAGTTTGTTAAGACATTGCACTGATTATGGTTTTGTTGCGATACTCTCCACCTTAAGAGATGTACTACTTCAAATAGTTGACCGTGTTAGTCCAATCTTTCAAAGTAATGGCATTGATTTTTCAACAGTTATAAATTAATTGTTTTCAACAATAAATCGGCTATAAATTATGAAAGAGGAGTCAAAAAGTGGCAAGCACTTGTCCGAAGTTTTAACGTCCATAAAAGCAACTGATTATTTTAAGGATATGAAATTATCAGTTTGTGCAAATTCTAAAAAAGAATTTGATAATGTTAAAATAAAATGTGTATATCATTTAGCAGAAAACTTGAAAGATAGATTCAATTTAGAGAAGTTGCATTTACTTCCTGATTTTGATCGGGTTTTAAATCCTAGCTATTCCATGTCTTTAAATGCTTCTAGATTGGACTCTTTAAATAAGTTAATGAAACATTATAATTCTTGCACTTCCAATAAATACTTAGACGTAACAGAGGAGGAATTACAAGAATATTTTTTTCAAATGTAGTCTTTATATTGTAGAAATTCCAGCATAAAGTTAAATGAGCTCTGCAAATTGATTTTGTCCTCCACAGTAGATGATATGCCAATGTACCCTGGATTTTCAGCACTTGCTCAAATAGCATTGGTTATTCCTCTTTCAACAGTTGTCTGCGAGAGAGAATTTTCAACGCAAAATAGAATCAAAACTCCAAAACGAAGCAGACTGGCTAGGAAAAATGTGGATGTTTTAACTGGGTTCAAACTTTTGTGAAAACAAAGAAAATGTAGAATGTAAATTTAATTTTGAGAAAGCTGTTCATTCATGAAAAAACCAAAAGCAAAGAAGGTTGGAATTTTAAAAGGAAAAAATTTAAATTACTTTACATAGTAGGTTTTTAATTTTCTTTTTCCCATATTTATTTACAACCATGTGGAGAAACTAAGCCAAAGATAAGGTAACAATTATAAGATATTTCATCATGAATTATATGATAAGTTATTTTTATGAAAAAATATTGTTAATAATACTATGGCGAATTCATAATTCAAGATTGCTACTCTACTTGGAAAATTGACAAGAAATTTAAAAAATGTGATCCTAAAAGTCCAAAATTTAGTAAACATTTTAAAATCCATTTTATGAAGCTTATAAGGTATATTAATTGTGCTATCAGATATACAATATACTTTGCTTATTAAAATAAATAAAGAGTACAGTGCATTTTTTAAATCTTATTTTTTTTCAACGTAGAAAAGTCAGAAATTTATATCCTGTTGGGCGATAACCGAGTAATTTTTTATACAAAATACAATAAATTTACGTATCTGGAAATTTAAGGGTAAGTGTACAATGTGGGAGTTTCTTCTGGCTTCAGAATTGGAATAATTACACCGACTTTGCCTAAAAAATGGAAAGTCGGTGTAGATATTCCAATTCCGAAGCTATGAGAAAATCCCACAGAGCTGAAGGCCCATCAGTCTACTCGCCACAATTAGTAAACAAACAGAGCGCATCATACACTCTAGAGTCAAACATTTCATACCCCAACAATCCATCATTATACCTGAACATTCGACCTGAACAATTCAACCAAAAAGTCCCCCCCCCCCAATAAGATAAAGAATACTCCCATCCCCTACGTTAACACCTGCAAATATCTCGGAATACACTTTGATAAAAAAAAACCTAACCTTTAAACACCACATCTTAAATACTATCAGAAAATATAATATAGCCAGATCCAAATTATACCCAGTCTTACACTTGCCACTTGCAAATTACGTAAATAAAAGCACACTTTATAACACATATCTGTACTAAGACCAGTCCTGCTGTACGTAGTCGTTGTCTGAGGCTTCACCTCAAATACCAACTTCAAAAAGATCCAAACTTTCCAAAATTTAATTTTAAGCTCAAGTAGAGAAGCCCCAAGGTTTCTGAGAAATGACGTCATTCACAAGGACTTTGGAGTGAGACCCATTAAAAACGAAATCTAAAAAACTAGCTATTAACTTCTATAATAATATCCTCCTAATTCCTGACCAAGAACTAATTAACCTAAAAAAATATGACCCACGTAATTGGAATTTCAGAAGACGCCCCAGGGCGTCAACTATTTTAATATAACTATTTTCACCAGAAATTTTATTAAAACTAGTTTCTTAAATTAGTTTGCCCCGGCTTCTACTTCGATTAATTTAAAAAAAATACTTAATTAAAACTCGGATCTTAAGCAATAAACTTCAAATAAGGGAATATTGAATTATGAACAGAAACTGTAAATCGAAACTAAAGGTAGATTACAAACTCCCACACGGGAACCAATAGAAATCCACCTGATCTCCTACGAAAATATAAACAGACTGCGCAGTTTTCTGAGTATCACTCAAAATACCCTCTGGAGCACATTGTATATAATATCTTCTTATCAACCAGGAGATACAGACCATAGAGGCTAGGAGCTCCAAAAACAGCGAAAGGGGGGGGGATAATTGTACATTTGTTAAAAGTTACTTCTATGGAAAGCAAAATACTTCTTCACATCAAGACAAGGTTCTGGTAGGTCGGACGGTCTGAGTTTCAACAACAACAACATCAAGACAAGGAATATATTTACTCTTCTGGAAAAATTCTAACTCGATCTCTGATTCCGTGCATAACTTTTCTAATTGTTGTAACTAACTGCACTCTCTATTTGGCACAGTGTTCTCGAATTCCAAGACAAAAGTTCAACACATGGGACTAATTAAATGAAAAAATTTTAAAATAGAATATATCAATAAAATATTATCGGTACATATTAATTGTCAGAATATATATTTTATTTTATAATTTTAGCAATATCACAATCTGTGAAGAGATAACTGTTATCTATTTAGAACTTAACAAATGACTGTCCAGATGATTGACGTTACAAAAAATGACCCTTCGGTCATAGATAAAATTAAATGAAAATTTAAACTTAATATGGTAGAAATGTCGAAATCCGCGCCGAAAAATAATTTCAATTTTTGAAATTTTCCCTCATCACATTTTTTTATTTTGAGAAATAGTGATTCGAGATTAAATCGTCTAATTAACATTTTACACACGTCCCACTTTCATATTTATTGAAAATAAGCACTACTTTCTATAGAAAACTTTGAATGAAAGAAATGGGCGTGGCCAAATCTACTATGGATACACGTAGTTGGGTGCTACTTTGGATGCCCGTATTTTAACAGTTAAATCTTGTCGATATATTTTAATTAATGTTTTGTATTATAATTTAAAAAAATTATCTGGATTTTCAATTTGTTTAATTCCTGGTAGAATTGCATTGGCCCCAAAATATTCAAAATTCATTTAAATTGATATATGCTTTTTTTTCGCTCAAAAAAAAGCTAAGCTAATACTAAAAGTGACGCTAAAGAGAAATAAAAAGCTATTTTGAAACATCATATGAAATGTTGTGTATGGTAAAAAGCAGTTCTGGCTATATATCCCGCCAAATAACAAGGTACATAAAAATTATGATCGGAAAATAAACATATACTAGCAGTTAAAATTGGTATTTCACACACCATTTTTAAGGCCAACGGCCGTACCGTGCTGAAAACACCGGTTCTCGTTAGATCACCGAAGTCAAGCAGCATCGGGCGCGGTTAGTACTTGGTGGATGACCACCTCGGAACACCGCGTGCTGTTGGCCATCTCGGGTGCGGTATCCCCGTGGTTTGCGCGCTAGATTTGCACGCTGCCACAAATGCCGCCGTGTTCATGCGGAGTACGATCACGTTAAACATGTGGGTCCGTAAGTCCTTCCGAGAGGTTGGTGGTAGGGGAAGGAGGGTACGGTCCCTGTGGATGCCTCCCCCACTGGGTTCCGGTCTAAATTGGGTGGCACTTCCCGGCCGTCCATACAGTTACCTTACACCTTTCTGGTAGCTCGGACGGTCTGGGTCTCAACAACAACAACACACCATTTTTAGGCGAACATTCTTCGATCCTAGCTGACATTTTTTCTAATTTATTTGGTAATAACGGAACATTTTGGATCAAAGGAAGCGTTTGCGTATACAAAGAACTAAAACTGGAGCCGTTGCATCAACATTTTTCGACAGTCTGTGCGATTAATGCTATTCAGTCATTGCTATATCAGTCTAAAAACTATTAAATTCCTGTCATACTTCTATGATGTTAAAATCTTGCAGAACTATGGCAAATCAGGATTCTAATTTAAGTCTCATTAAAATACTTATATTATACGTATATAAATTATGTATTGGAGAAAGTAAAAGTGTGACGAAAATATATCATGTTTTTATTTGCTTTGAAATTTCTATCGCAGTTACACAATAATAGAAACAACAATAGGAAACACAATAGGAAACATACAATAGAAACAATAGAGAAAGACACACAATAGAAAAATTTTACGATAGAAAAATAGGAACTTGAACTAACAAAATAGCTCAGTACAGGATAAAAATTTTAATGCCCATCAATATTTTGGACCCCTTTTATTTATGACATAAATAAATAATTCAGCAATTTGAATTCAAAGATTCACAGGCCATCAAAAATATTATAAAGAAGCATTTAATAAATTCAAGTCGAATATACTCCAAACAGCGACTTTATAATCAACTGATTTGCATATAACATCATATTACTTCTACCGCTCAGTTAAAGATTTTGATATGGTGCTTTTCGAAAAATGATTGGAAGAATTCTGGAATCATTGCAATCGTCTTCTTTTTACAAAGCCAAAAAAATTGTCTAATTGTGAAGAAAACTTTACTTTATATTATCTCTAACTTATTCATAGCAATTTGGATGGCCACTACATTCTTTTTACAATTATCACCAGTAGACTTAAGTGTTCACAAAATAGTTAAAATATTACTTATTTAACATCTTCAAAGTACTACCTTGATTAGCGTCTTTACAACAAGCAAAAAATCACTACATAAATTGTTGCAGAAATAAGATGATAAAAATTCGACGATCACTTCGGAAATCCTTACAATTCTTTCATTCATCAGTGCAAAAAGTCAAGAGCTTAACGTCATATGAGAACCACGTGATGATGAAATTGCTAAACTACAGCAGCCGTGGCGCTACTAAGTGTGACAAAAAAAGAAATAAAATAAGAGAGAAACAACACAAAAAAAGAAATACAGGAACAAAAAAATGCAGGAGTAAAAAAACAATAAAACAGCGAACAAATTAAACATGATCTTACTATAAGACAAAAAAATAAGATGCAATAGGCAAATCACTAACCAGGTGATTGGAAATTTTATTTATATGAAATTCTTTAAAAATTTCAAATAAAAATTAAATTATCAATGTTATTCGTTGAGTCAGTGCATGGTTCTTATATTGCATTAAGCTCTTGGCTCATTTCGAAGGATAAACCTGATGCTTTTCCAAAAATATTGTACATTTCTCTTCATTTTATTTATGCAGCATTTGGTAGTTGTTGTTGTTGAGACCCAGACCGTCCGACCTACCAGAAAGGTGTAAGGTAACCGCTTGGACGGGCGGGAAGTGCCACCCAATTAACCCGGAATCCAGTAGGGGAGGCATTCACAGGGACCGTACCCTTCTTCCCCTACCATAAACCTCTCGGAAGGACTTACTGACCCACATGTTTAACGTGATCGTACTCCGCATGAACACGGCGGCAGTTGTGGCAGCGTGCAAATCCAGCGCGTAAACCACAGGGCTACCGCGCCCGAAATTTGCCAACAGCACGCGGTGTTACCCAGGTGGTCACCCACCCAAGTTCTAACCGCGCCCGATGCTGCTTGACTTCGGTGATCTAACGAGAACCGGTGTTTTCAGCACGGTGGGGCCATTGGCATGCAGCATTTGGTAGTGTGATTCCTTTATTTATTTAAATAATAACGCTTTACGTTAAATACTACATTTTGATCGATTAAAGTTACCAAGTGTATAACATCACCAAAGCTCTTTAAACTAACTTCATCACAAATCTGTGACTGATAAAATAAATAAGTAAATATTATTTTCTCGGTCACTACTAATACGATCAAACCCTATAATTTCTTATATAGCAACATATTATTTAATATTAGCAAATAATCTTTCACATCTTAGCGAGCGATTATCATGTTGCAAAATTTTCAAAACAAAATAAATATAACTTTATACGACATCCAGATTAAATGCTTTCGCAAAATTATATGCGTATTAGAAGAAGCAAAAGCAACTGCCTCTTCATCCAAGCGAAAAGCAAGCATTTCGTGTTTATACAACATTCAGAAGACAAATATAATCTATAACTACTCCCTATAAGAAGAAAAAATATATGTCTTGTCTTCAGATCGAATGATACTTTTGGTGAAAGCAATTTCATGACTAGCGAAACCATTTGACAGCTTTAATAAACGGCATTTTCAAATTTTATGGAGCATATAATACACAAATGTGCATCAGTTTTGAATTTAAAGAGAATAAATATATGACGTTATTTCGGATCTGATTGTTTCGTTGATTCTTTTAAAACTAATATTTTTCTATGAATATATTTCTATCAATAACATATAAATGATTAGCAGGAATAGCTTAGTTGCCGAGGATAGTACTGAAATAAATTTAACGTAATAAAATAGCTATAATAATTTTAGCATAAACTTGATCCTGTTTAAGTTAACTGGCCAATGGAAAAAAGTGAAAGAATGGGAAAATATTAGCCAACTGAAACGTTTCTGACTTATAAGTGGTCAATATAGTAAACCATAAACTGATATTATTATCCCTGTTGTTCCGCCGGTTGGTATTGGAGTATAAAACTTATATTTAACTTTCCTTAACATTCATACCTAAAATAAGTTTCATTGGAATAGATAGTGCATTTCAAGATATAATTAGTTTGAAAACACATACTGAATTTTCCCTTTTATATATGAATGCGATACAAAATGTAAAATACTTTAGCCACGAACGTGCTCTCAAGAAGTTTAACAAATACGGGAAAAAAGTATACAAATGCTTTGATCCGTTCTCGAGTTATAAGCACTCATATCTGACAAAAAACATGTTTTTAATTCCGGTTATTCCTCACTTAATTGTAGAGTGGTTAAACTTATATTAAAATAATTCTTGGATTTAGCCTCGTTCCCTGAGGCAACATAAAATTACATCGCGTAGTTTAGAAGATATTTCACTTATAAACGTCTATTTGAATTTTCCGTTTTATATATTAGATTACATAAATAATTATTTTTTATCTCCTTATTCGCAAGAAATATATTTCTAGTTCCTGACAGATGTTTAATGGGGAATTATAATTAAGGTCATATTCATTGACAACTATTCATTGTAAATCAGGTTTAAACTAGCAATTTAGTGAATTGAATTTTTTAACAAATTTCATTTTGTCTTTCTCAAAAATAGTCCTTAAATATAAATCTTCTTTTTATTTTACTTGTTCACTATTACAGGACTGTAAATATCTCTTTCCTCATTGGATCTCCAGTAGACGATTATGTATATATTACTGAGACTCAGTAGCGTGCAATGAGTTGAAGAAACCACTCACAATAAATATATCTGCATTAATTAAAAGAAAAATGTTTTCATTTATACAATGCTTTACTACAAATTTCACCTTTAAATTGCAATTTTGGCAATCGCATGGGAGTCTTATTACCGCGCATGAATGACTTCGGCTTTTTTTACCTCGCTTTGCGCATATAATGTCAAAGAAAGAGAAAAAGCTCACATTTTATTTTTGGGCTCCCTGGAGAAACCGAACTTGTTAACCCCGACTGTCGTTCTACTCCACAGATGTCACTAAATCTCCTTGGACGTCACTAGAAAAGGTGTGCACAGCACAATTCTATATCTCTCTACAAGTTACTTATACCTGAACATTGTCACTTCAAAATTCAGAAACAATTTTTTTTACTGTAATAATGCGAAAATGTATTGTGTTTTGGAAACTCCTCTCAAAGTCCTCCCTGGACCGTGATGTCGCGAATGACGAAATTCTACTCCACTGACGTCAAGTTGGCTTCTTTTTCATTCGTTGCCGGGCTGACGACCCAACTTCATATTAAATAACCTTGGGCAATTGTTACATTTACACCTCGGTGCCAAATCACTTTTCCTTCAAATTGGTTTTGCCCTGAGATAAGTCGGTGAAGCGTTCAAATTTCTGATTGGGTGCATAGTTGGGTCTGATTAGAGCATGCGCAGGGAGAATTTGTCTTCTTTGTGCTAATATTAGCAGTATGCCAAGTATTTTACCGTTAGAATTTGAAGAAAGCTCACTTCTATTGCTTCATACTACCGCACACCACCTCTGAGACGAGCGAGTATTTCCCCTTTAATATTTGAAGTGGCCTCTAATGCGCTTAATGTCACAAAACTAATATGCCCAATGTCATTAAAACATTGTGTCTAATGTCATAAAGACAATGTGTCCAATATCATAAAAACGTGTTCAATGTCATACATACAATGTGTCGAAGGTCGAAAAAAATGCGTCCAACATCACAAAGCTAATATGCCCAATATCATTACAACAATTTGTCTAATGTCATAAAACCAATGTGTCCAATGTCATAAATGCAATGTTGAAGCCCCAGACCACACGACCGACCCATAGGTTTGCAGTATCTAAATGCATAAATGCAATGTTGTTGTTGTTGAGACCCAGACCGTCCGACCTACCAGAAAGGTGTAAGGTAACCGTGCATAAATGCAATGTGTCGAATCTCGAAAAGGAATGCATCCAACGTCACAAAACTAATGTAATCAATGTCATAAAAACAATGTGTCTAATGTCAAAAAAACAATATACCTAATATCATAAAAACAACGTATCCAATGTCATAAAATCAATGTGTCTAATGTCAAAAAAACAATCTATTATAGTATCATTTCTGTGTCAACTTGATTCCACTGAGCTTCTTCTGTTACAACAAAAGCCTAAAAAATTACATTGTATTGCAATAACAAACTTTATATCTTATTAATTATCTGTATTTTTCTTTTACAACTTTACTAAGACAATAAAAAATCTTAGAAAATTATATATTTATTAGAAGAAGCGAAAACTACCATTTCTTCATCCAAGGAAAACTAACTGTTTCGTGTTCACTTGACGCCTTTTAGAAGACGAACAATCTATAACTACACCCTGTAAGCAAGAAAACATATACATATCTGTGTTCAGATGCAATAATAGTTTAGGAAAATATCATTCTATAAACTAAAGTACCATTTAGAGGTCAGGAAAAATGGGGCTTTCAAGTTTTATCGAGCATACTATAGACACATGTACATCAATCTTGAATTTGAAAGAAAGAAATGAGATTTTTCTTAAGCTCGGATTATTTTGATTATTTTTTCGAAACTAATATTTTTCTATCCAAATAAGAAGACTCAAAAAATAAATAGAATAATTCTACTTAGATTTTCCAAACATTTATAAATCAGTTAATATATATAAATATAGACTTTCCGTCAACTCTGTCTATATATATATTTTAGTTTCTATTAAACAGATAATTTATTCTAAATTGGTTATGCATTTCTATTCAGTGATGTATTGTTGAAAATTTTTATAGTTCTAAAACTAGCTTATGGCCACCTGTTTGCAACGCGATCTATTGCATGAGGAGTTGAGTTGAAGACTGCGAATTCGATTATCTAGAGAATCGAAGATAATCTAGAGACGATTATCTAGTTCGATTATCTAGAGCCTGCCAGTTCGATTATCTATTGATAAGGTTGCGCGTGCTATTTTTTTCGAATTTTTATAAATTGTCATATAAATACAGTATATGGCCCTTCTTTAGCCACAATAACTGAACTTCCACAAAACGTGAACAACATATTTATCTACGCTAAACACCTAAAAAGCAAACCAAATACATTATTACAGAAAAAGTATCAGCTTAATTTTTTAAGTGTGTTTGATTCCCTGTGCTTGACAGGCTTAGATACTAGTTCATTTCATAAAACAGAAAATACTATCAAAAGTTGTTAAGAAAAAATACATTCTGAGCCATGGTATAGAAAATTTCGAAATTTTAAATCTATATAAATAAAATTGAAAATCTGTCTGTCTGTATGTATGTCTGTATGTATGTATGTTTCGTCATCATGGAAGAACGGCTGAACCGAATTTAATGAAATTTTGTGGGTAGCCTTAAAATATCCCCACTTAAAATTTAGTCCATATTTCCAGTTCTTAAGGACCAGGGGTGTTGTCAAGATATTAATGAAAAACGAAACTCTTCATAGCTGTTCTCCTCTCTAACTCCCTGGTTCCTCCAAACGAAAAAGGTTAGAAATTGCTGGTTTAAATGAATTAAAACTCTATCTCTGAGTTTGGTGGGAGTTTATTGCTCTTATTAGTCACTTTTAAAAATCGCAAGCACGGAGGTAAAAGTAAGGAGTTAAATCTTCATATTAAGAAAACGCCAATATCGTTTGAGACAATAATTCAGGTGGCGCTGGGATAAGATAAGTAGTCCTGTATTGTATGCATTTCTATGGCGAAAGACCTAAAATATTTATTTAAACTGTCAATTTTGTAAAAATTAATTATTAGTACAACGCAAAGAATAACTGAAGCAATAAAGAATATTCTTATGTATTCAAAATTAATTTACTTTCCAATTCATTTTTATCTCCGCATAACTATCTCCGCCTGTACTCTACCTACAACTATGAAAAAATACTGGTTAATTATACTCATAATTAAGGAATCCTTAATTTAAAAATTATTAAAAATACATTTACTAAATACTACGCCTTTCTATAGTGTCAACTAACAATAGCAACTACTTTACAAACACTGGCGACACCTAGATATAATTCTCAAAGCGTTATGGCATTTTCAAGCGTTTCATCCATAGGAGTTTTATCTCCTCCTTTCTAACTCCATGATTGCAAGTTTGAAACATGAATTGAAATGGAAATTCTATCACCACGGTATATTTTTCACAGGCTCTTACTCAACAATGAAAAGTGTTAAGAAATCAAAATGGTTATTTAATTATTAGCATTTTGTAAGGAAGATTCTTTCTTATATCATGTTGCTCAGCAACGCAATTAATTCAAATGTCTTTGTAAATTTTTATTATTATTTTTTTAGATTTGAATAATAAATATCTAATGTGGGCAGCACATAACTTTCCATATATAATGCAATAAATTTACACCTTTTACAGTCAAAAAATAATGTATAAGATCCACGGTACTGTATTTTTAATGTTGTACATTAGCGATTTTCCGGATGACAATATGTAAAACTATTTGAAAGTACCCAATTAACTTATATTTCGCGCAACTCTAAATATACGATTATCAATATTGATAGCATCCTCAACAAGCGACATAGTTCATATATTAAAATATTTTAATAAATAATTCATCAATTAGGTGTCATTTTCATTAATTTAGCGTCGTTTTTGCAATTTTAATTATATTTTTTGTCAATCTGGGCTGAAATATCGCCAAATTAGCGATTCATCGCTAGATTATTCGCCAAGCTCGCCAAATGCATTAGCAAGTGTTACAGACAAACGGAGAGAAAAGCATTTTTATATACTAGAAGGTATGTCCGTCATATGACGGAAATCAGAATTTGCGAACAATTGCTTCAAATTTGACATCATTTTTATCCATTTGCCGGCATTTCTGTCACTTTGGTAACATTTAAAATAGTCTCCAAGTTGGCGAAATCCCGCTAAATTTCTCGCCAAGAGTTACGGACGGACAGACGGAAAAATGGGTAATTCTTACAGTCTACTTTTATGTTCTTCCAAGATATTGAACTCAATTAGTCGTCATTTCATAAATTTAAAGTAGGTTTCATCGATCTGGCGAATTTTTATCAATTAGGTGGCATTTTCGTCAATTTGGCGACATTTAAAAAGTCAGCAAATTGGAGATATTCCGATAAATTCGTCACCAATAATTTTGCTAAACATCACGGATAGAAAAATAGGTTATTCTTATAGTAGATACTTATATTTTTTCCATGATATTAAATTTTCATCAATTAGTCGCCATTTTCATTGATTTAGTGTCATTTGTATCAATTTGGCGACATTATCGTTAATTTGGAAACATTTAAAAAGTGGCCAAGTCGGCGATATTTTGCCAAATTCGTCGACAAAATCTCTCCGAGCGTTATAGAAGGAGAAATAAGTTATTCTTATAGCAGATAAATGGCTATTGGCGTTCAAATACAAAATAATTACCCAAAGTATATTTTCTTATGAATGGAACGAGCTAGATCCACGAGAATGATGTCACCAAATTTATCGCATAATATTACATATGAAAAGTGAACATATTTCACAATAGTTAATATTTTTATGTGATTTTTTGATAAATTTATTTGAAAAATGTACTATATCTCAAGAACGGTTCGTGCTAGGGTTTTAAAATTTATGTCAATCGCTTTCTAAGCAAAAATTACAGAAGACATAACTATTTGCGTAACTTCATTAAAGGTTTTGATTTTTTTGATGACTTTTAATAAACAATCTCACTCGATATAACAATTTCACTCGAAAATTTAGGGGCATTCTGAACATTCAATTGCGTTTAAAAACAATAGGCTTCCAGCATTCACGGATGGGTACAAAATTTGTTCGAATCGCTCCGTTCGTTCATCAAATATCATCTCCACAGACTCTCTGACACACACACAGACATCGCCTCAAAAATGTTCGATCCGTGCTCAGAGATGCTTGAAACGTGCTCTCCCGTCGAAAACTCCAATTCGAATTTTCAACCCCGTCACAATACTTCCTTATATATTATACTATATATATAAGGAAAATAATAAATGGATATAAAAATATATCTTATAAATGAACGATTTGATTTTCCTTTTATTTATATTAATTACGGACTGCGTACATCCCTTTCATTTATTTTGTCAAAGAGTTTTCAAACTTATATATTGTGTTTAGCCAATAAATTCATATATTGTGTTTAGCCAATAAATCCATGTATTGTATTCAGACAATAAACTCATTTAGCCTATTGTTGAAACAGAATAAGAGTGGAACGGACTAATACAATTTAACTTCTAATGTAATTTTATTGTTTTCATTTAGTATATACAAACGGGATCAGGATGTTTTATTTTTCAGATCGGCAAATTCAGATCTACGAATTGGACGGGGCATCGCTAACTTGACAACTTTTCTTAAACGTTACCAAATTGACAGAAATGTCGTCAAATTGATAAAAATGATGCTAAATCAATGAAATTAATTTTGTTTCGTTAGAAGATATTGATTAAAGCTCTACTATTTACACACTAGACGGACATCAATCTATAATAATGTCTTTCTAATTATTCAATGCCGATATCATCTATGCTCGAATGCGAACAAAACAACATGTCAAATACCATCTGTCAATGTGTCTAATGTTATAGAATAAAGAGTCTAATATCATGAAGCAATGTTCAGAAAATCATTTTTATATCAATTAGATCCAATTGCTTTAGTTACTGTAATAATGTTACAAACATGGAAAATTCCTTCCCGGAAAGCTCGTTTGAAAGCCAGAAAGAAAAAACACTGCACATGCAACTTGTCCTATAGCATAAATCTAGGATTACATTTTCAGGACTGACTGTTCAGGGTTGACAGATTTGATGGTTTATCGCCAATTTGGCGACTTTTGTTACATTTTGGATATTTGCGATCCTCCTCGATATAACGAATATTCTACAAGATACGAACCCTTCTAGAAGTTTCTACAGAGAGAATATCACTCTGTTGGGGAGCAGTTCAGGTGACACAAGCTACATTTAAGTGTTAGTAACGTCAATGTTTTGAAAATAGAATAGCAGATAAAAAATATTGTAAAATTAGTGAAGCATTATATAATTGCTGTTCTGCTGTACCTACCAGTTTAGTAATCCGCTGAGACAGTTATCGAGATATTTGCTGTATAGTGTTCCTGTTTACGCTGTGCTTGTAAATAAGCGTGTTAATTATCCAGAAATATGGACACATTCTTGTATCCTGAACGTACACCCATGATTCCAGATAATACGTATAACGATAAAATAACCACTAGTAAAAGAAAATATTTTGATTGCGGATAAAAAAAAACACTCTTTAACTTTTAAAGCGATTATGTTGACATATCTACTTAGGATTATCAAAAGAAATAAATATAATTGTTCTATAGAATAAAAGGCTTCCCCAAAATGCATGCTTATCAAAACACAAAGATAATCAATTTTTCATCTGAGCGACAACAAACCATTTCGTGTTCACGCAACATCATCTGCCAGACAAATAATCTATAAATACTCCATATAAGAAAAAAAGAGCAATCAAGTTTCCGGAACATTGTTCTTCCCGTGACGTTATCTGAATTTTACAGCCGACATTGATAACAATTTTGTTATTTCTGTAACATATAAATTATCCTGTAAATCCTAAGAATAATTCAATTTTTATCAACTGGTCAGGCACAGTTTCATGAAATACAGTCATCTGATACGAAATCTATTGTCCTTTCTTAAATTCCGCACACCAAATTGGTTTACTGTGCGAAACTGGATGCAAAAAAAGGAAAGAAATAGGATATTTTAAATTGCGCATAGGCAGTTTGGACTGGACACTGGATGCGGTCCCATTGCATGAAATCTAAATTCGTTTTTGAACACTCCAAATTGCTTTAACATTCAAAAGCGGATGCGAAATGGGAAAGAAATAGGATATTTTATATTGTGCATGTGTAGTTTGGGCATGCACAATATAAAATATCCTATCCACGACTCTACATAAAATATCCTGGTCACGAAATCGTAACTTCGCTTTTGAACTGCTCATATCAAGTTACTTCAACCTTCTATATTTTGCACTTTGTGTTAACCTTTTGCTTAAGGGTGGGACAGCGTCAGTCCCAAACGAAGAACTTCTCAAAAATACAGGTATTTGGCATACCCTATACCAAACAGTTCGACCCCTCTTTGCAGACATTGGCGTCCATGGACGCCAATGTTTTTATGGTAATTAAAATTACTTAAAGTTACTATAAAATTGCTTGAGGAGGAGAAAGCACCCGTGTGAGAGAACAATTCATTTTTATCTTATTCTAATTAACAAAACGACCTAATATATATTGAGATCGGTACATACTTTTGCATTTAGGCCTCGGTTTGCTGGTCTGTTGCTCTAATGGGATATCACTAACTGCCTCATTGGCATTCGTCTAACTATGATTGTTTCATTTGCACACTCGTGACTTTTTTCTCATGACTTTTTCTCATATCTAACAGCTGACGACTTCAACATTCGATTATCACTTCAACTGTCATACGACTTCAACTGTCAAAGGACTTCAACTGTATGATGCATTCTCTTGTCTAATGCATTCTCTTGTCTTATGCATTCTCCAACTGTCATGAAATATTCTGATTATTTCTTCGTTGATCCTCCTTTCTCCATAGCATCTCTTTCGCCTCGGGTGAAGATACTCTCCTTTGCGTCCATTGACTGCTCCTCAGTGTGAGGTAGTAATGTTGTTTCACTTTATCGAATGAAGCTTGGTTTAAGTCTTGGCCCTAGGATATATTTTTATGCCCCAACCCCACCTGCAATTTGGGTGATGTGTATTTATTATGCTCATAACTTTCCGGGACAAGACTTTCAAGATTGGTGACTATATGCCTGCGCCTTTGTTCGCAAACATCAAAATCTGCATATGATGCCTACTCGTCTCAAAATAAATTAATTTAACACTTTGAAATAGTACGTGTTGCAATTTGTGTGTTGCCATCTAGAAAAATATGATTCAATGCTGAAAGCATTGTGCCGTGAATCTTGAATACCATTATTTCGCTGTGGGAGAAGCATTATGTAGGGAAAGGCATGTGTTGTCCACATCAGACTTTTTGAATTTTCAATATGGACGATTAGTGTTTCTCCTTTTAGCAATTGTCCTCAAGTGTAATGGCAGTTTCGGAAAAGCTATTCTACAACCTAAGGCACCATTTAGAAGTTGAGATAAACGAGTCTTCCAAGTTTTATCGAGCATGAAGAACACAAATGAACATGAATCTTGAATTTAAAGGAAGCAAATATAGGAGATTATTTTTGTTCTGATTGTTTTTGTTGATTTTTTCAAAACCAATACTTTTCTACGAATAAACGACCAAGATATAAAAGTGTTTCTTTAGAATTCCAAGCTCATTAATAAATATGTACTGGAAATATTTAGAATGACTAACTATATAGGAATATATGTATAAAAATCGCCGATCAAAAATTACAGCGAACTTAATCAAAAAGTCACTATTCAAAGACTCCTACAGAGGCATCAACTGGACAAAACTTTGTTGATATATTCGTCAAAACATGAGGAGGTGATTTCATGTAAAAAATAATTTTACAAACACCACTCATGGAAGATTTAATGCTGAATGCTGATTTTACCACAATGATGCTGATTGTAATAAAACGCATAAAAAATGCATGATTCTGAAGAGTGTTAATTTTGAAGTTAATGAAACAAAAACTTCTACATTATTATCTGCGCGAGTGATTTTGAATGTTTTTTGTTTGAAGGAAACCTTTGAATTATTTCTGAAAATCTAAGGGAACCTCTGGCTAACAGGGTCGAATGGGGTGAATTACAAAATATCCGTGTAAAGTAGTAAGGATAATAAGTAATAAATAAATCGTACATTTTAATAAAATATTACAATGTATTGTCTGTTTCTATTTATTAATTTCTGTTAATAAATTAACTGGGGTACGGATCAACTCGACTTTCTCATGCCAGAATATATTTTCTGTTTTCTCTGGGAAAATACAACTTAAGGGGATGAAACAATTTCAAAATTCATTCTAAAGTTGGTAGCAGTAATACCTTGTTTAACTGTAACTAAGTAATTTATGGCGTAACTTAGTAATGATTTTTCGTCTGCGAACGGTTCGTCATTAATAAATAACTTTACATGAGAAAGACAGAATTTTGCCGGTTCTCCTCAATCGTTTATTAAAATTAAGGACAAATTTAAGTTTTGGAAAAATAAATAAATCTAAAAGACAGCTACTTGAAAAAAAAGGATAATCCTGTAAAATAAAGGACGTGTGGTCAACATAAGTATGACACAAGTTATGAGCAAACATGACACGGCGTTACCCAACCGTCAGTCCAGACAGGGCTTGTATATCATCATTTTAGCAAGTTCCAAATCTTCGCCTTCTTTTGCTTAAGGAAATAGACACCCCACTTTTAACTTCTGGTTAAACTGACCTTTAGGTAATATCTGCCTGCAGCTTGCGTAATACGGTTTAACAAGAACATGTAAATATCCTTAATGGATTTCCTATAGGACAATATATACAACAACAAATCAACCATCTGCACAGCTACAAATTTAGCAAAATACAAGTGTCTAGCTTTTTCTCCAGACTAACGATTACTTTGTTGCTTTTGCGTTTTATTACTCTTGTCACACCATGCGCTCGCTCACTGCAACATATCACAATTTAATGTGCCCATTTTGAATGTCAAACTTTGGGCTCGCATATATATTATTTTAAAGTAAACTATATTGAAAATCTATCGCTCCCGCATTTAAAAGACTAAACAAAAATGATTTTAAGAAACTTTAATAAAGAGTTTAATATTAAATCTTATAAATAAAAAGTCTATTTCGAAGACCTGATAAAAAGTTGAATTTCAACTTCGAGTTCAAAATGGATGGTGGAATGGCTTATCGGTCTTACGAAAACTTTTCCTTCAAAGTATTTGATATCAAAGGGCAGAGGGAGAAATAATTTATGGCAAATAAAATTCTCACTGTTCATTTATTATTTGAAACAGCTGAGAAGTTTCAAGATTTATATTTCACTAGATGCTTTCTATAAAATCTCATCAGAGTAAAATATACAACAAGTCATTAGACCGTGTCTCCATTGCAGACAATAACATCCATCCTAATATTGAGAACGTTCCCTATAAGTGAGTTCTCTGAATATGAAAATCTAAGGTATCCAGAATAGTACTTTTACTACAGATTAATATATTTCGTTATTGTAGTAAAGCAACAGCAGCGTAGAAATTGCTTGTAACTTAATGTCTCTGAAAAGTAATATATGTTTTTTATGGATTAATATAAACTTAATAAATTCCATGAAAAATTACCTGTATAATCCCCTGCATAAAAGTAACATTTCTAATTTAATGAAAAAGACTCTTAAAATATATATAAAGGATAATTTAAATATACGTTTTTAACTTGGATATCTCCTGTATCATGCGATGGATTTTGATGGCTCTTTTTAATGTTTTTTTTTGCCAAGAACTGTCCAAGAACTAACTATTCTGGTGTAATATTTTTCACCCTATAGTGAAATGAGAAATAACTATAATTAAAAACATGTTTCTGCCTGTCATGAGAGCTTAAAACTTGGAAACAGCTCAACGGATTGTCACGTATTTTTACTTGCTTTGTAAGCTCAATAAGGAATCGATTTATCTATAAACATGCTCCGAATTTCACATCATTTTATACAAAAGTAAAATTTCCGAAAAATGTTTAGAAGTTAAATACATCTTGAACACAATCTAATTTGGTGAAACTTTTAGCAGCTATAAACCAGCAATGAGATTAGATCCAGGAGAAGTTTTACTACACGTTTTATCCTCTTAGACCTCTCCAGAGAACAACAATTATATTGAATGTTTTGAGTGTCTGTAATGACTGTTTATTATGTAAAAACAGATCAACATATTTACATACATTTTTAACTGGATTGTTACATGGGAGAGCATTTATGACTAAAATAGTTCTGATTTTGTGGAGTTAATTTCCTTCAGTTAGGTGTTTCTGCTATTAACATCTAAACAATAATGTTCACTCAGTTATGGCTAAAAGCGCTTTCAAGACATCCACTCCTTTTATGAAATGAATACATGTGATTTTTTTTTCCTTTAAGATTCAAAACGTGCAATAACCGGAGAACGACACGTGTTACCATCCTATAAATTACTCCATTCACTTTAAAATTAAAAGATACATATTAAAAAGTCATTTCTACCCATATTTTAAAAATATATTTTAAGTGATTCGATTTTTTTCAAATAAGAATAGGAGAAAAATTGGCTACTTAGCAACTGAGAAAATACTTCTATAAAATACATCCTGGCTTATTATTTTACATGTAAATAAATCTGAAATTTAAGGAATAGTAGTGCATGAAAAAATTAATTGGAGGCTTTTTCACTGCAGATATTTTTGAATTGATATCTATAACGGAATAATAATGTTTAGATTCCAAGTCCATACAAATATTTTCTAAAACTATTTAACGGCTTCGAATTTGAATTGATTCAGTAGCATGCACATAATTTGCAATGAGCTTAAACTGCGCCATTAATTCTGAAGAAGACATTACTCAGTGACGGACATGATAAATATCGCAAATTAGTAACCCTGACTTCATGCTGATTAATTTATGGCTGCCAAATGTCGACCTGTCAACGCCAATCGTCTTATTTGATACTCAAATGAATATTCTCTATTCTTATAAGTTATCCACTTAAGAAGTTAAGATCCATTTAATTCGGATAAGGAAGCGAAGATTATATCTTCAGAAACTCCTCATTTAAAATTTTAATTTAAACTTGCTTCGATAAATAACTAAATATTATTCTAAAACATTATAGAAGCATGTGAAAAATGTTTATATAACCTGTAAAATTATCTGAAATCGGCTTATTAGTATCATTTCAATCATATATGAAAACACTATTATACTCTCAGTAGCTAAATGGATAGAGAGTCGACAAGCTAGGCAAAGATTCGCGGTTCAAGTCCCAGCTAAGATACGTGTTCTTTAAGCAAAGGGAAAACTTGTGCAACATATAAGCACAAAAAACACAATTTAATAACACAATGTAATACACCAATAACACAATAATGTGTCTTTTAGTAATCTTTTAGCGATCTATATATTTTATCTTGGCATATTTATATTTTTTACTTTTTTAGTATCTGGACTACAGGGACAGGTGGGGTACAGAAACGTCGGCTGTAGTAGGTAGGGGAAAACGCGTTTAGTGCATTCTTCTTTTATAGTCACATTCATGAAAAAGTTTTGCGCATGAGTGTAATAACATGATAAAAGAAAAGTGAAAACGTATTGGAAAAGCACCGACCCCTACAAAGAGTGCAATCAGCTTGACATTCAAATAGGTATAACTCATAGTGCAATGCAAAATTATTTCCAAAAGAGCAGTAAAGAATTATAAAATCTATTTAATATATTGGAGACAAGATACAAATTTCGTTAGCTTACTGGTTAATGACGTCAACTATCTATCTAAAGATCAATTTTTCATTATCCCTTCGATGATGATTTTAAATAATATTTGAGTGACTTAGCAGTTTAGATGCAGTACATCACTAAAATTTAAAAATACAAAGTTCTAATGTTTCCAAGGGCCCCATGATTTATTACAGCGATTTTCAATTCTCAAGTGTTAGTGGTTGCGTTATGACCGCAATAACCCGGGATCGAATCCTGGTCACGGCACTTAATGTGCCGATTTGTTTTTAATACTTAATCTTATTATACAACTCTCTAAAGTGCAGTTAAAATTATTAATTAACTACTAGTTGTAGTTTAGCTTAGAAGTTAATCCTTGCAATTAACCAATTTTGTGTACATTGCGTTTGGTGGCCGCAAAACCCCCTAATATTTTCATAACGGGATAACTTATTATAAGAAGTGAGAACTATAAAGTTAATAGCAAGGGAACTAAATTTATTCCAATATACACTATTAATTTACATTATTATATATTCACAAAAATAGAGAATACCACTCTCTTATTGATCCATATTAAATTATTCCTCGAGAAGTAATGCCAGAACATTAATTGTTTGTTGAAACAAGTGGTGAGACTAATTAACAATCATTTTTCTTTGCTGTAAATTTCGGGAATTTAGTACGATCCTTCATATAGTGTTAAAACAGTACAGTACCTGATGAGATCTTTCACTTCTGATGAAGCACTCACATCCATATTCACCATTCATATATGCTATATTTCATTTCACGATCTAATTAATCTTGGAGCTCTTCTCCAAGCAGTTCACCTTCCAAGACACTCATCAAAATCCCACTGAGCAACTCTTGCTTGCTCTGAAAACTCTCTCTCTCTCTCTGCATGCTCGCTTCTTACCGTGGTTATATATATATACCTTTTTCTTCTTCCACACGGTCCACGTGCTATTCCTTTCTAGAGCTTTCTTTTTCCAGACGGTTCACGTGCTACTCCTCTCTGGATCGCAAACTCCTCGTCACCTCTCTATTCATAATCCGACTTTTGGCATCATCCCTTTTGTAATGCAGACTTCTCGTCTGGTCGATTAGACTAATCCCCCGCGTTTAATTAATTAATTAATATTTTTATTTCTAGCATTACAGGTGCTATCCTGTATAAACATTGTGCTAAACAGATATTAGGATCGTATAGTAACAATTTTCGTTGTGGATCAACACTTACCCCACCTTTTCCGCAGTCCGGCTTCACCTAGAGAATTCTACATAGAAAAACAATAAACTTACTGTATACTAAAATGATAACACTGTGTAATATTTACTTATTTTTATTTATTTAGACACCTTTCATTTTAAACTTATATTTCAAAATTTCTAAAACTAAATTATTTAATAATATTTCTATTACAAAAACATTTTTTTATGTTCCAACCTTTTCTGAAACACGTGTGATGACAAACGCGATTTTTATGATATTCGTTTAATGCAGTCGATTAAAAGGAATCTCATGTGGGATAAAAGTATCATACCTGATAAGATCTTGGTTGTACATCACACAGCTGTCGTCGGCACACTTACCCGGGAACTGAGCTTAATTCGCGCCCAAGTGCCCTTGAAGTAAGCTCAATTCGCGCTTGTTCTGCACCCCTTAACCATTTTCATTTTCAGCCATCCTTTTTCGAACGTTCATGTCTAGAACTTTTAAGAATCTTTTTTGCATCGAATAACTTTCTCGTCACCTCATAGCGCTTCCCTCGATATCATCCCCTGGAGACTTTTGACCACAGACCTAGTCTTGTGATCCATTGGTTGACGTTACTCCATAGCTCTGCCCTCATTGGCTGGAGAGATACTGGGGCGTAACTGACAGAGGTCAACCTGGTCAGCTGGGATTTGGAACTTGTTCGTCATGTGTGGCAACTTTTATGACGCCCTAGTAAATGAAAATGAGTTTTAGCATCACTTTGGCATCTCGCTGGTGATTGTTTGAGCCCTTGTAAAATATATTGCTTTATTTCCAGCTCCCTGCCATTTTATTTGCTAATAACTATTCTATAGTATCCCAAAATTCAAACTGCTAGGATGACACATGCTTGTCAATACAAAAGTACAGCCAAGGAATGTATAAGTATAACATATTTGGAGTATAACATAAATATAACGTAATTAGTGTATAGAAGAAGTAATAAGTATGATATATCACTTCTTGCTCTTCCAATTTACACAAAAATCTAATCAGTGTCAGGGTAGCTCATAAGTCACTTTACTGAATAATTTCATAAACTGTGTAAAATTCTATTAGAGATAGAATGCAAATTTCTAGGCACAGATGCGTAAAAAAGATCCTATATAGTTTGCCCAAAAAGTGTAGATTCACTTAAAACTCAATTCGAAATTTAGACTCTTACAAGATTTTAACTATACGTATTCTATATACTGTACCTAAAGCGAAATTTATTGTAGTGTTGTAAACCTTTAGAACAATATTCCTAAAACAAAATATATTTGGGGAATTTAATAAATCAACTTCCAAGCGAAAGACTTCTTAAAAAGCAAAACTTTCCACATACTTAAATGCTCAAGATGTCGAGAGAGAAATAAACTATTGCACTGAACTTAAACTACCTTGGTTGCAATTATTGCAAAAGTTAGTTTATGGTCTCCAAAAAATTCCATCCGTTGTTTTCTTCCTAATTTTTCGCCGCAAAAGGAAAAAGAATGGAGATTTTACGATTTCGTAATGCTCATTCTGAATCACATAAAAGAATCAGTAGAGGACTATATATATAAATTAAATACACAAGGGTTGCAATTAAAGCACCTAGAGATCAACACAAAATTGAATACCAGTAAAACGAATCAGAACATGGAGAAATAATATTAGATTTTGACCAAGTTGGTGAAATTTTCCAAAAGTTGCCAACTTATGGATATCTCTGTGGATTTGCGACCGTTTGTCGAGTTCATCTCGATGATCCCCAACATAATCACCCAGAGTAACATATTAACAGGCAGAAAAATATATTTTATTTTCTTATGTATTGTCACGACGTATCCGCTTGTACCGTCGGTGTACTCTCAGGATACAAGAAGGAGTCGGCATTTATGGATAGGAAACTAACATTTTTACTTATGTGGCGAATTAATTTATTAATCTTAATTCAAGTTGTCATTAATTTAAACTAGTACTTACTGGACAACAGAAAACTGTTGTCCAGTTAGAGATAACAATAAAAAGTGCAATTTGGAGATAACTGAACAAGTCTGTCAACTTTCCGCTTAGCTGGAGCATCCAGTATTCGTTGACGACCATAAGCTTTGCTCTCAGTCCTTGAATTTTGTATGATACACTCACTATAAGCTTTAATAACTGATGTTCGTAAGCAAAGCACAAGTGCAGTCGTTTTGCCAATACTCGCATTACATCTTCGAGCTTCCATTATTTCTTTAACAATATACTCCGTTAGTTTTGCATGCCTTCAGTGTTTCCTTCTTATACCGATTTAGAGATTTAAAATCAACAATATCTGTGGTATAGCTAATTGGAATAAAATGACCTGGTGGCAATAATAGTTTGTCCACTTAGTGTATTCATGTGGCATGAATAAATGGATATGT
The DNA here is from genome assembly GCA_951213105.1 of Amaurobius ferox. NCBI lineage: Eukaryota > Metazoa > Arthropoda > Arachnida > Araneae > Amaurobiidae > Amaurobius > Amaurobius ferox. The sequence continues at coordinate 137,109,478 of OX578134.1, forward strand.
CCAAAAGTATAGTTTACTTGAAAGTGTGTTTAAAATTAGACAAGTCTTTATTTTAGCTTTAGCAGATTCATACAATCTAGGATTGTATGAATCTTGAAACGAAGAATTGAGTGACGGAAACTATGAAAACTATTGAAACGAAGAATTAAGTGACACTAAATTCCAATTGTAGTCACAAACTGATGAGATTGTTTTGTAGGAAAATGTACACGAAATTGTTATAGAAATTTGTACACATTTGTACAGGATTCGTACAAGTATAGGAGTAATTAATTGGGTTTGGTTAGTTTTTGAAAAATAACAAGTTCTGATATCAATTTTATTGGACACATCTATGTTACTAAAACACAATATGTGTCTGCACATGGTTCATGTATAAAAAACCCTGCTAAGCTCCGAGACTTCAAATTTTGCATTACCTTCGAATTCTGTCAAGCCACCCTTCTCGGATAAACGCTCCCTCACTTTTTGTCTCAATTTGAAATTCTGAAAAATTCCGTGAGCCCCCCCCCCCACACACACACACACACACACACCAAAAAAAACTTAGAAAAATAAAATTGATAACAAAATTCGTTGTCGAATGAAATAAATTTATTGACAATATTTTTTAATTTTATCTTATATTCAGCCACATCATAAGGTTACTATAAATCGTTTTGTACACTTTGTTTCAGTAGAAAATTCCGAACACCGCTTCCCGCACCCATTACTTGGAATTTTCCTCGACAAAATTCTACCATAAAATCCTGCCACAAAGTCTTGATAGAATTCTGAATTCTACTTGTTTCTTTTAGCAACAAGTTCCCAGTATGAGCCTCCCTCTACAATTTCCTCCATTTCAATTTTTGGTTGCAGTCTACGGTAATTGAAAGTAATACTGGCTTAAGCACTAAAATAAAAACCTCGAACATTAAAATGCTGTTTATTTGATTTTCAATTATTTTTTAATGGTTACTATTGATACAAAGATGAACTCTGTTACTAACAGTTGAGCAGAAGTAACCTGTTCACTGAACGGTTTTTTTAAATTTCACTGAACGGTTTAATTAAGGAATTTAGAAATCTAAATACTAAATCAGAATACTAAAAATCTGATGTGGGCAACACATGACTTTCCTTATATATTGCAATGAATTTACTACTTTTACAGTAAACAAAATAGGTTTTTCTTATATTAGATACTTATATTCTTTTCCAGGATATTAAATTTTCGACAATTAGTCATCATTTTCATTGATTTAGCGTCATTTTTATACATTTAGCAATATTTTCGTTAATTTGGCAACGATTTTTGAACCGAATATATAAAACAATTCTTTCATATTTATATATTTATTTATTTTTAAATACATCGAAATATGCATGTTTTTTTTATTATCTTATTATGCAGCATACGTAAAAAGAAAATTAGTACAATTCTATAGTTTGCAAAAAATATGGTGTATATCTTCACATTCTAACAAAACACCTTTCTTTAATTAATATATTTTCTAATTTTCGATTAATTTTCAACCAAATGTATGAAGATTGAGATTTATGGTTCAGCTATTTCTCTAGTTTGCTATGGGGAGCAGTGAAGGTTTGTGCTTATGTGTGACAAGTTGTGCGTGATTACACATGCATTGAGACTAAAGGATTTTGATTGAAACAAAACGAAAGGTTCGAAATATAATGCAACATTGACTCTGAATCAGGTTCAATTGGGGATGAGTATTATCGAGAAATTGTTGACTTTTTTTCTTTCTGTACATTCGGATAAAAGCAAGATAAATGGTTCACCATTAAACCTATAAAATAACTGCATTAAAATGTAGATCTTAACTAATTGGCCATATTTATTCATCGATCGATATTCTAAGAGAGTTCAAACGAACTATGGGAGTTCAAACTAAGAGAATTGAACTATAATCAAAGAGAATCGAACAATTCTAAGAGAATCGAACAATTAATTCTAAGAGAGTTCAAACATTATTCTGGAATAAATTAAGTAAGATAAGAACTCGCTTAATATTCTTTGAACATAATATTTTTAAGCCACTACCACATAAAAAAATTCGATATAGAAAAGTCTGGTAGAGGCTGTGGTATACTTACTTTTCTTTATTAAATAAAAGCAAATATACTTCTGAATACGATATAAAAATGTTGAACTGTTAAAATAGATTGGGACGAAAGAAAGAATTGTTTTATATTCCTTTATTAGTGTTATTCTAACAAGCGATATCAAATGTACAATTAGCTCAAATACTCATTTAACAAAAGTCTAATTTTAAACTAAATATATTTGTTAAATTATTTCTTTAGTTAATAGATAAGTTATTATTCTTTTGAAATTTTTCGCAATTAAAAAAAGTTGTCAACAGGTCTATTACGCCTTTAACTTGCAATAGCTCTCTTGAATTAACTTGTAATAGCTCTCTTAAGTTAACTTAACAATAGCTCTCTTGAAATAACTGTCTCCAGCTATGTGGGTGCATAGGCCATGTATCCCGTGTATCCTGATGTAGACAACCAGTGTTGCCAATTTGGCGGATTTTCCGTCAAATCTTACTTATTTCTGTAAGGTCTGGCGTTTACTTGGCAACAGGCAATGGCTTATCAGCGCGTCGGGGGCGGGGGAAGGAGTTTATGTGGTATAAGTCGCTGGCTTCTCCAGTAGTTAGCTTAGCTAGTCGTACTTGCAAGGCCAGTAGTTGGTGCGAAGTGTTTATGTGTTTATATGAAGGCGGCTGACACTAACAAATGGCATGCCAACTGGTACTGTGCAAACCAGGCCTCAGTTGCCTAGATATTTGGACTCATTTTTGTATCCTGAAAATACACTTACTATTTAACGGTATACTCCGTAACAATGTGGATATTTTAAAATAATTTATCTGACGAACACTGCATTGATTCCTTTGTGGAATTTTGAGGCTACTTTCAACTCCGAGTCAACAGTCTTTGTAACAGAAACATTGGTGAGTTATCATAATACCTGTAAAGGCAAAGTTATCAAAAATTTTTGCTTTAAATATATATCGTTAGTTGTTGTTGTTGAGACCCAGACCATCCGACTTACCAGAAAGGTGTAAGGTAACTGTTTGGACGGTCGGGAAGTGCCACCCAATTCAGACCGGAACCCAGTGGGGGAGGCATCCACAGGGACCGTACCCTCCTTCCCCTACCACCAACCTCTCGGAAGGACTTTCGGACCCACATGTTTAACGTGATCGTACTCCGCATGAACACGGCGGCAGTTTTGGCAGTGGCTGGAATCGAACCCGGGCCTACCGAGTGCAACTCCAGCGCGCTAACCAATGGGCTACCGCGCCCCATATATATATATCGTTAGTGGTCGAACGAATTATCTTCACACTAGAGATACAAATATTGCACTGACTGACACAGACATTCCCCACAACCGCCATACTAAAACTAGTTAAGTATATTCTCGGGTACTTTAAAAGTGTAAATCTATTGAAAACGCGGGTTCGAATTTTCGAATTCAAATCGGTACTTTCCCTATACATACAGTGTAGATCGTAGAGAAAATAAAATATCCATTAATTTCAGAGTGAACAAGTCTCAATCGCCACATATTTAAGAAACTTAAAAATTGAACCTTTGTCTTATGGTTTTGCTGTAAAAGGAAAAGAATGGTGGTTTTTCATGAAAAACGTATTCGGATTATGACTGGAGATTCTTATAAATGGAGAAGATTGAAACATTAGTTTGTAATTTAATATTCCAATGAAGCAACAGTACAACCTCACAATGATAAACAGCCAATTAAGTCAAAAGGGCGTATTTTCACCCAAGGCAAAAGAGATGCTCTGGCGAAAGAAGGTTGACAAAGATTATTCAGAGAGTCAGTATTCAAGACGGTTGCAGTGCCGGTATTCAGAATGTTATTCAGTGTCAGAACGTTATGAGACAATTAATGAAGTCGTATAAAGACGTTTGTAGAAGTCGTTATCAAACAGTTGTAGTTAGCAGAATGTAAATAGTTAATAGTTAAATTATCAGTTATCAAAATGTGGCAGACAGTTGAAATTATGAGAGTTGAAGTGGTGTATCAAAAAGTTGAAGTCTGACTCCACATGTGAGAAGAATAATCGGAACGTTGGTGACATCCATGCAGATCAACAGACCATCAAAACGAGGCCAAAACACAAAAGTGTGGTGCTGGAAAAACAAGGAAGAATGCAAATCATACTTCAATTTAAATTCTCTAAACGTGGCCGTAATATCGTAAAGTCGTGAAACATTATAAACACATTGCGTTGTGTGCTGCTTAAACCAACCTTATTTATCTTCAATGCGATCTCCAGAAATATAATACATTAACATACTGCCACAATTAATTGCACCAATTTAACTTTAAAATAAAATATTTTATTAAGAACATTTGATTAATTATTAAATTAATTACAACAATTATCATATTACTATTTGCGGAGGAGATTTCAAATGTGAGACCAGCTAAGTTAAAATGCCTAAACTGCATTTATGACCTTCTATAATTATTGATAGGAGCACATACCTCCAATTTTGTCTTTTTGCATTGGCACAGCCACCTTTGGTTCTGTTTAGTCAGTGTACACCGTACAGTACCAACTCAAGGTGTGATACACCATCTCGTACGGAAATCAATCACTTAACACGATTCAAATTGACCTCATCATAACTGCATCGCCAGTCGTACAAATTCGAAGTCTGGTACTCTGGCTTAATTGCGACTCTCGTCTGTTCCGACTGCTCTTCTCGAACTCGAACTCTCTAACTGTTATCTCTTATCATCTTTAGAGCTCTCCATATTTTGCAACCTCTTTTCGTCTGAGGTCTGACATGCCTCTTTGGCTCTGATTGGCCGACCTTAGGGCAATACGACCAGACATCTTGAATAATTGGTTAACATCTTTACCCAATTTCGTGTCTTCACTTTATCCCCCTATGTTTATGGCCTATCTGACCTCTCGGGTCAGAGTGCAATAAAGCTGGCGTCCTTAAGTCTGATGCATTGTCTGATATTACAGATAATCATAAATATTCAACATAAAACTGTCTCCGCTAAATCTTGTTTCAAATCTGGTCTCAGAAAAGGTATGTGCTAATCTTCATATATATTAGGTCAATGTTTGCTCGTTAGAATAAGATTAAAAAGCCCTGGTCTCACATGAGTGCTTTTACTTAGGTTTACTTAGGTTTAACTTTTGAAATCTTATTTTACTTAGGTTTAACTTTTGAAATCTTATTTTAACTTTATTGTCTTAATTTATCTTAGGTTTAACTTTTGAAATTTGATAACTTTTCTTAATCTTAATTTATCTTAGGTTTAACTTTTGAAATCTTATTTTACTTAGGTTTAACTTTTGAAATCTTACTTTTACTTAGGTTTAACTTTTGAAAATATTTTGTTTGCTTTTACGATGTTTAGATACATTATTACTCTTAAATGTCAAAGACAATGAACCCATAATTATATAAAAACACAGAATCCAAAATAATGATAATTGTTTCGGTAACAATAAAACGGTAATTCCATAAAATAATTATATACTGTAAAATGAGATATTTGATATGTTTTAGTACGAAAACAAAATATTCCATTCAATAATCAAACTATCCCACTATTTTTTATCGAACTCTTTTGTGTAGAAATATGCTCGCAGAATATTAAGCAAGTTCTTATCTCATTCCATTTATTTAAGAATAATGCTCCAATTTTCTTGATACGTCTTCACTGAATACGTATTCGCAATTATAAGCTGTTTTTAACCTGGTTACTTTAGTGTCATTGGGTGCCATCTATCTCTCCTTTGTTTTCGCAGCAGAGGAAGATAAAAATTATCAATTCCACAAAAGTACGTTACCCAGTTTAAAAGAGTTTATTACTCGAAAAAGAAATGGGGTTAGAATATATTTGATTGCATTCACAGATAGTTTAGTGAATAAAATGTAACGAACCGAAAACAGTTATATTTTAAATATCGTTGAAATATATTTTGAATATTATTCTACAGTATGTAAAATTAAGCTGTTATTAATATTTTTATATTTTAAATATGTTTATAATGTTCCATCGCATTACTAATGTGTTTAACTTCAATATTTTATATCGCTATAATTTAATATAAAGAGTTATAACGAGAGAGGATGAAAATTTCAAATCGAGTTTTGAGATATTTGCAGCATCATAGACGATACATCAACGATTTTCAAATTAACGCCAGGGTATTCAGTTTTTATAAAATCTAACTATCTTACAGAATCATTTACAGCAAACTTACTAAAGCTTTATCTGTTACATAAAACAAATCCTCAGCAACAAAACTCTTAGTTCTATAACACTACCTATTTATAGAGCCTCTCCACCTCACAGGGCCATCTAAAGCAAACATATCAACTTGTTATCAATCTGTCGCACAAAAACAAATCCTCAGTAACAAGACTTACCATAACTAGCACCTACTCCAACGTCACTGCTTATATACAGCCCCTCACTACCTCATAAAACATACATACCAACTTATTAGCAATCTGCCGCATAAAACAAATTCTCAAAAACAAGACTCACTAGTCCAACATCACTAGCTATTTACAGTACCTCACCACTCACAAATCCATCTAGTGTAAATAGACCAACATCCCACAAATAATGAATTATATCAGTCTATCACATGATGTCACCAGCCTATCGTAATCAGTCTATCACGTGATGCCACCAGTCTATCATAATCAGTCTATCACATGATGTCACCAGTCTATGCCGGTGTGGCAGATGAAGAATGCCAGTGGGGTAGTTAATGATATCCAAGCAGGTTAACAGACCAGCAAAATGAGGCTAAAATGCAAAGGTATGTGCCGATCTAAATATGTATTAGATCATTTTTCTAATCGAAATATGATAAAAATGATCTGGTCTCACACGAGTGCTTTCTCCTCCTTAAGAAATTTTATACTAACTTTATGTAATTTTAATTATAATAATTATAGAAGTGTTCATAAACGCTAGTTTGTTTAAAGCTAAACATGTGGATTGTAATGAGCAATGTTTTGGTTTATTGATCATGGTAAAGGGGGCTCGCATAAAAAAGTTATCCTGGTAATTGCGGCCATATTAACAATCACTATAATGAAAAGTGAATACATAACTTAATTTAAGTCTCCTTTACTTAAAGTAATTTTTAAAGTCACCACAGTTACTCTGGTGTTAATTGAATGTTGAGGAAAATTGAATGTATATACACCATAAAAATCGTCTTAGATTTGATTACTTAAGAGAAAAAGTTAGGAAATGTCAGTTGTTCTCTTTTGGTGAACACATATTATTATTCCGAACAAAAGGTTCTTAATATATTCCGTAGAGTTGCAAATATTAGATATTCTATCCCTAAGGAACTTTCCTAAGTTGCAAGGTCGAATGCAGTTGACTGGTTCAATATGTGTCCTTTAAATTCATACGGAACGGCGTTGAATTCCGGGTACGAGTGGGTAGTTTTGTATATCATACATAGACTGCTTTAAAATCTACTTTAAACAGTATCTTCTAGTCAGAGTATTTCTCGTGAGCATAAAAGTAACAGAACTTCAAAAAAATCGGCAGCATTAAACTAAAAACTATCAAAGAAATGTTTGTCGTCAAAATTTTGTTTAACAAGAAAACTTCGTGTTTCCTATATGGAAACTGAATTTTTTTTCATCCTACAAGTTAGCTAGGTGTATATTTTTTACAAGACATATAAATATTTTTCCTGTATTTATGATTAGAAGAAATTAATATAATCAGTTTAAAATTTTGGAATCATCTTCTCTTTAACGCTATAAAATTATATGCTTACCGAAGGCTGTGCTTGTTAAATAGTAAAATTAAATAGCAAAATTAAAATAGTAAAATAAAATACATAGTAAAATTAAAATATTCCAGCCACTGACTTCCTGTCGAACTTTTTCATGTTGCCGCCCATAAAACATATTATTTCCTCAGAATATTAAGTGAACTCTTATCTCACCTCATTTATTTCTAAATAATGCTCGAAGTCTTTTGCAACGTGGTTCTATTCTTACATTGAAAGCGTATTTTCAATTCAATTATAAGCTATCTTTAATCTACTTACTAATCTACTTACTAAGTTTTAGTAGAGAACCATATATCTAACTTGTTAAAATCTCCGGAACTATTCCTAATGGCCTCCACCTTTGGCCATCATCATTCGTTATTGCATATTTTATTTTAAATTTTATATGTCCGTACTTATAATTAAAAGTTCTATAAATGCATTATTCTTATAAAACACGTGTTGGCACTAAATTTTATAAATGTAAATATTCCCTATGAATCAATCCTAGTTTATTTCAACTACAAAACCCGTAGATGGTTTCACAAAATTTTACAATTTACTATTAAAAACCTTCAAAGTTTAAACATTTTATAAGCATTGGAAGCTTTATTATTTCACTGCAGTAACCAATTTCAATGGGCCTGTTACAAATCATCAACACAGATCACTTGCCAACTAAACTAATACGATAAAACTAAAATTCAGTTTCGGCAGTCTGGTTATTTTTTTTCTTTCTTTACTTTTCTTGGGAGAATAGAGACCCTTACCAAATAATTATTTGAAGGGTTAGTTGATCTCTATCTCTCGAAAGTATATTTATTCATGTGACATTAAAATTAGACATGGAACTTAATTAAAAACTAAAAACGACTACATTGATCATAAGAAAGTTAACATATATCTTAAGTCTGGTTGCTGAAAAAGTAGTATATCGTTTCAAGTGTCTGATATCGAATGTCGATACGATCGACATTTTTGATCAACACACAGAAATCCAAATTTTTGGTGAACATCAAATACTTGACAATGCAGTTAACAGCTACTCTATGCTGATGAGCTACAGTGAGCTTATCCATTGACTCTAATTGCTGAACTGGGAGCATAAGCTTTGGAATTTTTCTATTTAGATTTTTACTATGATTTTATATTACATCCAATAATTTTAATGTTTCATCGAATTTTAACAAAGAGTTCTATTTTTCTACAGCCAAATACTTTTTGAAAAAAATTAGATAATTTTTACGAAACATAACTACCTAGTGTGAAGACACTTTAGAGAATATTTTATACAGTGTCATACAGTTTCAAATTTAAAGGGAAAACATTATATTGGATGCACTCTTTGGGAAAGAGTTTCACATTCTTTCACCATTCCAAAGCATTCACATAACATAAATCTTCCACATATATAAACTGCCATAGAAAATGATATGACTATAATAACAAGAAAGGATTCAATTATTTAAAAGCACTTAATGATGTGAAAGCATACAAAAACCTGAAAGCACTCCGGTGCTCGCCAACAACAGGCTGAAAACATATGTTTAAAGATGATATCTAAGCTTCTAACACAGATCCGATGTTAAAATCCATAACTTACTGTCAGCACTATTACAATTGCAGCAAACCTTGCTTGACATTGCAGAGGCATACGAAAACAGTCTCCGCTAAGTTATAAAGTCCCCTTGACAAAGGCTATTAATAATTACAAACTAAAATTATTTTATGAAACAGATAGATTGATTTCAAATCAATATGTTTCTAATATAAATATACAAAATTATATTCGTATGTTTTTATATTTCAATTAAAAATAAGTATTCTAAATTGATATTCAAAAGAAATTTCGTTACTATAAAAGCCATCTAGTCAATGTGCGCATAATAGGCGTATGAAAACAAAACTGAGCCATTAGCTGGTGGCGTCTACAATGTATTCAAGTTCGTTTTGCCATATAGTGCGATCCATGTACCAAGATTGATTTACACTAAATACTTTCTCAAAATTCTTCACTTGACGTGCTACTGCAAATCACCAATCCATGGCATGGTGGTTACGACCATAGGCAAAGTATACATATATCAATACATACAACAGATGTAGCACGTATAAAAACAGATATCTATAGTGGGAAATGCGTAAGTACTGGGTCTTCTTTCCTACAGTCATGCATTGTTTCTCAAGTTCCCTTCTCCCCTCTCTCAAGGAGAGAATTCATATAGCCTAACCTAGAGTTATCTTCATAAACGAACTCTAACCTAACCTAGAGTTATCTTCATAAACGAACTCTAACCTAACCTACCTCCCTATGAATAATTGCATGATCACCTCTAATATGCCCCAGAACTATGTCTACTTTAAAAAGTAAAAGTTTTATGTGTGTAAACGCTAGGTTTCTTTTTCTGCAGTAATGCATTGTTTCTCAAGTCCCCTTCCCTCGCCAAGGGGAGAGTTCATATAATCTAGACTAGAGACAACTTCATAAAGAAACTCTAATTTAGCCCACCTTCCTATGCATAGTTACATGATCACCTTCATCATGATCCAGAGATGGGATAGCATGTCTAATTTAAAAGGTAGAAGTTGTATGGGCAAAACTATAGGGAAGGAAAAGAAACAGGGTTCTTGTCCCTAATAAAACTGACTTTCAAACTTCTGTCATGCTTCTAAAATTATAGGAATTTTTCACTTTTCTCGTAAATATAAGTATTTTTACAGGTAATATTTTAATGTGAAATGTATACTTACATTACTACGCTGATGTAAATGTATTTCAAAATTGAAACCATTAGAGATGCAACCATGTAATCAAATATTAGAAATGTATAATCATGTAATTGAGAGTATACCCCTAATAAAAATGTGTGTGACATCACTGTTTGAAAAGCTAATCATCGATACATGATGAGTCAAGCTGCAATGATACTAAGAACTGTTCCAATTTGCAATTTTGAAAACGCCCGCTAAAGTCGGATTGTGTGAATATACAATGCTAAAATTGGATCCTCAATTCAGAAGATCTTGGCGAACTGCTAAGTTTTTCTGCATTTACCATACGCAGCGCAAATACTGCGCAGTTTCCCATACGTGTTATCCATCTTCTCTACCTTTGCAGCATGGCCATACTTGACTTATTGACCTCATTTCTGCAAAGAGTTAGTTCTCCTCTCAAGAGTACACGGTTTTCATCATAATTTATACACTCACCTATTGTACTGTGTATTCTATCACAGTTGTTCTACTTTAAAATGTGATTTCATTTCAGTTTCTTCCCAATATCTTCCTTATTTGTTTTTAAAGAAAAATAAATAAGGATTTGGCGAACCTATTCACTTGAACTTCTAAAATACGTTTCCAGTGCCACCAAGTTATATAAAACATTTTTTTCTACCATCTCCAATCGATTTTAACACTGTAAAGTTATTTATATGCTACACGGTGAAGTATTTGTTTTGATTTTTAAAATATATCGAACTCTTTTATAAGATCATAACGTAAAAAATATTATGTTCGTAATGTATTAAGACTTTATCGCTCTCCATTTTATTTCAAAATAATGCTCCAACTCCTTTGGAATTACGTTCGATTTTACATTGAATAAATATTTCCGATTATAAATTACAGTTAATCTAATTGTATTACCTTTATAATGGCTAACTATCTATCTCGGCTTTGTTTTCCTAGCAGAATGAAGATAAAAGAATTTTTCAATAGCTTGTGTAAAGCAACATAAATTAGATTTCATTACTTAAAAGAGTTTTTGATTAGATAATATATTCAGATATAACATATCCATACTAAATCTCCAAATGCGAACCACAAACCTCTCCCCATAAATACTATTAATTACTTCCCTGACCCATACATTATTTCTATACGATCTCCCAAAAAAACACAGCTACATTACAATACCCTAGAACCCACTTCCCGCAACCCCTAGCAAACGTAAGTATCCCAAGAATAATAATATTTTTAATCATGAATGTTAAATTAATATCACAACAAAGCAACAGAGATTATCAAAGAAATTATAATTATTTTTCAGAAATATTGAATAACCGTTAACTTTGCCACGCTTCCTAAATGTCGCCAATTTGGCAGTATTTCACCAAATGTGTCGCCAAATACGACAGGCAAACATACATAAAAACTTTCCTTATATAGTACTAACAACCCTTCGGTAGCCTGGTATGGTCGTTATATAGTACTAACAACCCTTCGGCAGCCTAGTATGGTCGTTATTTAAAAAAGCTCTAAACTTACACTAGCTGTCGATAGCTGTAGTTGCCCACTACAAGGGCGCACATGCGGCTGTTCCTTCGCCCGCTACGCTGGCGTGTAAGAAGCGCGTAAGTATCTATGGGAAATTTTGTTATAAATACTAAAACTTTCAACTTCTTAACCTTGCAACAAACACTCTTCCAAAGTTCAAGCTCATAAATGAACTTCACAAGCAATATTAAATGTGATCGATCTTTATATGTGATCGAACGTTATGCTAGTAAACCAAGTTTAAAGTGTCATACGTTATTTCACATGCCAGGAATTTTAATCACAATTTTTTGAGAAATTTTACTAGTTTTAATTTTTATACTTTATTTAATTTATATTCAAATAGTATTGATTTATTTACTATGTCTGAAATTTTTTTAAATGTATATTTGAGAATTTTGTTTTGAGCTATGATTCCCTGTACCATTGTAATTAGACTTGTTCCATTATGTATCACTGACAGAAATAAATATATGGGATCAAAGAAAATGAAAAGAGATTTTTCTTCCACCTCAATCTATTTTCCCACTTATTATGCGCAGAACAAAGGGATTGTTGTTTAATTTAATAAGAATGCATAAAATATTCCTTAGCTAACTTACTTTCTTATCAAACTTATTTATCCGTTGACCGCATAAAAAGTGTATTATGTTCACAGAATATTAAGAGAGCTTTTATCCCAACCCATTATTTTCGGAATAATGTTCGAACTTTCGTAACGTCGCTCGATTCTTACGCTGAATACATATTCCAAATTGTAAACTATCTTCAATCTGGTGTAGTTGTAATGACTAGCTACCATATCTATCTCACTTTTGTCTTCCTTCGCAGCTGAGGAAGTTAAAAGGTGCCAATTATTTTTCACCACTCGCAGACTGACTAAAATTAGAGTTCATTAACAAGAATGTTTTGTTTTGAAAGTATTGTTGACAAGAGTTTATTAACAAAAGTGTTTTGTTTTGAGTTTTTTGCTAAGCAAACAGATATTTTTGAGAAGGAAAAGTTTTGAAACAGAACATTATGCGGGTATTTTTCAGTGTAGCTCACTTTCCGAGCTTCGTCAATTGGATTTAGTTACGTATTTCCAATTTCAAATTTACTAAAATTAAATACAAAATTATTTTATACTAGCTGTAAAGGCCGTTGAGATAAGAATACAGCAGGGTATAGGAATCGACATCTAACTTCAATCTCTTCTTCTAAAGAAAGACATAACTTTCTTCATTGACGCGGCATAAACGATGAACAGTCAAATTGACGTCGAGGCGGGATAACCCAGTGGTTAAAGCACTGATATTTTATTCAGAGGACTCGAGTTCGATTACTGGATCTGCCAAAACTATCGCCGTGTTTACGAGGAGTACGGGTATTTTACATCCGCGGGTCCTTCCGAGAGGTTGATGGCAGGGAAAGGAGGGCGCGATCTCTGTGGCTATAGCCTGCACTGGGTTCCGGCCTAAATTGGGTTACACTGTCTTGGCCATCCAAACAGATACCTTACACTTTTGGATAGATCGAAGGGTCTGGGTCAAAAGAAAATGTAAAATTCGCAAAAGACAGTAACGTTCGTCTTTGTCTTACTCAGAGCCAGTCCTTTTGAAGAATTGAAGAGAGCGTGAACGGAAAAGAGTGAGAAAATACGAGATCTCAGCAAGCGCAAAGAACTGAATCTATAGTGAAAGAATTGTTTGTTTATGGTTAAAAAACGATTCAAGTCATTGCAAGTCTTGTCTTTTATATAGTAAAACAGAAGGAAAATCCCATGATAGGATGGTCTAAAGTTGTAAAAATTCGTATGCGACCCCCAAACAATTCGCAATGCATATATACAACCCCCCAAGCAATTCGCAATTTGTATTCAACGACCCCAAGCAATTTGCAATTTGTTACGACAGCCAAACAATTTGCAATTTATTTACGACCCCCAAATAATTCTCAATTTGGAGGGAGGCGAAGGTGTGAGGCGAGAGAAATAAAAAGTTATCCACATCGTCGCAAGTCTTGCGTTTTATATAGTAGGATAATTATTTTTTCGGTGGTTGGTAATTTAATAAAAATAAAGATCCGAATTTTTATAGGATTTCTTGAGCAAAAAAAGTTGTTAGAAAATGCTACTTTGTACAGTAACTGCAGTCAAATAAAAAACGGATGCAATTATCTCCGTTATTCATGAAGATATTTACAATAGAAATAATATAAAAAAATGCCACAATAGAATGAAATTGAAAACCTGAAATACGGTTTTCCTTCAACTCGTACTGGTGGAGCTGACTGTAAATTGAAAACATTCTTTGCATAAAACGTATCTGCTTTATTTACAACTGACCCTGAATTTATAGGAGGACAATTCCTTAAGTTTAATTACTCGCCGAATACTGCAGATAATTGCACAGTGTTTTCCTTTATTCAGACTAATTACTTCGCAACGCTACTTTTACTAATTAAACTTGTTTTACTCAAGGCATCGTATAAAATATTAGACATTCTATTTTTATGAAAAGACAATCCTCTCAAAAAAATATATAAAAGAAACTTCGCATTAAATTTTGTGAAAAATTTCAAATTGGAAGTGCGTGTCTAAAACTAATTGCTGAGTCTCAAAAATAAAGGTCAACTATGTTGAAACACCGTTTGCTGTTGATTTAAATAAATTAAAGACGAAATTTTTAGATTTTAAAAGTCATTTAATAAACATCCTATAGATATACACATAGATTAAAAGCCAGAGCGCTTTCAGGCATCACTATACCCTTCCTCGGTGACATTATATGAAAATCGTACCAACAAGCTTAAATACTATCCACAGTGATAAGCAAAATTTGCATATTACAATTCGGCATCATTACAACAAACATGATAATGCATCAACATAAGATCATGAGCAAGAAATTTAAATTGTAGGCAATTATAATGCAAAATTAGAAGGACAAATTGTAAAGTTCTATATCAAGCATGGTATTTATTAATCAATTAATTTTAAAATCGGAAGTAACATTGTAAAGGCTTGACGCCAGGGAATTGTCCTGTTTGCATTTTTAAAAATCTGATGTGGGCAACACATGACTTTCCTTATATAATGTAATGAATTTACTACTTTTACAGTAACAAAAATTGTTTTTTCTTATAGTAGATACTAATATTCTTTCCAAGATATTGAAATTTCGACAATTAGTCGTCATTTTCATTGATTTAGCCTCATTTTTATCCATTTGGCGAGATTTTCGTTAATTTGGCAATATTTCAAAAAGTCGCCAAGTTGGCGACATTCCGCCAAATTCGTCGCCAAAATCTCGCCAAGCGTTATGCACTAAGTTATTCTTACAGCAGATAAATGACTATTGGCGTTCAAATACAAAAGTATTACTCAAAGTATCTTTTTTCATGAAAGGAACGAGCTAGATCCACGAG
Source organism: Amaurobius ferox (assembly GCA_951213105.1). Lineage (NCBI taxonomy): Eukaryota > Metazoa > Arthropoda > Arachnida > Araneae > Amaurobiidae > Amaurobius > Amaurobius ferox. Next base: position 137,124,984 of record OX578134.1, read on the forward strand.
AATGATGTCACCCAATTTATCGGCATGGTATTACATATTAAAAAAGAACACGTTTCTCAATAGGAAATTTTTTTTTTATTTTATATGACTTTTTGATAATTTTTTTGAAAAATGTACAATATCTCGAGAAAGGGTTCACGTTAGCGTTCTAAAATTTATGTCATTCGTTTTCTAATGAAAAATTACATAAGAAATGTCTATTTACGTAACTTTATTTGTGGTTTTGATATTTTGATGATTTTTTCAAAATTTCATTCGAAAATTTAGGGGGGTTCTGAACATTCGATTGCGTATCAAAACAATAGGCTTCCAGTGTTTATGGATTGTGATTTTTGTACCAAATTTCGTTCGAATCGGTCCATTTGTTCGTCAGTTATCGTCTCCACAGACTCACTGACACACACACACACACACACACACAGACATCACTTCAAAAATGTTTGATTCGTGATCAGGGTGCTTGAAACGTGCTCTCCCGTCGAAACCTCGATTTCGAATTTTCGACCCCATCACAATACTTTCCTTATATATTATGTATATAAGGAAAGTAAAAAGCGTAGAAATATATTTTTATAATATAAACATAAATATTATCGTTACAGTTTTTAATTATTTTACTCCACTTTTCATATATTTCTACCACATAATATCTGGAGAAGAAATTAGCCGACCTCTTGAGAATCCCTAAAAACTATCAATTTCACTAAATTTGGCAATAAAGTTGTCAAATTTGTTACCAAGCGTGACAGACTGATAGATAGAAATATTGGCTTTTGTTACACATGGTCGTAGATAAAGTTATATATCGACCCTATTTTAAGATTAGATCTTAATATCTATCCCCATCCCCTACACGAAATTGTTGTGGGAAAATAAGACTGCCTACACTGAAGTAATATATTTCTTTAAACATTTATCTACTTACTTTATAAGTGTACATCAAAACAACATATATCCATCTCAGACTAAATCTTTAAGGGGAAAATCCAGATGAATGCGCAAATTATACCCACCGAAATTGGATAGTTTGCCTAAGGATAGATTCAGAACGGGAGTAGATACATGTGCCGTAGATGAAGTAAGTAGATGTAGTTGAAGAGCCTCTTCTAGGATGGAATTCTACTAACAAGTTTTCTCAAAACACAGCTCTGAGGCATATAAATGGCTAAATAAGCACTTGAGAAAAATTATGGGATTGCTTTTAGATAGATAACTCAAATTAGTATAACAGTGTAAGAAACGGGGCCTGTAAATATTACAGTCCGAGCTTAGGAAGTTGTAGATGACGTCTTAAGCGTAGAAAGTTGAGCTGTTCCGCATGGATTTAGTGTTCTTTTGAGGTTTATTTATGATTTTTTCTTGTTCGATATCAGCTCATAAATATTTTTCATTTCTTTAAAAGAAGTGTTAATTTCGCGTCAAAAAGACTTTTTCCTCAAATAGAAATTTTAAACGTAATCGCAAGAACTGATTACGAAAATATGCTTTTCTGCTTTATGTGCGTATTCTAGTCGATCTATCCGTACAAACTTAGTGTAACTACTTTTTCTCCTAATAACTGATGACTACTTGAAACTAAAATTGGATCGTCTTAAATAATATAAAACTAAGTCAAAATCTGACTTCGGAGAAAAAAAAGGATTTCAAGTATGATTATATTGCGTAAATGTAACTATCACTATAGGACTAAATTTTAGTCTATATTTAAAATAAAGCCTTAAGATAACCTGTGAATATAAATTCATTGCGCCAACACCCCACGGACCAATCTAAAAGCAATTAGAAAAATCTGATGTGGGCAGCACATGACTTTCCTTATATAATGCAATGAATGTACAACTTTTACAGTAAAAGAAATAGATTATTTTCATAGCAGATACTTATATTATTTCCAAGATATTGAATTTTCATCAATAAGTCGTCATTTTCATTCATTTAGCGTCATTTTCATCCATTTGGCGAGTTTTTCGTTAATTTAGCAACATTTAAAAAAGTCGCCAAGTTGGCGACGACATTCCACCAAATTCGTCGGCAAAATCTCGCCAAGCGTTATGGATGGAGAAATAAGTTATTCTTACAGCAGATAAATGACTATTGGCGCTCAAATACAAAAGTATTACTCAAAGTATCTTTTTTCATGAATGGAACGTGCCAGATCCACGAGAATGATGTCACAGAATTTATCGCATAGTATTACATATGAAAAGTGAACATGTTTCTCAATAGGAAATATATTTGTTTTTGACTTATTGATAATTTTTTTGAAAAATGTTCAATATCTCGAGAACGGTCCATGTTAGCGTTCTAAAATTTATGTCAATCGTTTTATAAAGAAAAATTACATAAGAAATGTTTATTTGCGTAACTTTATTAGCGGTTTTGATTTTTTGACGATTTTTTCAAAATTTCATTCGAAAATTTAGGAAGGTTCTGAACATTAAAAACAATAGGCTTCCAGTGCTTACGGATTGTAATTTTTGTACCAAATTTCGTTCGAATCGGTCCATTCGTTCTTCAGTTATCGTCTCCACAGACTCACTGTCACACACACACACACACACACACACACACACACACACACACACACACACACACACGCACACACACGCACACACACACACACACACACGCACACACACGCACACACTCACACACACACACACGCACGCACACACACACACACACACACACACAGAGACAAACACACACACAGACACCACTTCAAAAATGTTCGATTCGTGATCAGGGATGCTTGAAACGTGCTCTCCCGTCGAAAACTCGAATTCGAATTTTCGACCCCGTCACAATACTTATACATTATTGCATATAAGGAAAGTAAAAATTAGTTCACTCCGGTTGAAAAAGTAATGTGAGTTGGCTCAAAGTTAGTGCACTGCTGCTAATTATGTTAAGTGACAATATAATTCTTCATATAATATCCATAAAATCTGATGTGGGCAACATATGACGTTCCTTATATAATGTAATGAATTTACTACTTTTACAGTAAAAAAATAGGTTTATCTTATAGTAGATACCAATATTCTTTCCAAGACATTGAATTTTCGACAATGAGTCGTCATTTTCATTGATTTAGCGTCATTTTTATCCATTTGGCGAGATTTTCGTTAATTTGGCAACATTTCAAAAAGTCGCCAATCTGGCGACATGCCGCCAAATTCGTCGCCAAAATTTCGCCAAGTGCTATGCACTAAGAAATAATTTATTCTTACAGCAGATAAATGACTATTGGCGTTCAAAAACAAAAGTATTACTCAGAGTATCTTTTTTCATGAATGGAACGAGCTAAATCCACGAGAATGATGTCACCCAATTTATCGCATGGTATTACATATGAAAAGTGAACATGTTTATCAATAAGAAATATTTTTTTTTTATTTTATATGACTTTTTGATATTTTTTTTTGAAAAATGTACAATATCTCAAGAACGGTTCGTGTTAGCGTTCTAAAATTTATGTCAATCGTTTTCTAATGAAAAATTACATAAGAAATGTCTATTTGCGTAACTTTATTAGTGGTTTTGATTTTTTAACGATTTTTTCAAAATTTCATTCGAAAATTTAGGGGGGTTCTGAACATTCGATTGCGTATAAAAACAATAGGCTTCCAGTGTTTACGGATTGTGATTTTTGTACCAAATTTAGTTCAAATCAGTCCATTCGTTCGTCAGTTATCGTCTCCACAGACCCACTGAGACCCACACACACACACACACATACTTTCACACACACAGACATCACTTCAAAAATGTTTGATTCGTGATCAGGGATGCTTGAAACGTGCTGTCCCGTCGAAAACTCGAATTCGAATATTCGACCCCGTCACAATACTTTCCTTATACATTATGTATATAAGGAAAGTAAAAATTAGTTCACTCTGGTTGAAAAATTAAATTCTGTTGGCTGAAAGTGAGTGCACTGCTGCTAATTATGTTAATTGACTAATATCCATATAATTACTTTCCTTATATACATAATGTATAAGGGAAGTATTGTGACGGGGGTCGAAAATTCGAATTCGAGTTTTCGACGGGAGAGCACGTTTCAAGCATCCCTGATCACGAATCCATTTTTGAAGTGATGTCTGTGTGTGTGTGTGTGTGTGTGTGTGTGTCAGTGAGTCTGTGGAGACGATAACTGACGAACGAATAAACCGATACGAACGAAATTTGGAACAAAAATTACAATCCGTAAACACTGGAAGCCTATTGCTTTTATACGCAATCGAATGTTCAGAATCCCCCTAAATTTTCGAGTGAAATTGTGAAAAAATCGTCAAAAAATCAAAACCGCTAATAAAGTTACGCAAATAAACATTTCTTATGTAATTTTTCTTTATAAAAATATTGACATAAATTTTAGAACACTAACCTGAACCGTTCCCGTGATATTGCACATTTTTGAAAAAAACTATCAAAAAGTCATATAAAATAAAAAAAAATATTTCCTATTGAGAAACATGTTCACTTTTCATATGTAATTCCATACGATAAATTGGGTGACATCATTCTCGTGGATCTAGCTCATTCCATTCATGAAAAAAAGATACTTTGAGTAATACTTTTGTATTTGATCGCCAATAGTCATTTATCTGCTGTAAGAATAACTTATTTCTTCATCCATCACGCTTGGCGAGATTTTGACGGCGATTTTGCGGAATGTCGCCAACGTGGCGACTTTTTGAAATTTAGTCAAATTAACGAAAATCTCGCCAAATGGAAAAAATTACGCTAAATCAATGAAAATGACGACTAATTGTCGAAAATTCAATATCTTGGAAAGAATATAAGTATCTACTATAAGAAAAATCTGTTTTTACTTTCCTTATATACATAATGTATAAGGAAAGTATTGTGACTGGGTCGAAAATTCGAATTCGAGTTTTCGACGGGAGAGAAAGTTTCAAGCATCCCTGATCACGAATCAAACATTTTTGAAGTGATGTCTGTGTGTGTGTGTGTGTGTGTGTGTGTGTGTGTGTGTGTGTGTGTGTGTGTGTGTGTGAAAGTATATGTGTGTGTCTGTGAGTCTGTGGAGACGATAACTGACGAACAAATGGACCGATTCGAACGAAATTTGGTTCAAAAATCACAATCTGTAAACACTGGAAGCCTATTGTTTTTGTACGCGATCGAATGTTCAGAACCCCCCTAAATTTTCGCGTGAAATTTTGAAAAAATCGTCAAAAAATCAAAACCACTAATAAAGTTACGCAAATAGCCATTTCTTATGTCATTTTTCATTAGAAAACGATTGACATAAATTTTAGAGCGCTAACATGAACCTCGAGATATTGCTCATTTTTCAAAAAAAATATCAAAAAGTTATATAAAATAAGAAAAATATATTTCCTATTGAGAAACATGTTTACGTTTCATATGTAATACCAGGCGATACATTGAGTGACATCATTCTCGTGGATCTAGCTCGTTCCATTCACGAAAAAATATACTTTGGGTAATAATTTGGTATTTGCACGCCAATAGCCATTTATCTGCTGTAAGAATAACTTATTTCTCCGTCCATAACGCTTGGCGAGATTTTGGCGTCGAATTTGGTGGAATGTCGCCAACTGGGCGGCATTTTTAATTGTTGCCAAATTAACTAAAATCTTGCCAAATTGATAAAAATGACGCTAAGTCAATGAAAATGATGACTAATTGAAGAAAATTCAATATCTTGGAAAGAAAGTAAATTCATTGCATTATATAAGGAAAGTCATGTGTCGCCCACATCAGAGTTTTTTACCTTTAAATTTAATTTTTACTTTCTTTATATACATAATGTATAAGAAAAGTATTGTGACGGGGTCGAAAATTCTAATTCGAGTTTTCGACGGGAGAGCACGTTTCAAGCATCCCTGATCACGAATCAAACATTTTTGAATTGATGTCTGTGTGTGTGTGTGTGTGTGTGTGTGTGTGTGTGTGTGTGTGTGTGTGTGTGTGTGTGCGTGTGAAAGTGTGTGTGTGTGTGTGTGAAAGTATGTGTGTGTGTGCGAAAGTATGTGTGTGTGTGTGTGTGAAAGTATGTGTGTGTGAGTCAGTGAGACTGTGGAGACGATAACTGACAAACGAATGGATCCATTCGAACGAAATTTGGCACAAAAATCACAATCCGTAAACACTGGAAGCCTATTGTTTTTATACGCAATCGAATGTTCAGAATTCCCCTAAATTTTTGAGTGAAATTTTGAAAAAATCATCAAAAAATCAAAACCACTAATAAAGTTACGCAAATAGACATTTCTTATGTAATTTTTCATTGGGAAACGATTGACATAAATTTTAGAACGCTAACCTGAACCGTTCGCGAGATATTGTCCATTTTTCAAAAAAATTATCAAAATGTCATATAAAACAAAAATAAAATATTTCGTATTGAGAAACATGTTCACTTTTCATATGTAATACCATGTGATAAATTTCTGTGACATCATTCTCGATAAATTGGGTGACATCATTCTCGTGGATCTAGCTCGTTCCATTCATGAAAAAAGGTACTTTGAGTAATACTTTTGTATTTGAGCACCAATAGTCATTTATCTGCTGTAAGAATAGCTGATTTTTTCGTCCACAACGCTTAGCGAGATTTTTGCGACGAATTTGGTGGAATGTTGACAACTTGGCGACTTTTTAAAATTTTGCTAAATTGACGAAAAACTCGCCAAATGGATAGGAATGACTCTAAATCAATGAAGACTCATTGATGATGACGACATGGAAAATAACGACTCATTGACGAAAATTCAATATCTTGGAAAGAATACAAATAACTTTACCGGTATAAAAATGATCTATTTTTTTTCTGTAAAAGTAGTAAATTCATTGCATTATATAAGAAAAGTCCTGTGCTGCCCACATCAAATTTTTAACAGTTTACAACAAAGTTGAAAAGTGTTTATGAATTTGTTAACACTTTACAACAAAGTTGAAAAGTGTTTATGACTTTGTTCATTCTGTCTGTCTGTCTGTCTGTCTGCCCGTTAGCACGATAACTGCCGTAAAAATGACTTAATCAAAATGAAATTTTAGTATGTTGTTTAGACGGTCTGTAGGACCAATGGGAATATAAATGAATAATATCACCCAATTAGTTTTGGATTGAACCCGGGTTGAAAAAATGAAATACATTGAGCCCTATGGCACCTAATTTTTCAAACATTTTTTAAGCGGATTTAAAATTCACAAATTGCTTCGAAAATTTTAGGTAATAGTCAAATTGTTCCATAAAATATATAAAAAAAAATTCAGCGAAATATATTCAGTAGTTTTTTAAATAAAAATTAAAATAATAATTACACATCTTATATGAAACGATCACGTGACCATGATATGAAACGATCACATGACCCACTTCAAAATGATATATGGCATCCATCTTGTTTCAAAATTCATGATTTTTTAAAGTTATTTTTAATTCATATTGAGTGTTGTATCCGTCCTAAAACTACTTTATTTTTGCTTAAATTATGTGCATCTACATACTAAAACAACACAATAACAATATATTTGAGTTTAAATTCTCATTCAAATTTGATTATTTCTACAACTAAGCCTATTTTTCACCTATGTAAAATGTAAACAGCAAAATATGTAGAGTGAGTTGTATTAGAATTACTGTATTTCTTTAACACAAAATAATTCAGTCCATGGAGTCTGTCTGCATGGCTGATATGAATGAAATATTAATTGATTTTATAAACAGAAGGACGATTTTTTTCGATGAAGTTTTAAGCATAAAGTTTATGAATTGTAGCTCCATGGTCTTAATTTTTAAATAAAATAAATTATGATAGTATTGTGATGAATGAAATGGAGAAAGTTATGAATGAAATCATGCTTTTATAGAAAGATCCAGGCGTGTTATTTTTTCTATGACGTCATTTGAATTTATTTCAGTTGTTTTCGATGAAGTTTTCAAATATCATAAATTATCGTAGTATTATGATAGTTTTAAAAATATTACCGTGCAATGTATTGCATTTTCGAGATATTTAAACCAGGCAATTTATATTTCAATGCCGTCATTTGAATGAAGTTCATTTTTTTCAATGAAGGTTTAAGTTTTCAAATATAATAAATCAATGTAGTATTGTGATAAGTTTTAAAATATTACCGAGGAATGTATTGCATTTTCGACTTTTTTAAATAAAATTGCATTGAAGTTGGAAAGTGTTTCATAATCAATGCTTTAAGCATGATTGATCTTTCTTTTTCTTTATATAATGTCCATGTAATTCAGAAAGGAACGAGGTATATTATTCTTCAAATTCATCGTAGCAAGTTCTATCAATATCTTCATCCCTTGCATTTCCTGGTTCATCTTTTGTAACTGTTGCCAACTTGATTAAGGGGACGGTGGACGTTGAAATTTTTTTTATTTATTTATTGACTTAGAAACATGAAAATTTGTATAAATATTCCTCTTAACATTACTATATATAATACCATGAAATTTTTTTCAATTTTGTATTTTTTTTTTTAAATTTAATTTTTTTTAACAAAAATTTAAAAATGTTCCTTGCGTTCCATTTATTCACATTTTTGATTAATTTTACTTTATGATCACTTAAAAACATATTATGAACAAATTTGGGTATGTATTTTTAAATCGGTTGGAAAGTTAATTTTTTAAAAATATTTTTCTGCGTTAAAACTTAATTTTTATCAAAATTTCACATTTCATTCGGTTCTTATTCACTTTTAATTCCCTTAATAAAGTCCAATTGTAAAATGCATACCCAGTTTCATTAAGAAGTATGAAAGGTGTCTTCTTGCCAAATTTCATGCATTTCAAACAAAAATTAAGACGCATGGAGCATTTTAAAAATGTAAAACCGTTGAAAAGTTCGTTTCGAGAAAAATGCATTTAAAGTAAATAAGACAGAAATACTATGTAGATAGTGGATAAATGATGGTTAATGCAATGTAAGTATATATATATACTATGTAATGTAACTTTTAGAATAATAAACTAATATTATAGTAAAAAATAAATAAATTATCACAATCTAAGAAAAATAAGTATAAATTTCCGCTAAGAAAAATACGTATTAAACTAGTAATCGAGGAGATATAATACACTGCTGGTCATTAAATTTGCTACACCAAGGAAAACAAATAGCTGAATCTTATTTATTGTACATATACGGTATAATGGGAGGAAGACATGATTAAATTTGCAGGTGGTTTGGCATACACAGCATGCAGAATTCAGTACACAGAGTTGCCACCTCTGGCAGCAACAGCAGGCTGTAATCTGGCTGGGCATCGAGTTAAATTGAGCTTGGATGACAGTTATGGGTACATCATTCCATGCGGCTTCAACTCTATGCCAGAGTTCATCAATCATAGTGGCGGGTGAGTGGTGGCGTGTCAGTCTCTCGGCAACCCATGTCCAGATGTTCTCAATGGGTGACAGATCTGAAGAGCGTGCTGGCCAGGGAAACAGTCGAACACCCTCTCTATCTAGGAAGGTCAGGAAAGCACGGGCAACATGCGGTAGTGCATTATCTTGTTGAAAGATGGTGTCACGCAGGCCTTGAAGTTAGGGAACAGCCACGGGCCTTAACACGTCAGGAATGCAACGACGGCTGTCCACATTACCGACTATGCGAACAAGAGGTGACTGGGATGTATACCCAATGGCACCCCATACCATCCAGCCAAGTGCTGGGCACATATGACAATGACGAATGCAAGCTGGCAATGTTTGTTCTCCTCGGTGCTGCCACACACGGATACGTCCATCATGATGCTGTATGCAGAACCGAGATTCATGTGAAAAGACGACGTGGTGCCACTCCTGTATCCAGTGTCGTTGTTCGTCATACCACTGTAGGCGTGCCTATCTCTGCTGCAGCATCAATGAAAGCTGCAACAATGGTTGCCGTGCTGACAGTCCATGGTGCTGCAGACGTCATCGCACTATCCGTGCAGACACTTGTCGTCTTACAAACGAGCCCAGTTCCTGACTCAGGGTACGACATGGCTGTACGATCCCGCAAGGCCAAGAGGACAACATGTCTGTCCTCTCGGTTGTTAGTGGTCCAGGCCGCAGAGATCCTGCATGGCATTCAGTATGGCCTTTTTGGACCAATCGATTCCATATTTGCCTGACAGTCATGGGATCCCGACCAATATGAGCAGCAATGTCGTGGAACGATAAACCGCAGTCCCGATAGGTCACGATCCCAATTTTAAAAATGTAAAACCTTTGAAAATTTTATTTCGAGAAAAATGTATTTAAAGTAAATAAGACAGAAATACTATGTAGATAGTGGATAAATGATGGTTAATGCAATATAAGTATATAAAAATTTGGCTAATCCGGAGACCAACCCACAGCACTTTCAGCTCACTCGCCAAGCATTCCGATTGCTGTGTATCCCAAGCGTTCCGTACATTCGTTCCACAGATTTCAACCTTTAGGTCGAACCCCTGCCCCTACATGGACCACTGGTACATTCGTTAGACACATTTCGACCTTTAGGTCGAACCCCTGCCCCCTACATGGACCACTGGTACTTACAGACCACTAATATATTCGCTCCACAGATTTTGACATTTAGGTCGAACCCCTGCCCCTACATGGACTACTGGTACCAGGGATGTATCTAGAGAAATGTGAGTGGTGGTTGATTTTCCAGAACAATTATTATTGCGAATATAAAATTTCGAAACGAGCTTTGCGTTAATTCGCACACACAAACAGTATTAGTATTCTATACTTTTATATTAAAGAAAAACATTTGATAAAATTGAATATAACTTTTTTTAAATGTAATTGTAATATGTATATTTTTTTGGATGAGTGGTGTTCGGCAATTGAGTGGTGGTCGGAAATTCTGAGTGATGGAAACCCCGACCACCGCCGACCACTGTAGATACATCCCTGTGGTACATACGGACCACTGGTACATTCATTCCGCAGATTTCGACCTTTAGGTCGAACCCCTTCTCATGTACGGATCCTAGCTTGCATGGAGAAAGTGATCTTGCTACGTGCGATATGCAATGCGTGAACCTCTTAGCCATCATATGACGTTGCCCCAGTGCACCAGTGGGGGTGGAAACACATTGCGCCCAACAACACAAACATCTATGCCTAAAGTGAGACTCGAACCCACAACCTGGCGGTCGAACGAGTACGAGGAAACGCTTGCCTTTGATCGTTCGACCACCGCGTCGGCTTTCGGCAGCAGTTGTGGCAGCATGCAAATCCAGCACGCAAACCACCGGGCTACTGCACCCGAAATGTGCCAACAGCATGCGGTGTTTCCAGGTGGTCACCACCCAAGTACTAACTGCGTCCGATGCTGCTTAACTTCGGTGATCTAACGAGAACCGGTGTTTTCAGCAAGGTAGGGCCGTTGGCAATTAAGAAAAATAAGTATGAACTAGTAATCGAGGCTATATAGTAGTATGAATCATTAATCGAGAAAATTTAAACATACCTTTAATTACAACTAATCAAATTCACCAGCACCATATGTTTTGCTTTCTTTTCTTACATTTTTAGCATTTTTCTGCGACTTACAATATTTTTTAACTATTCTGTTTTCTTTCCATTCAGTAGTGTTTCTAGTTAAACTTTGATTGATGCGGCGTTTATCACGTTGCTGTGCAATAGATAAAGAAAATGCGTTCACCTTTTCCTCCATACCTAAACTATTTACACATCCAAAGTTATATTCCGAAACTGTGGAAATCACAGACATTTCCAACCTCTTTTTAGAAACGAATGTTTCTTTCGGACAGTTTTTCCAAATTGAGCTGTGTAAGCTCTCATTAGCGTTCTGGGTTTTGCCAGAAATACACCTGGTTAACAATTCATTGCTAGCCAGTCTTTGGTAAATTGGCATAATTTTTGCAACAACATCTTCAGACAGCTTTGTCTTCATTGTCGCATGAGATTTTGGTGGTTCCTTATTAGCAAGAGCCCGTTGATAAAAACACCATGATGAGACACCTGCGGGGCATTTGTTGTGCTTTGGAGATTTGTTGGTTGAAGAACAGTGTAATATGGTAGCATAAATTGCTGTTTTCATATCTTCTATGCGAGGCACGTTGTCTTTAATCGCTTTCCTATAAAAGTTTGTTAGTTTTATAATTGTTTCCTCTTTCAAACTACCGTCTTTACGTCCACCAATAGTAACACCTTTGCTACGCCACTCCTTGACTTTATTACGGAGTCCTGCTCCTAGGCGTTTGGCCACGTGATTTATGCATTCCTCTTTTATAATTCTAATATCACTGCCATATACATTTAATTCTGACAGATGTTGATAAGTTTTCGCATCACCATCAGATAGCAATCCTACATACCTCATTCCACAAGTACTTACAGATCGATTCCATATAGATGCAGCAGCTGTCATTTCCATCGAATTAGAAGATCCAGCATGATTCTGTGAGCATTCAGGTTTATGGCCTTCATACCAAATGCTGAATTCAGCACTAGCTGCACCAATATCTCGCGTCGCAGTGACACATTCTGGACAGTATTTAGATAAGATTTCAAAATCGATAACTAATCCAGTCAGAATATCTATAACAAATCCAATTCCATATAGAGATGTATGACCGCGTTTCTGCCATGTTCCATCATATGAAACAGTGATGTCTATAATTTCTTCATTAGTAAAACTTTCATCCAAATCCTCATATTTCTTCCGCACTATACTTCGAGCAATTCGAAGAACATCATCTTTGAAGCTTTTTCTTTCCTCATACAAGCTATGCAAGCATCTTGAAAATGTTTTTTTATCCATGGCATGAATTCCAATAGCCATAGAAAGCACTTCTAAAGCTGCATGTCCTTTACCAATTTTCAGAAATGCTTCAACTAGTTTTTTATTTGCATCAAAGCACTTCGTTTGGCTTACTCGAGGACTCGAAAATACTGTGCTGAATACTTTTCCGCAACTTTTACAAATTAACTCTATTTTTGAAGAGTACCCAAATGCCCCTTTTGATATTACATCCAGAGAATTACTATCACATTCATTGCACTTCACATTGCACAATAAATCTGACCACATATTATTATTCATAAAAACATATGTGTTTTCATTCAAATTTTCTGAATCACAGTTAGATGCGGATGGAAAATATGCATTTAGTTTGTTTTCACTAGCACTTCCAATTTTACTATATAAATATGTAGTAGATGTTGCACTTTCAGAAGAAATAGTGGACAGGGAAATATTTGAAGATTCATCCACACTATTTACAAATGAGGAATTATTTGAAGATCCATTCACACATGACGAATTATTTGTAGAATTATCCACACTATTTACAGATGACCACCGCTTACGAATTTTGTTGCTGTTTGCAAGCGATTTCTTTGACGGTCGAGATTTCGGCTTACGAAAACGCCTACTTATAGAATGCATTTTTAAAATTGACACAAATATATGTTGTAAAAACTATGACATAAAAGTACGCTGTAGCACTTTCAGATCTAAAAAGAGCTATTTTTGAAGCAAAAAATGAAGAAAATAGTGTCAAGAAGTAAGGAAATATATTATAAAAATTTATCACTTCAAAACTTTCGGCAATCCATAGTAAACAAACCAGGAAGTGGTTACAGTTAAAGCTCACTGTTGCCAATTTACAAAAATAATAATTTACGAAGATATTGATTTTTAAAATTAAAATATCGATTCATAAACGCTGACAGATGTTTGTTTACCTTATGTGTGAAATTTAAAGGTCCATGATTTGTTTGTTTACAAACTTTAAATGCTTATAACTTCCTCAAAAATCATCATAGATACTAGCGGTTTTTTGCACCTGGTGCAGTTAAATGTGTAGAATAATGTTATATAATAAAAAAAAAACCTTTTTTTATCGATTTTTGCTCATTTTAACGTCCACCGTCCCCTTAAATGAGACCGCTTGGCGATCCTGAAGAAAAAGGAAGACGCATAATAAGCGCGAAGCTATTATAAGCGCGAATTCTGTCCATGGATACTGTTATCTGCAATAGAAGTATCTACCTTATTTTGCAGAACATCCCCTTATGGTGGGTTCTTGTGATTTTGAACTTGGTCTTTGCAGCTTCGTGTAGCCCGATCTGAATTATATAAGAATTTTATGCTGGCTACGTGGAAAATCTGAATATGTCAGTTCCCACAGAAGTTCGCAAAATTGCGGCAAATAGCAAGTTTTCTTACTTTTATTACAATTAACGGTTATTCCATGCTAATGTACGTATAATAAGCCCGAAACCGGACCATGGATAATGTTATCTGCAATAGGAGTGTCTTCCTTATTTTGAAGGAAAGCCCCTATCTGGCGGTGTTCTTGTAATCCAGAAGAAGAAGGCTGCTCTTTGCCTTTAAAACTAGTAGACCAAATTCTTTTACGAAGTTTTTATTTATTAAGTTTTATTACAGAAGAATTTTTGAGTGATTATTTTAGTTAAACTTTACTTTCAATTCCAAACGACTTAGATATTAATATATTCCTCCATAATTTTATATTTCAAAGCCATAAGAACAAAATGATAAAATTTCGACCTTTCGTGTCAAATTCCGCTGTGCCATTTATTTACAAAATGTTTTTCGCATATGCGCAGAATAAAATGCTTCCATGTACAAAGTACTATGAAAAAGTCTGATTCTATCGAATATTGCATTCAGGATTATCCATCAAACAAAATATCGAATTTCGAATAACTGTGAATGGATGGCTCCGTACTGCAGGTCTGATAGCTCAAGTATAAATCGGTACAATGTTTTTTCAGTCTTTAGATTTGCGTGTTGTACTTTAAATGCTACATCACTGTAATTACATCCAGAAATATGAGTTGTACATGATTTTCCATCGAATATCCATTAGGTGTAAATATCCTAATGAATTCAACCTTGTGTGCAGAGAAACGCATAAAAAATTGTTGTGTATCTCAATCTGGGTATCGAAATATGATTTTTATTGCTCTTCTATATTATACACTGCACTTGTTGTGACACTGAGTAAAATGAACCTTTTCCTTTTAATTGGAGATCATTTATTTTTAACTTTGTTGTGGCTTGGTAATTTGGTTTTATAAATAATTTTACTTTCCCTTTTATACTTTACTAGCAGATGTATAACCAGCGTTGCTCGTGGTTTAAAATATAAGCAAGCTGCTATAGTATTCCAAATAACATTGTTCTTCTAAACATTCTATTACACTGTTTAATTTAATTCCTCTAAAAGAAGTATAAGTATTTATTGCTGTACAAAATTATCTTCACGGTCAGATCTGAAGAATAAGCTAGCAAAAAACCGAGCTTTAAATGGACTGATATGAAGTATGCGAGCGCTGAAAGATTTCAAAATCAAAACCTAATTTAATAACTAATTAAGGAAATATTATTTTAACAAATAATTATGTTGATATTTTTATAATAGGAGTCTCGATTTTAGTGCCAGTTATCCTCCACGACGAATTCTCGCTTCGGGTGTTTCATATCCGTCTATTCGATTGATCCTGCGCCTGATACCTTACAGTTCTTATGTATCTGCTTTATTTAAAGAAATATTAGATAGCTATATTCCCCATGATGGATTGCCGTATGATCATAAAATGTACATCAGCATCTTCCTATTCCACTTTGACAGAGATTGACAAAATATTGGTCCATTGGAGTGAAAAAAAATTTCTTTCTTAATCTATCTCAGTCACTTGGATTTTTTTCCATAGTTCTTTTCTCACATGTCTAGATAAGTTAGACCACTTTAACTTCTCTGTAACATCTTCTCTGTCCTGCTTTGAGTCTACCAATCCTATTGCGTAGAACAATCTAAAGATTTATAGATTGTCATTTTGAAACAGACGAAATGGGATAGTAGAATTTATGTCACTTGCAAGCAACACCGTCAACTAAAAAATACGAATAAAGAAATCCCAAAAGAAATCTCAAGTAAAATGATAAAAGTATATGATTGTTTCGATAACACTTGGGTTTCGTTTCTGTACGAATAGTCTAAACACTTTATCATGTACTACAAAAAATACTATTTTAAACGAATGACAGAGAAAAAAATTAATAGCGAAAACAATTTTTTATAAAAACAATTTATTATGGTATTAAAATGCTCCATATTTTACTTCCCAAGACGTTTGAAAAAGTCTCTATGATATATTTTCTTCAATTACTCAACGCTTAAAACGCTCAATATGGATGCCTTAACATTACATATATCCACTCAGTGTCGCTTCATTAGCCGCCATTTTACAGTCCACTTCTGACATATAGCTCTCTTTCCAGCATAGTATGAATCATGCTGTTCCATTTTTCTGCCTTCGGATATTTCCTCCCCCAAAATATTCTTTGAAGCACCCGGATTTTTATTACGCTTTGCAGTTGCAGCAAAAATATTTGAATATCAAGTGGGACTAAAGGAAAGAGTTGTCCTGGAAGCAAGTTTAAAGTATTCCGTTTAAGGATAGTTAAGTATCATTTAATGTTCTATGGAGATTTTATTTCGGCACTTTTCTGTCGAGGATGAAATTTTAATTTTATAAATATTAATGGATTTAATATATTTTGTGAGTTAAACTGAAAATATACAGGGACAGATAATCTTCTCTGCAGCTCAATGGATATATCGTTGTCGGACCATCGTCGTCTAATAGTCGGAGAACAGTTGTACGATTATTCGACGGTTATAAGCAAAAGACAAGCCCGACCCGCTCGAAAGCACACGGAAAAGAATATTCGTCGCTACGTCGGCAATCCCACCACACTCAGCACCTGCATCCGTCCCAGCGGACGGTAACGATCCGCCAACGCCCAGGAGAATGCTGTCCATTCAAAAAGCAGTTGAATATATTACCCTCAACAATACCAAAAAAGCACATATATATACTGACTCTCTTTCAGCCCTGCAGGAGCTAAGTACCCTAAAGACTAAAACTACGTAATATGGACCATCAAGACTGCCTTGAAAACTGCACAAATCGCATCCAATTCCACTGAATTAAGGCCTATGCAGGGAACTCTAGAAATGCAAGAGCGGGCCAACTAGCTAAAGAAGCCACCAACTTAATCAAAGTTGACTACTATTCAAGATACTCTAGAGTCCAGTTGAACACCCTTGCAAAGTAAACGATGATTGAGGCTTGACAGTTTAATTCGGATATTTCGACAAAAGGTTAACTCCCTCAAACCGCTTGATGTCCTCAATGAGATAAGAGTTATTTAATTTAAACGTAAAGAACTTTATTCTTAGTGGTGTATGGAATCTCCTATCACCAGAGGACCAAATAAAGCTCTATCTAATGGGCCACAGAGTTGATTATCTTTCTTTTTACAATTACAGCGAGCTCTACATTATATTTAAAATGTTCATATCAAATTGAAAATAGCTTATGTATGAGTAGTCGAAGATTATTAAAAATTAATATATTTTTTCTGTGTACATTTTTTCTGTTTCATGAATAAGGATTGTTATAAGTCGTTAAAATGAGTTTTTTATTTGTTCGTAATTTTGAGCTACTATAGAAAATTATGTCAGCTTGTGTAAATAAATGATAAACAGATTTTTAGATTCATTAGAGAGTTTTATACAGAAAATTTTGATATTTATAATCAACATCGTCTCATCTAACAAAGCAGCAAAACTTTTCCAAATATTTGCAAGAAATAAAAATATCTATAGTATATTTTCTGGTTTTGCTTGATATATTTTACTTTTGTCCTTTGCTTTCTATTATTTTTCGTAGAACTCATTAGTCGAATATCAATTTGATCTTCGGTTTTTACCAATTTTTTTAAGCTTAACAGATAAACCCTTTTCTTATGGCCATTATTTTTGTATATTTTATTTTCTCTGGCTGTAGGTGTAAGTGAAAAGGTAATATATCTCTATTAAAGCCTACATCATTGGTTTGCTAACCCTTTGGGGTTCGCAAAGCTGATTTATGAGGTTTGCTCAAAAACTTCCATCATAAGGGGTATTTCATTTGATATATTTTTATAACTATAAAAATGAATGTTGTATTATATTATACCTAATTTTAACCACTGATAAACAATCGCTAAAGCCAGGTTCGAACCCAGGTCTTCTGTAATGCACTCAAGATATGCTACCTACTACACAGCTGGCTCTGTACAGACTAGAATTTCCTTTTTTCTGAAAGAAGCCTGGGGGCTGACTCTAACTCTCTCTGCTCAATTTAAGTTCCAATTATAGTTTTAGATACATTTTAGCCGCTGAAATACAATTATTTAAGACTAGGCTCGAATCCAAATACACTGAATGATTCAGTCCAGGGCAAGATTATGAATTTTAGACCCCTATGCTACAAGTACTGTGAGGCTCCTCAAAGCTGTGCTACAGGTGCTGTGAGGCATCGGTCCTTGCAGACCATCTAGTATCTGAGGCTCTTTTAACTGTCAATATAGATGTTCTTCCAGTTTTCTCCCAGCTTTAAAGCACTGAAACATTACTGATCAGGGTAAACTGGAACCAGAAAATAAATTGTAAAAGGCCAAAATTTTGTAAAATATCAAAATTTGAAACTGCTGTAATGCAGATTTCTACAGCACATAGAGAGCATTCGCAAATAAAATAACTTTTCACTTAATCTCTAGAGGATCTGACCGGCGAAAGTCCCTGACCTGTAGATCCTAAAGTCAACTGTCTTATTCCGATCCTAGCTCAAGAATGATATCTACTACACCCTCGGTTGAAATTTTCGACGAAAACGCACATTTAAAACATCCCCGGACTTAAATTGAATATTTTGAGGTGAAGTGCGTGTTCGTCTTTATGTTAGTGTGTATGCAAGTGTGTGTCCGTGAGACTATGGATGTGATATCTTCCGAACAATTGAAGCGTTTCGAAAGTAATTCGGTACGATTATTACAATCAGTAAATACTGAAATTCCATTGATTTTAAATGCAATCGAATGTTCGGATGACTTCCCTTCCCACTTTTCGAATGAATTTTTGAAAAAATCAGGACCTTTAAGAACAATAAATAACTAGTCATTTCATGTATAGGTTTTCATTAGAAACCGAATGATATAAATTTCGTTCGTTACTAATTCCCCCGTGGTGAAGGAGCGCCTACGCACCACGTCCACAAGACACCCCCCCAGGGTATCCCATGGCGAAGGGGAGATGAATTGCAGCTTCACTTTTATAGAGGCTCCCCGAAGGGCGGAAGTCTGACTTGGCCTCGACATGACAACATCCATGCCCGCTGGTGGGATTCGAACCCGCAACCCGGCAATCCAGCGATCAGGCGGAAACGCATGCCCCTGACCATGTTCGGTATGATATAAATTTAAATGCTAGCATGACCCGTTCTCAAGATATTGCATAAATTTTAATATAATTTTGGAAAATAAATCATTAAAACACCCGGACCTTTAATACTGTTAAATAAATTATTATTTTATTCGTATTGTTTCATTACAAAATTAATGTCATATACTTTATAACGCTAGCATAAACGGTTCTCGATATATTGCACGTTTTTTAAATACATTTCTCAAAATGTTGTTACATATGACTTTATTGTAAATCAGTCCATTACATAACTGACATTTCACAATGACACAAAGGTAGAAATACAAAACAAATTTGTCAAAATAAGTTACATTAAATCAAAAAAGTAGTATGGATAATCATGTAGGGGTTCTCTTTCCATATACAATATTATGCAGCAAATCTGTTAATATTATTCTTGTGGATCTACTTCTTTCCATTCACGAGAGAAGATATTTTTGTAATAATTTCGGATTTTGTCGACAAAGAATTCGCCAATAGTCATTTACTTCAAGGGTATTAGTTAAATGTCAATTCTTCACATAAATATGATTAAGTCTTCCTGCTTGGACTCATGAGTCGCCAAAAGTGCCAAATTTTAGTTTAAGTAATTTCAATTCAATACAAAAGCCTTGTACCGTGGATCTTGTATATCTAAAAGAAGCAAAATTATTGCATTATGTAAGGAAAGTCATATGCTTTCCCCGTCAGATTTTTTTTTCATCTTTGTATGTGCAATTTCTTATACTAATCTGCATGTTTGTAAGAGACTATTTCAAAGTGCTTCCTTAAAATATGCATCAATAGCATAATAAATATGTTAATAAAGTATTTCTTTACTTATTTATTTTTGAAATCACGTTATCTTCTACGAATTGTCATCTTCAGAAGAGATTATTAAAAAAACACCTACGCTGCAGAACAATGTAGTCTTACAATTTCTCTCATATCGAATGTCATTTTATTCATCACAAAAGGTGTGATGATGTCATAGATCCTCGAATGAGAACTCTCCAAGTTGAAAAAGATCTAATTTTCCACCTACTTTCACACCCACATGTTTCTACTTCCAGTCACAAGCACATGTGTGAGCATGAAGCTCATCAGCATCATAAATAATTCATAACTCTCCAAAAAATGTTATACGGGATAAGATGTCAACATTCTTCAAATATTTGTACTTTCCTTATATTACTGCATAGGAAAGTATTAATTTTCCGAAAATTATGGGAATTCGATATTTTAGCGGAAAAGCAAGTTTTAAGACCCAATCAATTGCGAATAAATTAAGCAAAATATTAAAACTATATGAAATATTTTATAATTCACATAACTAGAACACAAATTATTATCAATTTACAGTTAGCGTAGTTTTTTACCAATGGACAAACTGTATTTCTCTTAATAATCCTTGAAGTATAATATATGCTGTAGAATGATAGCTTGACTCTATATGTGCATAGTATACAAGATGTCCGGAAACTCTTGAAACAAAAAAGAGGGGTGATATAAGTACCCAGCAAGACGAATAATATTTACCATAGAACCTAGGATCGGAACCCCCTCTTAGTGGCAGAAAAAAGAAACGTGGTTCATTCCACGTTGATCCTTTATTATAGAAAAAAATCCGATGTGGGCAACATATGACTTTCCTTATATAATGCAATGATTTTACTACTTTAACAGTAAAAACAATAGGTTATTCTTATAGTAGATATATTTTTTACAAGATATTGAAATTTCGTCAATGAGTCGTCGTTTTCATTGATTTAGCCTTATTTTTATCCATTTCGTGAGTCTATCGTTAATTTAGCAACATTTAAACAAGTCGCCAAGTTGGCGACATTCCACCAAATTCGTCGCGAAAATCTCGCCAAGCGTTATGGATGGAGTAATAAGTTATACTTACAGCAGATAAATGACTATTGGCGTTCAAATACAAAAGTATTACTCAAAGTATCTTTTTTCATGAATGGAACGAGCTAGATCCACGAGAATGATGTCACAAAATGTATCGCATAATATTACATATGAAAAGTGAACATGTTTCCCAATAGGAAATACTTTTTTTTTTATTTTACATGATTTTTTGATATTTTATTTAAATGTGCAATATCTCGAGAACGGTTCATGCTAACGTTCTAAAATTTATGTCAATTGTTTTCTAATGAAAAATTACATAAGAAATGTCTATTTGCGTAACTTCATTAAAGGTTTTGATTTTTAATGATTTTCTCAATATTTCACTCGAAAATTTAGGGGAGTTCTGAACATTCTATTGCGTATGAAAACAATAGGCTTCCAGTATTCACGGATTGTGATTTTTGTACCAAATTTCGTTCGAATCGGTCCATTCATACCTCAGATATCGTCTCCACAGACTCACTGACACACACACACGCACATCAGCTTAAAAATGTTCGATTCGTGATCAGGGATGCTTGAAACGTGCTTTGCCGTCGAAAACTCGAATTCGAATTTTCGACCCAGTCACAATACTTTCCTTGTACATTATTGTATATAAGGAAAGTAAAAAAGACTTAAGTGACAGATGTATGACACACTACCATTCGTGCGCGCTAGATTTGCACGCTACCACAAATGCCGCCGTGTTCATGCGGAGTACGATCACGTTAAACATGTGGGTCCGTAAGTCCTTCCGAGAGGTTGGTGGTAGGGGAAGGGGGGTACGGTCCCTGTGGATGCCTCCCCCACTGGGTTCCGGTCTAAATTGGGTGGCACTTCCCGGCCGTCCATACAGTTACCTTACACCTTTCTGGTAGGTCGGACGGTCTGGGTCTCAACAACAACACTACCATTCGTACCAAAAAATTACTTAAAGGATCTATTCAAAGTAGCGTCCCTGGGTTTCATTACACAGCCGAAACCGGCGAAGGTAGAATTCTCCCACCCTTTCAAAGACCCCTAGTGTGGTGTTGATCTTGTCCGCAGCAACAGAGATTCGCGCGATGAGATAGATCTTCAACAGAGTCCACAGGTGTCTCCCACACCAACTCCTTTGTGTGTCCCCAGAAAAAGTCCACTGGATTCAGGTCAAGGGAGCGTGGAGGCCAGGCTACAGTTCCACTACGTCCATTCCACCGCTGGGGGCACGTCGTGTTTAGAAAGTATTGGACAATGGTAAAAAAGTATGCCGGAGCCCCATCATGCATAAACAACATGTCACATTGTGTGGTGAGCAGAACTCCCTGCAATAGACCTGGTAGCACATGCTCCAGGAATATACTGTACACGGCGCCCGTTTAACGTTCTAACAAAAAGTAGTCCTACCAGCTGATCACCAAGAATACCTGTCTAGACGTTGATGGCAAATCTCTGCTGATGTTTACGAGGGATAGTGACATGGAGGGTTTCCCCAGCCCAAGCTTGCTGGTTGTGAGTGTTGAAAGTGCCTTCCCGATTAAACGTGGCCTCATCATTGAGTAGCATTAATCCGTTTCAGCAACTGACCTACTTTCATGTTGTGTTTCTGTCACTATAAGTGGATTGCAACCCTAAGTTCTATGGCAAATATTGTTCGTCTTGCTGTGTACTATCACCCCTCATTTTTTGTTGCAAGAGTTCGCAAACACCCTGTATATTAACAGAAAACAGACAAATGATAAAATTCTTCACCGTAAATAACCTGCTGCGTAACTTGAAAAAAATAAATCTTTAAGAAATGTAAATAAAACATCTTAAAGAATGTGCTAACTGAAAGTTTTCAATATTCTATAATCTATATAGAAAAAAATGAAATTCTGCCTATATGTATGAGTATGTGTGCGTGTGTTTATCTTATTCATTCTCAAGATAGTGCACGTTTCTTTTAATTAACTTACTGAATATGCCATATAAAATTAAAAATTCGATAAATAAGTTATCGTAAGTTGACATTTCAATACTTATTACATGACAAATCTATTAACATCGTCTGCGTGCAGCTGGTATGTGTCCGTTTGCAAGAAAGGACGTATTGTGAGTATTGCGTGTGTCTTTCCTGTCGTTTACAAATTCATAGATTTAATTTATTTCGTTTGACATTGATTAAATGTCAAAGACAGAGTAATACAGATTTGTCTTGTGACTTTAAATAACTTTAACAACGTCGCTAAGGGGCCAAATTTCTATCTGTGTGTTGTTCTTAAATGTCACTTGCGTATGAAAGTCTGAAAGGCGTGTCACTCAATCTATATGTTAAGAGCCACGGACGTAGGCATACGCTTCTATAAAACATTAATTAGCGTTTTTAAACGTAGTGCTTCAATTTTTGTAATTAGTATCGGTATTTTATTGTATGCACACCCTTATGAATAACAAATAGATTGCAGAAAGCTGACTGACTGCTTTTAACAGAATAACACGCGATGTCCATTAAAAATCACTGGGACTGACATGCCGCTTGCTCGGTTTATTATGACACTCAAAAGATCGGTTCAATGATAATTACATGGTGTATGAGTTCTAAATGCAAATTTATTAGAAGGAAGCATGTATATTGTCGCACGACATGTTGACATTTCAATTACAGATGCCAATCAACAGCAATGTCAATACAGATGCTAATAAGTACTTTAAATGCATCCACGAGAACCAATTGGAGCTCACACATAAGTAAACAACGTGCATTCCCTCCATCACCAATAACAAATCAGAAGAGGAGGTATGACACCGCAAGGGGAAAAGAAAAAAGTGGTTTCAGAGTTTTCGAGAAGTTTCGGGAGATGCAATATTCGACAGCGTCCTAGATGCACAATTTCAGGAATAACAAAAAAACTCCTGTGTAACTCACAAAGATAACGTGGATCATCAATGTGATGAGTGAGCGCAGTATGTGCATAGTGAATGCAAATGGCGTATCACGTATACGCAGGCATCCAGCAAAGTTTAGTCTCTAATGTCACCAAATATCAAAGTGCACACAAATATGAGTTATTTATACAATTTCATCTGTTAAATGATCACAGAAAGCACATCACACATATTGAATATATTTTAGCAGTACTTAGTAAGAACTCAAAACTGTAAAGAATTACTGCGTGTTAACAAAAAAAACAAAACTGCATATATTTTCGGTATATAGTAATAATTAGTTATGAATAAATGTGTCACTTAAATAATTTGTTATAAATATATGTGTTACTTAAATAGTTTTTATAGATATATGTGTCATTAAAATGAATTTATGAGTAACTTTAAGAATAATCAAGAGAATTATATATATGAAATTAAAAGAATTGATCAATTTTTATCAGAGTTATTATTTTATGTCGTAAGTGTTATTCTCTTGTGCTCGTGAACCGGAGTTTCCATACTCCACCCTTAGTGAAGGCATCAAAGGTAGTAAGGAGGAAGGTAGAAGGCATCCTAGTAGAGTACATTTTGGGTAAGGACAATTTATCTTATGACATATATCTTATATATTTACATATTCAAAATAAATATTTGCATAAAACCTTTCACTTCCCTTTTCTAAAAGCGCCCTTCATTGATTCCCGTTATAATTTTTGTAACTTTATTATAGCAGTTTTCAAAGTCACGTTCACATTCAAAACATACCAGTTAAAGTCACGCTTTTCGTGTCTCTCGTAGAATTTGTGCAGATCATTATGTTCTGTTTAGTTCTGTACTCCGCACAAGACTAGCTTTCCAACAACAAGATATAAAGAACTATGAGTCTCAGCTGATCAAAATAGTTCATGAATAAAACGCTGCTAATAATAAATACCCAAATGATTACTGTATGAAACATATGATTTGAGTTCAAATCAATTTAATCCTGAAACTAAAATTCAAAATTCTGCTAATTTTTTGCTTGTTCATATTATGTAACAGTATAGAAAAAATATTGTTTTCACGAAATTTTTTTAATTCGAGGTTTTGATGCCAATATATGTTTTAAGACTTCCTGAGAACGCTTTGATTATATTTGGAGTGATGTCCATCTGTTTATCTGTATATCTGTTGCCGATTTCTCATGTACATGATAGCGGCCACACATATTAATGGATTTTAATGAAATTTTATACCCGGTTTTGTTATAAAAAAAAGCTAGAACTAGATAGAATTTTTTTAATTCGAGCGAAAATTATTCGAAATTTTATATTTTTTAACATAGCAACATAAAACAAAAGTAGGCATAATCATACATAAAAGGATTAATTTATGGTTCAATGACTTCATAGTTTCAATCATTGTTGTGAAAAAGAGCCGTGACACAAATTTTTTGTTCGTGGCGTCATTAGTCCCCCTCGGGGGAAAGTTACCTCCGCCGGGGGTTACATTGTCAAGTATTGTATCAATCGAAATCCTTTTCAAGCTCTTTAAAGTGAAGGGTAACACGCTATAATGGTAATCAATTTGACTCGCAAGACCGATTTTTCAAAAATTGTCTTATACAATTTGAAAAAAAAATTATTAAAACGTGGATTTTGGTACTAGAAAACTACGTTGAGCTATTAATTTTAGTTTACAGCTACTCCGCTTCAGAAAAATACTTCTGTTTTTATTAAAAATGAACGGAAAAACTGTCTGCTGATTTGGAAAGAAAAAGTGTTCAGAAAGTTTAAATATTAAAAATTCTCAACGAAATTTTTGGGTGCTGGCCCGCTTTAATGAATATTTCAAAACAAACATGTGTCTATGGAAACTATGCTGTGAATGTACGATTAGGCGAATGTAGACAAAACTGAAAATAGGCACCACCAACTTCCACACTGCGCTCGAGATAATTCTGCGCGAAGTATAGTAATATGTTATTATGTCCTTAATCGGCATGATATGCTATGTCAGAAGTCAGGAAATGCAATATGACAATTTCCTGACTTCTGACATTCAAATAAATTTTTGGGAAAAAAATCGTTTGCATATTACAGTTTCTATGGAAGTTTTACTTCTACGTTTTAACTTTCCTTATATACAATACTGTATAAGGAAAGTATTGTGGCGGGGTCGAAAATTCGAATTCGAGTTTTCGACGGGAGAGCATGTTTCAAGCATCCCTGATCACGAATTAAACATTTTTGAAGTGATGTCTGTGTGTGTGTGTGTGTGTGTGTGTGTGTGTGTGTGTGTGTGTGTCAGTGAGTCTGTGGAGACGATAACTGACGAACAAATGGACCGATTCGAACGAAATTTAGTACAAAAATTACAATCCATAAACACTGGAAGCCTATTGTTTTTATACGCAATCGAATGCTCAGAACCCCCCTTAAATTTTCGAGTTAAATTTTGAAAAAATCGTACAAAAAATCAAAACCTCTAATATAGTTGCGCAAATAGACATTTCTTATGTAATTTTTCATTAGAAAACGATTGACATAAATTTTAGAACGCTAACATGAACCGTTCTCGAGATATTGCTCCTTTTTTCAAAAAAATTATCAAAAATTCATATAAAAAAAAATATTTCCTATTGAGAAACATGTTCACTTTTCATATGTAATATCATGCGATGAATTTGGTGACATCATTCTCGTAGATCTAGCTCGTTCCATTCATTAAAAAAGATACTTTGAGTAATACTTTTGTATTTGAAAGCCAATAGTCATCTATCTGCAGTAAGAATAACTTATTTCTCCGTCCATACCGCTTGGTGAGATTTTGGTGACGAATTTGGTGGAATGTCGCCAACTTGGCGACTTTTTTAAATGTTGCTAAATTAACGAAAAACTCGCCAAATGGATAAAAATGACGCTAAATCAATGAAAATGACGACTCATTGCCGAAAATTCAATATCTTGGAAAGAATATAAATATCTACTATAAAAATAATCTATTTACTGTAAAAGTTGTAAATTCATTGCATTATATAAGGAAAGTGATGTGTTGCCCACATCAGATTTTTACTTTCCTTATATACATAATGTATAAGGAAAGTATTGTTGTTTTTGTTGAGACCCAGACCGTCCGACCTACCAGAAAGGTGTAAGGTAACTGTATAAGGAAAGTATTGTGACGGAGTCGAAAATTCGAATTCGAGTTTCCGACGGGAGAGCACGTTTCAAGCATCCCTGATCACGAATCAAACATTTTGAAGTGATGTCTGTGTGTGTGTGTGTGTGTGTGTGTGTGTGTGTCAGTGAGTCTGTGGAGACGATAACTGACGAACGAATAGACCGATTCGAACCAAATTTGGTACAAAAATCACGATCCGTAAACACTGGAAGCCTATTGTTTTTGTACGCAATCGGCATAAATTTTAGAACGCTAACATGAACCGTTCTCGAGATATTGCACATTTTTCAAAAAAATTATCAAAAAGTCATATAAAATTAAAAAAAATTTCCTCTTGAGAAACATGTTCACTTTTCATATATAATACCATGCGATAAATTGGATGACATCATTCTCGTGGATCTAGCTCGTTTCATTCATGAAAAAAGAGACTTTGATTTTTTAAATGCTGCCAAATTAACGAAAATCTCGCCAAATGGATAGAAATGACGCTAAATCAATGACAATGACGACTCATTGTCGAAAATTCAATATCTAGGAAAGAATATTAGTATCTACTATAAGAAAAACCTACTTTTTTTACTGTAAAAGTAGTAAATTCAATAAATTATATAAGGAAAATCATGTGTTGCCTACATCAGATTTTTATTAATAGCTCGGCAAACCCTGGTTCTAGAAACTCAAAACTTGGACGGGATCCACAATAAAATAGAAAATAATTATACGAAATTTGAAAAAAATCAGTTAAAAACAGAGTATACGCAAATACAAACAAACAGGTTTTCAATTTATATATATAATTTAAATATAGAATACAATCCATATAGCAATGTCTTTCCATTAATAGCGGATTTTTAAGAACCCTCTAATTGCATAAAGAGAAAAATAATTCTCTATTCTTAATTATTTAATAATAGTATAAATCACAGAAGATAAAGGTAAATAAAATCAAATATAATGGTTGAAAAAAATTATCAGCAATCTCAGACCATTTCGATGGTAAATATATAGAAAATAGTTTCCTGTGGGTGTATTTTCTCAAATTATGAACATATCTGAAGTTTCCAGCACATTTACAAAGAAAAGTCTCCATATTTATCCCGGATAATATAATCAGATAATATAACTAGAGTACAGAGGAGCCCATATAATTTATCTTTAAAGAATTTTAATAAATAACTTTTATATGATTTGTTTAAAATTTCGACTTTTGTCGTATTGTGATGATTTTTTTAAACTCATAAGTAAAGGCGAATTCAAATTGTTATTCAGTGAAAGAGTTCCATAAATAACATTTGACATTAACTATTCAGACAACAAAGCTATCAAACATTTCGACGGGAGAGCACGTTTCAAGCATCCCTGATCACGAATCAAGTATTTTTGAAGTGATGTCTGTGTGTGTGTGTGTGTGTGTGTGTGTGTGTGTGTGTGTGTGTGTGTGTGTGTGTGTGTGTGTGTGTGTGTGTGTGTGTGTGTGTGTGTGTGTGTGTGCGTGTGTGTGTGTCAGTGAGTCTGTGGAGACGATAACTGACGAACGAATGGACCGATTTGAACCAAATTTGGTGCAAAAATCACAATCCGTAGACACTGGAAGCCTATTGTTTTTATACGTAATCGAATGTTCAGAACCCCCCTAAATTTTCGAATAAAATTTTGAAAAAATCGTCAAAAAATCAAAACCACTAATAAAGTTACGCAAATAGACATTTCTTATGTAATTTTTCATTAGAAAACGATTGACATAAATTTTAGAACGTTAACATGAACCGTTCTTGAGATATTGCACAATTTTAAAAAAAATATTAAAAAGTCATATAAAATGAAAAAAAAAATATTTCCTATTGAGAAACATGTTCACTTTTCATATGTAATACCATGCGATAAATTGGATGGCATCATTCTCGTGGATCTAGCTCGTTCCATTCATGAAAAAGATACTTTGAGTAATACTTTTGAATTTGAACGCCAATAGTCATTTATCTGCTGTAAGAACAACTTATTTCTTCGTCCATAACGCTTGGCGAGATTTTGGCGACGAATTTGGCGGAATGTAGCCAACTTGGCGACTTTTTAAAATGTTGCCAAATTAAAAAAAAATCTCGCCAAATGGATCAAAATGACGCTAAATCAATGAAAATGACGACTCATTGTCGAAAATTCAATATCTTGGAAAGAATATTAGTATCTACTATATGAAAAACCTATTTTTTTACTGTAAAAGTAGTAAATTCATTACATTATATAAGGAAAGTCATGTATTGCCCACATCAGATTTTTTTATTTTATTACACTATTGCATCGAGAAAGTATATTTTATCCTAAATATATTTTTAAAATTGTTTTATAAAATTGCAAAATCTATTTTTAAAGTTGAAATGTTTTAAAATTGCATCGAAATGGACGCCAATTCGACGATAAGAACTTACAATTCTACCCCAGTAACTAAAATTGGGGAAAGAGTCGGATGGCCAGTACAAAGATCCGTATTTTAATTCCCCGGCTGAGACTGCAATGTTCTTCACGATGGTGCCAGAACAAACATAACCCTGCAATTTAGTGCAATGGGGGGGGGGGGGCTGATTGTGACCCTAGTATTATTCCCAAACGACCTAGTACGCTGATTGTGACCCTAGTTACGTGTACCCAAGCACGGATTCAGTGGACTCTGGTATATTGAGCGCCAATTTCAAATTGGGAAGCCAATAGACCATGTAAAAAGCTAACCTGGAGGATTTTAAGATAGAAACAGCATCAGGGGGTTAACCTGAGTAATAACCGGGGTGTTCAGTTAGATTGCAGAATTGCACATCAATTTTACATTAAAGAGAGAAGAATGCAGGGTACACTTCGATAAGAGATTGCAATTCCGTCCCAGTAGCTCAATTGGAAGAGCATCGTCTAGCCAGTCCGAAAATCTGCGAGTTCGAGTTCCGGCTGGGACACTAAGGTTCTTTACAAAATATTCTGAATATTTTTCGGAAGTTTACACTTTCGTAAATATATCCGTTAGTGGGAGCGTTAGTGCGGGTGTATGTTTATACCTGTGCATGTGTCATCGATTTCACTTCATGCTTTGAAATTAATTTCACGCATAGATACATTATGTAAAGAGCAATAACTTGATAGAACGCTTACAATTCGAGGAGGAATTTGAATTATTTAAAATTTAAGATAATCGTTCAAAATATATTTTAAGATAAAATATGAAAAAAAAAATTCGTCAAAAACTGTTCGTCAAAATACGATAACAAACGAAATTGCGACAATAATAATCAGAGTCAATTCTATTTGTTCAAAAATATAATTAATATCTAAGTAAAAAAATGAATCAACCGACTGAAAATTTCATAAAACTTGAACAAAAGATTTTGAGATAAAGTAGATACATACATTAGAAAATGCAAGGACAGAAATTTTTGAGTTTTGTCCAACCCGACAGTATCAGTGCTTAAATCCGTCCCGAGCCCAAACAAATAATTCACAAATGCAGAATCAGAGGCCGACCTGGCCCGAAGAACATTGAATATCGAACCGATCCGGCCCGAAATGATTTATATTCAAATGTGTTAAAAACATGAATTTATGAAATTTTTGTACAAAGA
This sequence comes from Amaurobius ferox, assembly GCA_951213105.1. Classification (NCBI taxonomy): domain Eukaryota; kingdom Metazoa; phylum Arthropoda; class Arachnida; order Araneae; family Amaurobiidae; genus Amaurobius; species Amaurobius ferox. The sequence continues at coordinate 137,155,844 of OX578134.1, forward strand.
ATTAAGATAAAAGTTCAGTTACTTTAGATATTTATCTTTACATAGCTGAATTTAATACAATAATATCATGTAATCTTTTAAAATTATTTTAAAAGATTTTGAAAATAAAATATATTCGGCTCAGCCAGGCCCAACTCGACTTTTTACAACTAAGCTCAAGCCCTGACTACCCAAAACAGTGTTATAAAAATCAGACCCGGCCAAGTCCCTTCTACGCGTCAGTCCTAAGCCCGTACAGACCTTTATTCGAATTCAAATTTTCAATACTACCACAGCATTTTTCCTATGTATACACATACTTTGTGTATAGGAAATACAGCGTGTTCGAGAAAGAACTTTATTATTCTAAACATTAATAACAAAAATATGAAAAGGTGATATGAAATGCAGTTGGCGACAAACGAATGAAGAAATCTAACAGTTTTTGCACAATACCTTCAATATAGTTCTACATGAGCTCCTTTAGTAGCCCGAAGAATGTTCAGTCTGTACTCGATTTCTCGCCATGCTTTTTTTAACGTTTGGGATGTAACAGTGAGGATTTCTGATTGTATCCTTTCCTTTAAGACGGAAATATTAGAAACAGGTGTTTGGTAAACAATGTCTGTGACATAACCCCACTAAAAGAAATCCAGTGTAGTTGTGTCGGGCGATCGCGGAAGTCAAGGTATTGGTCCTCCACGACCAATCCATCGTTCGGGAAACACTGTATCAAGTAATTCACGTACAGTAAGTGTCCAATGCGGTGGGGTGCCGTCCTGCTGAAATAAAACATTTTGTTATAAAGGTTTCAATTGTTCCAAACTTTACAATTCAAGAAGATCCCTGTACACATCACCGTTACTCATCTTTTCCACAAAGAAGAATGGACCTATTACAGCATCGTGTAAAAGACCACACCAAACATTAAGTTTGGGGCTGCTACTAGAAAAAACTGTTAGATTTCTTCATTTCTTATACCGCAAACTGCATTTCATTTCATCTTTTCGTATTTTTGTTATTAATGTTTAGAATAATAAAGATCTTTCTCGGACACACTGTATATTCAAATACCTATAATATATTCACAGTGCATTGCATATCTCCGAGGTCAAACGACATGTACAGACAACCATCTTTATGAGTCGAAGATTTGATTCGCTTAACCTTGACTACCAATTTAGTGACCTTATGCCAAATGCAGACAAATATCGCCAGATTGAGGACATTTGGCGAATTTTGAAAACCACTCGAATTTTGTAGTTTCATTAATAAAGTCTTGAGTTACGTTGTTTTTTCAAGGATTCCACACAAAGTATATAAGCCGGCCATTATTCAGTTCGCTGGAGTTGGCTTGATACGTGTCAAAGTCAATTGTTAATGCGTCAGTGTCTTGGGAATATAATCCTTTATTTGGGGAATGAGTTGAACGTTTAGTTGCTGTTTTAATGCACCCGACAGTTGTTTTGTGGCATTGTAAGACAGCTACAGTGTTAACTGTATATTGTTCCTGTTTAGGCCTATTGGTGCTGTAAATAAAGACACAATTAAGTAGAAATTCAGATTCATTTTCGTATCCTAAAAATACACCAACGATTTCAGAAGATACATCGCGAAAGTGCTGTAGGGAAATTAAAAACGGAAGTGTTTTTCACTTACAAATTAACCAGAGTGTGGCTCACCTCGACTATATCATACCAGAATCCATTTTTAAATAGCTTGATTTTTATATTCAAATTTTGCAAGAAAATGTCTGAACTATCTGTATTGTTAGTTCAAATGAGCACAATTATAGCTTGTTTCCCTTCAATTTAATTCAATTTAAAGGGCTTGAAAAAATCTTTCGAATGATACCAAATTTGGCAATGTATCCCATTGGGAGGTAACTTGCCTCCCCCCCCCCAGGGGGAGGCTAATGACGTTACAAATACAAAACTTGTATCGCTGCTATTTTCACTATAATCACTGTAAATGTTGAGTTTCGTGATCATCGAGCCATAAATAACTCCTTCTACGCATAATTATGGACGAGCGAAGTCCATTCTCCATTCCTAACGAAGCGAAGTTCATTCTTCATTCCTAACGAAGCGAAGTTCATTCTTCATTCCTAACGAAACGAAGTCCATTCCCCATTCCTAACGAAGCAAAGTCCATTCTCCATTCCTAACGAAGGGAAATCCATTCCCTATTCCTAACGAAGCGAAGTCCATTCTCCATTCCCAACAAAACGAAATCCATTCTCCATTTCTAACGAAGCGAAGTCCATTCTCCATTCCTAACGAAGCGAAATCCATTCCTCATTCCTACGAAGCGAAGTCCATTCTCCATTCCTAACGAAGCGAAGTTCATTCTTCATTCCTAACGAAACGAAGTCCATTCCCCATTCCTAACGAAGCAAAGTCCATTCTCCATTCCTAACGAAGGGAAATCCATTCCCTATTCCTAACGAAGCGAAGTCCATTCTCCATTCCCAACAAAACGAAATCCATTCTCCATTTCTAACGAAGCGAAGTCCATTCTCCATTCCTAACGAAGCGAAATCCATTCCTCATTCCTACGAAGCGAAGTCCATTCTCCATTCCTAACGAAGCGAAGTTCATTCTTCATTCCTAACGAAACGAAGTCCATTCCCCATTCCTAACGAAGCAAAGTCCATTCTCCATTCCTAACGAAGGGAAATCCATTCCCTATTCCTAACGAAGCGAAGTCCATTCTCCATTCCCAACAAAACGAAATCCATTCTCCATTTCTAACGAAGCGAAGTCCATTCTCCATTCCTAACGAAGCGAAATCCATTGCTCATTCCTACGAAGCGAAGTCCATTCTCCATTCCTAACAAAACGAAATCCATTCCCGATTCCTAACGAAGCGAAATCCATTCCTCATTCCTACGAAGCGAAGTCCCTTCTCCATTCCTAACAAAACGAAATCCATTCCCGATTCCTAACGAAGCGAAGTCCATTCTCCATTCCTAACGAAGCTAAGTCCATTCTCTACCCCTAACAAAGCGAAATCATCACTTGCCTGAATTTTATTATTTTTAACTGTAAAACTACAATAGTAAAATGAAATATTTCATGCTTAGTGACATTGTATGCAGATTTGTAGAATCACAGTCTCAATTATCAAAACGAACTGTAACAGAACAAAACGCCCATTTTTGAACTGCGCATGCTCAAAGCGCTTTCTACCAATAGTTTCATAAAAAAAACCATTTTTGTAAAAATGAGTCCAACATTAAGCTTCACTATCCTATGTTTTATACAGTTGCCAGAAAAATGTGACGAAACAAAATGCATACCATGGTGTTAGAGAGTCACCCTTTACCTCCATGATACGTAAATTAATAAAATGCAAATATATTAAAATACTTTTTGGTGATTTAAATGTGTTACTTTGATTCCATTGTTTTCTGGTATTTTAATATATTTAACTTACAATTCAAATTCTAAAATCTTAAGCTCTTTTGTATTAGGATTCTCAAATATTGAAATTGTTTTCTTCTACTTCCAATTTCATAATTTATTTGTTACATTAAGTTTAAATTTTAAATCTTTCACAGCTGGCATACTTCATACGTTTGAGTAAAGTCAAAGCCCGGCTTTTGCAAGTCAAATTCTGTCCCATGCTGCTATGTTAAAAAATATATATACTTTCAAAGATTTCACTCGAATTTACAAAAGTTCTATCTAGTTTTATATTTTTTATAACAAAGCCGGATATAAAGTTTCGTGAAAACCCATTAATATTTGTAGCAGCTACCGTATAACACTAGATATCGACCATAGACAGACGATCATCACTCTAAAAATAGTCAAAACGTGTTCAGGAGGTCTTAAAACATATATTGGCATTAAAGTCTCGAAATCGAAAATTTTCGTAAAAACAATACTTTATACTATATTCTCTAGTATAAGAAAGTGAAAAAATGTATGCATTAATGATATTTATTCTTCTGCTAATATATTACTTTTCTTCTTATATAGTATAATCCCCTATTCGTCATATGACCCTAAAATAAACATTTGCAATATTTAGTAATTTGCGTTATTTACCACAAAAATTCAACGATTATTTATAATAAAGTGTTTCAAAGTGATAAAGGCATTACAGTCTAAAAAGTTATTATCAAACACTAGACAGTACCCCTTTAATATTGAATCCATGTCCGATCAACTAAAGTCTATTCATGGCCAATTTTAAGAAATGGATGTTTAAATAGAAAAAAAAATTTGAACCGAAGATGTAAAAGGAACCGGAAGTAAAAATCCTTAGTAACTCCTCTTACCTAGAATATGATGATGAATCCATCTTAGTCTATCTAAGATCTATCTATAGAAGCTTCGGGGAAATATATACTCAAAAAAATTAGTAAAACAATAATATTTCAAAATATTTACCATCAATAATAATGATCCGGTAAGAACTGGAAATATTAATTAGATTAAAGATTTTCAGTTGCTATTGTATAGAAAAAATATCATTTCCCGAAAATTTCTAATTTGAGATCTTGGGGGAAAAGAAAAGCATGTTTCAAAACGTCTTGAACACATTCCAAATACTTGCTAGAAAATCTATGTGTATCTGTCTGTCTGTGTGGAGGGGGGGGGGGGGCTGTGTATGTGTGAAAGAGGGTATGTGTGTGTGTGTGAGGGTGTGTGTGTAAGGATGTATGTGTTTGTGTTTGTGAGGGTGTGTATGTATGTGTGTAAGGGTGTGTAAGTGTGGGGATTTGTGAGTGCGTGTGAGGGTGTGTATGTGTGAGGATGTGTGTGGGAGGGTGATTGTTGAGGGGGGGAGTATGTGTGTGAGTATATAAGGCTGTGTGTGTGTGTGTGAGTGTGTGTGTAAGGCTGTGTGTGTGTGTGTGAGGGTGTGTGTGTAAGGCTGTGTGTGTGTGTGTGAGGGTGTGTGTGTGTGTGTGCGCGCGCGCACACGACACAATGACGAATACACACATTTATGAAATTTTATGTGCAGTTATATTACCTGTATAAAATCTCTCTTACGCCAGTTTCTCCACATAGTGGTAGAAACGGATCCTAGAAATAGTAAATATAAATGTATGAGACAGCCGAATGGAGACTCAGATTCCATGTATTCTTATCTATAGAGACAGCAAAATGTAAGTAAAAGATCTCAAAGCAAGACACTTGTTACAGCTTTTGAAAACTGTAAGAAGAAAATAAAGAAGTTTTAAATATTATATATTTAAAACATTCAATTGTTTTTAATCCGTTTTAATCCCAGCCTTTTTTTAACTCACCCCATTAAGCTCAACGTTTCAACTTCAATATTTTAATTCTTCTGAAAGTTTAAAGAATTACTCCAAATTTTTCCTAAGTTTTCTTTTATCATGACACTTTGTAATCCTTTAAGCGCATTTTAATAATAGAAAAAAATCACATAACAATAGTTAATAATATTTTAATGAAGTGAATAAAATATGAAATATATAAAAACTGTGCAAATGCATGAAGCGCTATATTATTTTTTATGCACAAAAAATAATTATATCATAACTTCAAGCATTCTAATTAAATCATCAATCTTCATTCACAGTTAATACTTTATGCAATTAAGTGAATTTTTGTCATCATTTCAAAGGTTTATTAGATCATAAAATGTAAAGGAATACTTTTCACATGAGTTCGTTCCAAAAGAAAAATCTTTTGCCTAATTTAGAAGTATATTTTTATTATTATCTAAGCATGATTAAATAAATATCAATTTAGCATTCAACTGCAAGATAAAAGAATGATAAAAAGTTCAATTTTTACTACAAAATTAAATATTAAATATATTTTATTAGATTGGATGCTTTGAAAATGTCCCATTAAAATGTTTTACTTCACACTTCTTCAACTTTCAAATTCATAATATACATAATAGATAATTAATCAAACTTACTCATTTAAACCATTGTCTGCTGTCCAGAAAACATAGGAGTAATTAATGAAATTGTTTCCAACAAATTTAATCGCTCTGTTAAATCTCGTAAATACTATATCTGGCTACCAGCGTTCTATCTATTTATGTATCTATCTGAGTATCTATCTATCTATTTCCGGCGATGGGTTTCAGAAATAAGCACATGCAGATAGGATTAAGGTAAGTAAATAAACGTACATGTCGGAATAGTGTAAGAATATTTTTAAACATATAAAATGTTCATAATCTTTCAAATACGAGTATGCTGTTACAAACAAAGCATTTAATTTATCCTTCTTTATAACGACTACCACAGGAGTTCTTTTTCTCTATTTCCATGGTAACAAGCACAGTGTTACCATGGAAATGATCTGTGGTGGAGACTTGAAAAATAGTCTCCATCACTGATCATGTGTTTGTGCCAGTAAGTTAACTGGGTGTGACACAGAAGAGAAGGATATGGGTTGAATACGATTTGTTTACCCAGATTACCAGTTTGGTAAAACTCTGCCAGAAATCAGAGAGCCATTAGGAAATTGTTGAGATTAGGAAATTTTTCAGCGTGATTTATAAGTTTGGTTTTAATTTACAGATCGGTATTACATTGCAATCGGACATTTATCAGGGATTCCAGTTAAACAGATATTTGACAAACAAATTTGGAAAAATTATGTTTCTGCAGCACTGAGTTAACATGTTACTGAATTGTTGCAGAACGCAGCAAATGTACAAATTAAATACACTGAAGACATAAAATGTGGTTTAATAAATACTTCTGTAAAATGAAAGAGTAAAAAAAAAAATGTTTATAAAATATTGTTTTGAAAATTTGCCTTTCTTGTCTTTTGAATTGCGTTTCTGAAACGTATACGAAATTTCTTCGTTCTTTACCACAATCAATTTAAACACCCCTGTTTTAACTTACCAGTACAATAAATTTGATAATTACCGGACAAAGAACATTTTCAAAATTTGCGCATGTTTGCTATTTACGATCGAAACATGTTTTATGACATTTAACGCTATTTTGAAACATTGAATTGTATAACACTCCAGTATACCAACTTTGATGTAAATCTAATTAAAGATTATTTTATATAAATTGCACATGCGCAGTTTAAGCAAGATGTTGTCGCGTGACAATAAAAATAATTTTATTATTGAGTTCAGATCAATTTACTCTGGCATATTATATAATGGTGGCTTAATGGCATTTAATATATTTATTTATGCAGTCATTGTTTTCTTTCGTAATTTGTGCACGACCCCTGAAACGCGATCTGCCGACATGATTTTTCCCCTCGGAAAACCCATGTCAATGCATTAAAAATGGATAAGTAGCATTTTTGTCTTTTCATATCTCTGGGACTTCTTATTATAAAATGCTGAAATTTTGTACATCACATTATTAGTGTATGGAGCACATTTTACTCATTGGGAACGTTTTTGTACGGGGACCGTATAAAAATTTAAATTTTGTATTTCTTAAAATTTAATTCCCTTGAACATTTTAATCGATTTCTTAAAATTCTGTACTTTTCATTACGCAACTTTATAGTTTATTATATATGTCTAAGATCAATATATTTAAGGAATAAAAGCCGAGGTCGATGTTTCTGAGACACCCTGTATATTACAGCCGAGATTCACAGTTTTTCCTGTATTTCACTGTTGACAAGAAGCTTTGTACAAAATATAGAAACACAATGAAAAGTATAGAATTGAAAAAAAAAAATTCCGTTCAAGTATTATTTTTCGCATTACTAGTGGACTCTGCGCCCTGTTCGCTATACTTTGCTAACACCCCGTAACTCGCTTTACCAGCTGCTTCAAGCCAAACTAAATTTTAAATCTGCAAATGGTTTATTTCAACGTGCTATCCTATTATCTCTCTATAAATGTACCACATTTCATATGCTATAGTTTTTGCGGAACCAGACAGAGAAAATCGATGGTCGATGGATTTTCACTTCAGAAGTGCACAAAAGATCAAATATCTCGTAAACTACATCGAGATTAAACAAGAAATATCAATCATGCTTAAAGCATTGATTATGAAACACTTCCCAACTTCAATGCAATTTTATTTAAACATGTCTAAAATGCAATACATTCCTCGGTAATATTTTAAAACTTATCACAATACTACATTGATTTATTATATTTGAAAACTTGAACATTCATCGAAAAAAATGAACTTCATTCAAATGACCGCATTGAAATATAAATTGCCTGGTTTAAACATTTCTAAAATGTGATACATTCCTCGGCAATAATTTTAGAATTATCATAATCCTACGATAATTTATTATATTTGAAAACTTCATCGAAAACAACTGAAATTCATTCAAATGACGTCATAGGAAAAATAACACGCCTGGCTCTCTCTATAAAAGCAGCATTTCATTCATAAATAATTTCCCATTCATGTCATTCATTACAATACTATAATATTTTATTTTATTTAAAAATTAAGACCATGGAGCTACAAGTAATTAAACTCAATGCTTAAAACTTCATCGAAAAAAATCGTCCATCTCTTTGTAAAATCAGTGAATATTTCATTCATATCAGCTGTGCAGACTCCATGAACTAAATGATTTTGTGTTAAAGAAATACAGCAATTCTAATACAACTCATTCTGCATATTTTGCTGCTTACATTTTACAAAGGTGAAAAATAGGCTTCGTTGTAGAAATAATCAAATTTGGATGATCATTTAAACTTAAATATATTGTAATTGAGTTGTTTCAGTATGTAGATGCACAGAATTTAAGCAAAAATAAAGTAGTTTTAGGACGGATACAACACTCAATATGAATTAAAAAGAACTTTAAAAATCACGATTTTGAGACAAGATGGATTCCATATATCATTTTGAAGTGGGTCACGTGATCGCTTCATATCATGGTCACGTAATCGCTTCATATAAGAGGTGTTATTATTATTTTAATTTTTAATTCAAAAACTACTGAATATATTTCGCTGAATTTTTTTTTAATATTTTATGGAACAATTTGAAAATTACCTAAAATTTTCGAAGCAATTTGTGAATTTTAAATCCGCTTAAAAAATGTTTGAAAAATTAGGTCTCATAGGGCTCAATGTATTTCATTTTTTCAACCCGGGTTCAATCCAAAACTAATTGGGTGATATTATTCATTTATATTCCCATAGGTTCTACAGACCGTCTGAAAAACATACTAACATTTCATTTTGTTTAAGTCATTTTTACGGCAGTTATCGTGTTAACGGACAGACAGACAGACAGACAGAATGAACAAACTCATAAACACTTTTCAACTTTGTTGTAAAGTGTTGAAAAGGGCTCCATCCTGCAAAAATTTAAGTATGTAGGCACCTGCCTACAAAAAATCATGGTCTTGCTATTGTTGCTATTCAGGACGCGAACTCGCAGCTTAAATATTTTGTCTTTGACATTAAATATTCAAACTATGATATACAAGGTAGGATCAAAAAGTTCGGAGACTGTGCTGATATCTCCAACCCTGATCGGAGGAGAGGGGAACTATTTTACGTAACTAATTATTATTACGTAGCTAATTGTATTACGTAACTAATTATTACATAGCTAATTACTATTTTACGTAGCGAACTATTGGCGTAGAGGTACATGTGACGCGAAATGTGAAAAGGAGGAAACAGGTGTTTTTCAGACAATGCGTGTCAGTGACCTGTAATTGTTCGCGTTCGTCGAAAACGGAAATGGCGCAACGAACATTGCATCTGCTGCAGCAGGAGCAATGCTTCTATGGGCGATTTCCCCAAACGCTGGCAGAATTTTATATTGGCACGTTGTTCTTCAAACGCCATTTCCGTTTTCGACGAACGCGAACGACTACAGTTCACTGACACGCAATGTCTGGAAAAACACCTGCTTTTTCCGTCACCTGCTTTTTCCGTCACCTACTTCTTCCGTCACATCTCGCGTCACATGTGCCTCTACGCCACGGTAAAATAATTCCCGTCTCCTCTAATCAGAGTTAGAGATATCAGCACAGTCTCCGAACTTTTTGATCCTACCTAGTATATCGAAAAGCGATTTATTTCAGTGTATTCCCCAAATATTTCTCTAAAAGTGTACCTAATTTTATATTCTTGTATGCTATAGGTTCTGCGGTACGAAGCAGGGAAAATTGAGGAACGAGAAATTTATCAGACAGCGACGGCGGAGACGGTGACTATTTTTTAACACTCTACAACATAGTTGAAAAGTGTTTATGACTTTGTTCATTCTGTCTGTCTGTCTGTCCGTTCGCACGATAACTGCTTTAAAAATGACTTTATCAAAGTGAAATTTTAGTATGTTGTTCAGACAGTCAGTGGGACCTATGGGAATATAAATGAATAATATCATCCAATAATTTTTGGATTGAACCCGGGTTGAAAAAATGAAATACATTGAACCCTATGGGACCTAATTTTTCAAACATTTTTTAAGCGAATTTAAAATTCACAAATTGCTTTAAAAGTTTTAGTAAATATTCAAATTATCCCTTAAAAAATATGAAAAAAATTTCAGCAAAATATATTCGGTAGTTTTTTAAATAAAAATTAAAATAATAATGACACCTATATTATATGAAGATATCATGTGACCCATTTCAAAATAAAATATGGCATCCATCTTGTGTCAAAATCGTGATTTTTAAAGTTCTTTTTAATTTATATTTAATGTTGTATTCGTCCTAAAACGGCTTTATTTTTACTTAATTTCTACGCATCTGTATTCTGAAACAACGCAATTACAGTATTTGAGTTTAAATGATCAATGTCATTCATCTTCTGTCAAAATCGCGATTTTTAAAGTTATTTTTAATTTATGGTGTTGCATCCGTCCTAAAACTGCCTTATTTTTGCTTAATTTCTGTGTATCTATGTTCTCAAACAACACAATTACAATATATTTGAATTTAAATGATCATCAAACTTTGATTATTTCTACAACGAAGCCTAATTATCATTTATGGACAATGTAAACGCATCAAGCTATAAGATGAGTTGTTTAAGAATTGCTAAATGTCTTTAAAGCAAAACTATTTAGCTCTGGAGTCTGCAATATAGCTGATATGAATGAAACAATCATTGATTTTACGTAGAGAAGCAGACGATTTTATAGCAGACTTTTTCATAGACTTTTCAGACTTTTTCAGTTTTAAGCATAGAGTTAAATTACTTTTACCTCTATGTTTTTATGTGTTTAAGTGAAATAAATTATTGTAATATTGTGTTGAATGAAAGGAATGAAATATTTACTGTTTTTACATAGAGAGCCAGGCTATTTATATTTCAATGACGTCATTTGAATAAAGTTCATTTTCTTCGATGAAGTTTTAAGTTTTCACATATAATAAATTATTGTAGTATTGTAATAATTTTAAAAATATTACCGCTGAATGTATCACATTTTAGAGATGTTTAAATAAAATTGCATTGCTGTTGGAAAGTGTTTCATAATCAATGCTTTATGCATGATTGTAAATAAAATTGCATTGCTGTTGGAAAGTGTTTCATAATCAATGCTTTATGCATGATTGATCTTTCTTGTTTTAATATAGACAAATTACATAAATTGCATGCCTTCCTGGTTTAAAATTAGTTCTCGAATGCGTTTGATGCCTATAGCCAAAGAATTGTTTTAAAATATAGAGTCATAGTAACATTTGTTTGCCACCTTTTAGACTAATGATATCCTGAATGGCAAATATCATTAACTTTTGAAGCCCATGGAAACCAAATGATCTTCAAATATAAACAACGAGCCCATTTTATTTGCTTCAAAGAAAATTTCTACTTCTTTGATAAATACACTATTTAAATGCATGAAAGTGCTCGAGTAAAACAAGATTTATTTTACAATTTTAAAAATTACTACTGAAAATAAGAACATTTTAAGTGTTTTATGCTTTCAAAGTAAAGTATTTTTTACTGTCAAAACACTGATTCTTTAATAGATATGCTGAACTTCATCTAGCGTGAAAAATATTGCAAAATGAACGTCCATTGAGAATAAAAAAACAAAACTTTTTTTTTATTATTTATCACCTACAATAACTGCATCAAAAAGTTCAAGCACGTTGAACATTATTATTGGTGCAAATATTATTTTGTTTTCTAAAGATTAAAAAATCTGATGTGGGCAGCACATGACTTTCCCTGCAGACTTATATCCACGTTCTCTTTATTTTATTTAAATTTAATTCACTTTTAATTCAATTTTCGTTCTTATTTGGTAACTGAACTTATTTTCAAAGGTGGCGTAGAGAAAATACGAAAAACCTAAAATATCTCGAGAACGGCTAGTCCTAGTGTAATAGAGTTGTTTTTATTCTTATCTTTGTTACAAATTACGTATAAAACAAGTATTTAACGGATATATTTGAGCATACGTAGTTTCTTTATTTTAGATTTTGGCTATTTTTGGCGGCCATTTTGCAAAAAAAAGGCAGGTTATTTTTTTCCGAATCGTACCAAAATCTAATCAGCACCAGATCATCCTACAAGTAACTTATCTACCAAATTTTGTGAAATTTGGTCAATTAGTATTTTAGCTAGAATGGATACATAAAATTTTTACGGACCATTTCGTAAAAAAAGGCAGATTCTGTTTTCACGAATGCTACCAAAAACTAATCAGCACCAGGGTCTTATCCAAGTGACTTACATACCAAATTTTATGAAATTCGGTCCATTAGGTTTTTAGTTAGAGTGGATATATACATTGCACAGACACACAGACACACAGACACACACAGAGACGTCACGCTAAAAATAGCTTTTTCATATTCTAGAGGTCACGAAACGTGTAGATCTGTCGAAAACTCGAGTTGTGATTTTTGGCATGCTTCCGATACTTTCCCTATACATTACCATATATATCAGAAAAGTAAAAATTTAAAATATGCAAGAAATCTTTTGGTTCATCTTCTAGTATTTCTAATGTTCTTGTAACTAATTAGAAATTTTCAAAACTCATGATGTTAGCAGGTGTGTAATATTTTTGCATAACAAGGGGGGGAAATCATATGCAAAGGCTGTTTACCCATTTTTAGAACAAATTTAAAGCCATATAATTAAGGTTTGAAGTAACAATATTTATTTCTTAAATGTTCTATATGACGCCCCTTTCTCTGGACTATCAGTATACATCTTGATTTCCAGGATAAGAGAGCTTTTCTTAAAGTTATTAGTGATATTTTATTTCACTCCTCTTTCACAGTTCTCCATTGTCCGTCCATTGTTTTAGGTCTGCATTTAGAAAATTCTCTTTTTAACAATCCAAAAGCATAATAAAGCATTTCCTTCAAAGTCCCATTAGTGACACATCAAGGTACTTTGAAGGAATATGAGCAAAAGGTATTGCTCCTGTATCTTTTGTAATTTGTTTTTTTAAGAAATTTTGAGGTAGATTTTGATGTGTGACTGATAGCTTTATCCTATGTCGTTCTATTCTATTAAGACTCTGTGTATAAAACGATGGTATGTCATTTTAAATAAAGGAGTTAAAACATTATCTTGGTAATATATTGAATTGATATTGACATTTTTTTCGACTCTTCTTAACATTAAGTTACCGTTGTACGAAAAAACAGCAATAATCATAAATCATTTACTGAAACTTTCGTTTGATTCTTGGAGCTTCGTTTTCTCCTCTTTTGAAATAGTACATCGATCTCTGTGTGTGTGTGTGTGTGTGTAACTACAACAAACGATAATTTAGATTTTATAAAATAAGCTATTACCAGAAAAAAAATTTAAAATAATTTAAATTTTGTTGTTCTCTGCAAAAAAATTGTTCTAAAACTATGTAAACAGCCTCTATACCTACTATCAAAGTTATTGCAGATGTGAAAGAAACTTGTATCTTGAAAACAACAATTGCGCTTGCTCACCTAATAAAAATAACTTGTAGAATATTATTTGTTCACTGACATTGCAATAGGTCGCATGCTCATCTTGTTTATTTGTGATCAATAACACCATTTTATATTTGTTCTCTATCCTTTGATTCAAATTATTTTATACAAACCATCAAATTAGTACTAGTTTTCAATCATGCAACTCGTTTTGAGAGAAGGCCTATAAGCATTATCATACATAGTACTAACCAAACCTAGAGGCCTTAGAAATACGCATCTTACCGCTGGACGCTCTACTTATTACCTTTCTACTGGCCCTTGAAAAGCCGAACTGGCTTTTTTTATTACTACGGCGCTATAATCAACAAGAAAGATCAATCACGCATAAAGCATTGATTATGAAACACTTTCCAACTTCAATGCAATTTTATACAAACATCTCTCAAATGCGATACATTCCTCGGTAATATTTTTTTTAAATTATCACAATACTACATTAATTTATTATATTTGAAATCTTCATCGAAGAAAATGAACTTCATTCAAATGACGGCATTGAAATATAAATTGCCTGGTTTAAACATCTCTAAAATGCGATACATTCCTCGGTAATATTTTTAACATTATCATAACACTACAATAATTTATTATATTTGAAAACTTCATCGAAAACAAATAAACTTTATTCAAGTGACGTCATCGAAATATAAATCGTCTCTATATAAAAGCAGCATTTCATTCATAATCATTTTCCCAATCGTTTAGTTCATCACAATACTATAATCATTTATTTTATTTAAAAATTTGATAAATTGTTATCTACCATATTTAGTTTAAAATGTGAAACCTTTCTCATATATAAAATAATTAAACTCTTGGAAAAATATTTATTATGAAATATATCTCTTTTCTCTTTCTGGAGGATATAACGAGAGTCAGAATTTAATTGAATTTGCCTTTCTCCCTATATTAAATAATTTTTATTTAAAAAACTACCTAACATATTTTACTGAAATTTTTTTATATGTTTTATGGGATAATTTGAATATTTTCTAAAATTTTCGAAGTAATATGTGAATTTAAATTAGCTAAAAAATGTTTGAAACATTAGGTCCCATAGAATTCAATGTCTTTCATTTTTTCAACCCGGGTTCAATAAAAAACTAATTAGGTGATATTATTCATTTATATTCCCATAGGTCCCACAGACCGTCTGAAAAACATACTAAAATTTCATTTTGATTCCATTATTACGGCAGTTATCGTGCTAACGGACAGACAGACAGACAGAATGGATGAACCAAGTCATAAACACTTTCAACTATGTTGTAAAGTGTTAAAAACTGGTATTTTTTGACATACCACGTATTGTACTAAAATGTATGGCGACCCGTCTGAAATATTACATTTTAAAGAATAACACTTTATAATAAAAGACTTTATTTGATCATATTAATAAGACGTTAAATTCGCATTAAAAGCAGGGCGTTATTTGATCTCATTAATAAGACGTTAAAACCAGAGCGCTCTGGTTTTAATGTGATTTTAACGTCTTATTAATGTGATGAAATAATTAATTTTATTATAAGTGTTATTTTTTTAAATATTACGTATTGCCTTGTTTATAGGTTGGTAATGTTTGTCACTACGTTTTTCAATGCATACATACAATTAATTACCATTTATCTAAGCCCAATGATGATAACAAGAGTGATTGATTTTCGAGAAGAGTCCTTGGAAATGTCAACTCTATTTCTATAATTAAGAAGTATATAACCATTACTGGTCAAATATCGAAGAGTCTTATTCAATCTTTTGGGGTTTTCATTTAATCAATCTTTTAATTTATTGTTTCTTTTCTATTATGTTTCAATATTACTTAGTTTGATTAGTCATAGTTTTCAAAATTCATTAATTGATTGTTTTATTTATTTTAAATTGTATTCTGCTCTACGTTCCCAAAAGTTTGCTTTTCTGTGTTTTACGTGTTGTTGTTTTATTGTTGTTATTGTTATTATACTTTATTATTATTTCTGTGTTATTATTTTATCTGTATTGTTCTGTTTTATTGTTATTTCTATTTTTTCCGGTCAGCCGTTGTAACACCCTTTGAATGAGCCGGACGGTCTGGGTAATAAATAAATAAATACCACGTATTGCAATATCAACAACAAGTTCTAATTTTTCCCTTGAAAAAGCAATTAGCCAGATTTGAAATCGACTCAAAACATAAAATTGTATTCAGACTTACCCTACGGACTTAAATACATTACAGTGAAATTTGATTACAACGAAATTGAATGAACTTACATTTTCAAGTAAGTCTCACGGTCTGGTAAAAGGGGGCCAAAAGAAACAAAATTTAAGTAAGTGTATTGGCTACTCTAAGATATTCGTAAAATTTAAGTACGGCTTGATTAAAAGAAATTTAAAAATTGCCTTGTTGTTTACCAAAAAACCTGCCTTTGTACCCAATTTTATTTCAATTGGTTGAGTAATTTTGGATAAAAAGCGATTATATAATTCCGTAGACATATTATATAAGTCCGTGTACAGAGAATAACGCAAAGAGCAAGCGAAATGTACAAAACGCGCAGTAGTGGACAAGAGAAACAATTTAAAAAAAATTGCGATATGCTTACATCCTTATGTAATAACCTATTTTTTTCGTAAGTAGACAGATTGACAAACATACTAAAAGTGTAGTTTCCAAGTGTTTCGAAATATATTTATAAGTGCTTCAAAGCATATTTTCGAAGTGCAGTATATTTTCGAAATCAACATTTACAAAAATCTATAAACTTTCAATATATTGTCGAAAAGCATTTCTAACACGAAACCAATACTTCTCTTTATCAAAAAAAGAAAAATACAACTGTAAATAAAATAATTACAACTTTAAAGCATCAAATTCAAAATAAAGGTTTTCTCATTGAACATTAAATATTTTTTTTAAAAAAACACATCGGTAACAATATACTCTCTTTAATTTAAATTAATTTAATTCTTGAAGTTGGAATCCACATGCAAAGTGTAATTTAATTAAGGTAATTAAGTTAATTAAAGCGAGATTGATCTTCTAATTCATTTAGATTTCCTTCTAAGAAGCAGTATTAGCAGATCAGCGCATTGAAGCGGAGAAATCTTTTCGAAACACATTTCCGTGATTTCTGTGAGAAATAATGCAGATATGTTTCAATACAGTTAATGCGGTAAGTGCTTCGAAAGTAATGGTATGAAATCTATTTCTCGAGTAAAGTTGAATTACTAATAAGGGCTTCAAGGAAAGGAAAATGAATATTGCAAGAGTTCAAAGTGATTAAAAACAAGAAAGTTGAATGCATAAAAAATTCAAAAAAAAAAATTCGGCAGTGGCTACATTCCAGTGGAGATAAAATGGTTTTTCGAGAATAACATCTCCTAAAATCAAAATAATTCAAAATATTGAAATATCTAAATTATAACCACCTTTTTAAAATAGTTTGAAACATTAAATTATCGAAATTATAACCACTATATTTCAAAAAACTAAGTCCCCCCCCCCCCGCTTAACTGCATACACTTGATTCTACTCTATCTCATGCGATTAAGCGGGTTATGCAATTAAACGGGTACACAAATTAATGTTATTAATACCCTTCTTGAATATAAAGATAATAAATATAAAATAATTATAGCAATTTACATAATAAATAGTAGTAATTTATTACTATACATAATACACTCCTTCTATTTATTATGTAAATGATCTTTTGAACTACATGGGAAAAAACCGGATAGCGATAAAGCGATAAATCGACAAGTTTGGAGATTTATAGCTTTTCCTTCTATGCCTTCCGGTACTGAAGCTGAAATTCACGAGATTGGGTTTTCAGCTTTTTTTGCAAATTAACTGGAGATTGCTATGCTATAAAGCGGGTATGTTAAACATTTATCCTATGGGGGTTAGCATTTGTTCCACAATATTATGTGCATATAAGAGGGGTATGCTAATATCTGTTACCCAATTAAGTAGAGCCAACTATATACCCTATCCCAAATCCCTTTATATATCTATGTAAGGCTTTTAAAGGGCTACAAATTACATGCTCAATCTGCATCTCAAGGTAAAATATCGAAATAAAACCACCTTTTCAAAATAGATGGAATATTACAATATGTAAATTATAACCATTATATTTTGAAAACTAAGAATCCTATCTGAAATCCAATTATATATTCTTGAAGGGTTTTCAAAGTGCTGCAAAACTGCTTGTTTACTGTTCATGGACAACACTTTTAGTTTTCGAGATATAAGCAATAGGAACTTTAAAAAAGCGAAATTTTCAATCTTCTTCAACTTGACAGGGTGATTGCTCGATAAATAAAAAAACTTTGTATAAACAAATTATTGATCTAGAAATTGAATTTCCTATTGAATATGTTCTTACTTGCTATTTATATTTATCTTTCATCGTTTAGAAGATGTTTTGAGTGAATATAAGTAAATCGAAAACTCACTCAAAAACTTATATGCTAAAAATAGTTCAAAATGTTAACATCTTAAAATTATTTTTCTATATTTACAAATGATACCCTATTTCCAATAAAACAAATATAAATTGTTTGCATTTTTGTCTATTAGGTTCGGAGATATAAGCGTCCGAAGTATATTTATAATTTTCGTGGCGCTCAGATTTTAGCCGATTACTCCGACCATGTACGTTATTAAAGTCAAGAAAACATGATAAATCATATTGTACTATAGTATTAAAATGCTATTTTCTATAATGCAAATCACCAGCTTATCGCACAGTCTGGATTATAAGTGACAGTCTTCTTTTTCTCTCAGTACGATCATTGTGACGGAGAGGATATCATTAGCAAGCAAATGTACCTTTTATTTTCTTTCTGCACAGTACGTCATCAGAACCAACAAGAAAGATCAATCATGCTTAAAGCATTGATTATGAAACACTTTCCAACTTCAATGCAATTTTATTTAAAAAAGTCTAAAATGCAATACATTCCTCGGTAATATTTTAGAACTTATCACAATACTACATTAATTTATTATATTTGAAAACTTAAACCTTCATTGAAAAAAATGAACTTCATTCAAATGACGGCATTGAAATATAAATTGCCTGGTTCAAATATCTATAAAATGCGATACATTCCACGGTAATATTTTTAAAACTATCATAATACTACGATAATTTATTACATTTGCAAACTTCATCGAAAACAACTGAAATTAATTCAAATGACGTCATAGAAAAAATGACACGCTTGGATCTCTCTATAAAAACAGCATTTCATTATAACACACTTTCTCCCATTCATTTCATTCATCACAATACTATAATAATTTATTTTATTAAAAAATTAAGACCATGGAGCTACAACTAATTAAACTCTATGCTTAAAACTTCATCGAAAAAAATCGTCCTTCTTTTTATAAAATCACTTAATATTTCAAGAAAGAGTAAGCTAAAGAAATACAGCAATTCCACTACAACTCAGTCTACATATTTTGCGGTTTGCATTTTACATAAGTGAAAAATAGGCTTCGTTGTAGAAATAATCAAATTTGGATAATCATTTAAACTCAAATATATTGCATTTGCGTTGTTTCAGTATGTAGATGCACAGAATTTAAGCAAAAATAAAGTAGTTTTAGGACGGATACAACACTCAATATAAATTAACAAGAAAGATCAATCATACTTAAAGCATTGATTATGAAACACTTTCCAACTTCAATGCAATTTTATTTAAACATGTCTAAAATGCAATACATTCCTCGGTAATATTTTAAAACTTATCACAATACTACATTAATTTATTATATTTGAAACCTTAAACCTTCATCGAAAAAAATTAACTTCATTCAAATGACGGCATTAAAATATAAATTGCCTGGTTTAAACATCTCTAAAATGTGATACATTCCTCGGTAATAATTTTAGAATTATCATAATACTACGATAATTTATTATATTTGAAAACTTCATCCAAAACAACTGAAATCCATTCAAATGACGTCATAGAAAAAATAACACACCTGGCTCTCTCTATAAAAGCAACATTTCATTCATAAATAATTCCCCCATTCATGTCATTCATCACAATACTATAATAATTTATATTATTTAATTAAAAATTAAGACCATGGAGCTACAAGTAAGTAAAACTCTATGCGTAAAACTTCATCGAAAATTATCGTCCTTCTCTTTCTAAAATCAATGAATATTTCATTCATATCAGCCATGCAGACTCCATGGACTAAATGATTTTGTGTTAAAGAATTACAGCGATTCTAATACAACTCATTCTACATATTTTGCTGTTTACATTTTACATAGGTGAAAAATAGGCTTAATAGTAGAAATAATCAAATTTGTATGAGCATTTAAACTGAAATATATTGTCATTGCGTTGTTAAAGTATGTAGATGCACAGAATTTAGGCCAAAATAAAGTAGTTTTAGGATGGATACAACACTCAATATGAATTAGAAAGAACTTTAAAAATCACGATTTTGAGACAAGATGGATGCCATATATCATTTTGAAGTGGGTCATGTGATCGTTTCATATCATGGACACGTGATCGCTTCATATAAGGGGTGTTATTATTATTTTAATTTTTATTTAAAAAACTACTGAATATATTTCGCTGAATTTTTTTTTATATATTTTATGGAACAATTTGAATATTGCCTAAAATTTTCGAAGCAATTTGTGAATTTTAAATGCGCTTAAAAAATGCTTGAAAAATTAGGTCCCATAGGGCTCAATGTATTGCATTTTTTCAACCCGGGTTCAATCCAAAACTAATTGGGTGATATTATTCATTTATATTCCCATTGGTCCTACAGACCGTCTGAACAACATACTAAAATTTCATTTTGATTAAGTCATTTTTACGGCAGTTATCGTGCTAACGGACAGACAGACAGACAGACAGACAGAATGAACAAAGTCATAAACACTTTTCAACTTTGTTGTAAAGTGTTAAAAAGAACTTAAAAACTCACGATTTTGAAACAAGATGGATGCCATATATCATTTTGAAGTGGGTCATGTGATATTTTCATATCATGGTCACGTGATCCTTTCATATAAGAGGTGTAATTATTATTTTAATTTTTATTTAAAAAACTACTGAATATATTTCGCTGAATTTTTTTTATATATTTTATGGAACAATTTGAATATTAACTAAAATTTTCGAAGCAATTTGTGAATTTTAAATCCGCTTAAAAAATGTTTGAAAAATTAGGTCCCATAGGGCTCAATGTATTTCATTTTTTCAACCCGGGTTCAATCCAAAACTAATTATGTGATATTATTCATTTATATTCCCATAGGTCCTACAGACCGTCTGAACAACATACTAAAATTTCATTTTGATTAAGTCATTTTTGCGGCAGTTATCGTGCTAACGGACAGACAGACAGAATGAACAAAGTCATAAACACTTTTCAACTTTGTTGTAAAGTGTTAAAAATTAATCTCTCATATTTCTTGTTTCATTTTTCCCATTCTGTTAATTTTTGCAACAATTTTTTAACACTTTACAGCAACGTTGAAAAGTGTTTATGACTTTGTTCATTTTCATTCTGTCTGTCTGTCTGTCTGTCTGTCTGTCTGCCCGTTAGCACGATAACTGCCGTAAAAATGGCTTTATTAAAATGAAATTTTAGTATGTTGTTCAGACGGTCTGTAGGACTTATGGGAATATAAATGAATAATATCACCCAATTCGTTTTGGATTGAACCCGGGTTGAAAAAATGAAATACATTGAGCCCTATGGGACCTAATTTTTCAAACATTTTTTAAGCGGATTTAAAATTCACAAATTGCTTCGAAAATTTTAGATAATATTCAAATTGTTCCATAAAATATATAAAAAAGAATTCAGCGAAATATATTCAGTAGTTTTTTAAATAAAAATTAAAATAATAATTACACTTCTTATATAAAGCAATCACGTGACCATGATATAAAAATATCACATGACCCACTTCAAAATGATATATGGCATCCATCTTGTCTCAAAATCGTGATTTTTTACGTTCTTTTTAATTCATATTGAGTGTTGTATCCGTCCTAAAACCACTTTATTTTTGGTTAAATTCTGTACATCTACATACTGAAACAACGCAATTACAATATATTTTAGTTTAAATGCTCATCCAAATTTGATTATTTCTTCAACGTAGCCTATTTTTCACCTATGTAAAATGTAATCAGCAAAATATGTAGAATGAGTTGTATAATGTACGTTGTATGAGTTGTATAATGAGTTGTATAATGTATTGCTGTATTTCTTTAACACAGAATTATTTAGTCCATGGAGTCTGGATAGCTGATATGAATAAAATAGACTTTGATTTTACAAAGAGAATGACGATTTTTTTCGCATAGAGTTTAATTACTTGTAGCTCCATGGTCTTAATTATTAAATAAAATAAATTATTATAGTATTGTTATGAATGAAATGAATGTGGAAAAGTTATGAATGAAATGCTGTTTTTATAGAGAGATCCAGGCGTGTTATTTTTTCTATGACGTCATTTGTATGAATTTCAGTTGTTTTCGATGAAGTTTTCAAATATAATAAATTTTCGCAGTATTATGACAGTTTTAAAAATATTACCGAGGAATGTATCGCATTTTAGAGATATTTAAACCAGGCAATTTATATTTCAATGCCGTCATTTGAATGAAGTTCATTTTTTTCAATGAAGATTTAAGTTTTAAATATAATAAATTAATATAGTATTGTGATAAGTTTTAAAATATTACCGAGGAATGAATTGCATTTTAGACTTGTTTAAATAAAATTGTATTGAAGTTGGAAAGTGTTTCATAATCAATGCTTTAAGCATGATTGATCTTTCTTGTTCTTTCTGTGAGAAATTCCCCACGACTTAGCATGACTGTTTCTGGTGGTTTAATTTTGTTACAAAAGTAGAAACATTTTAAACTAAAATTTAAATTTAAATTAGTCCGAATATTGTTTGAAAAGTAATTTCTTTTTCTGGTTGATATTATAAAATTTCCATCGTGAAAAAAAATTATTAATAAAAATATTAAAACTTCTGCATGCATTTATGAATTCTGTGCATATTTATTATTTGTAAATTATATCCCGTCATACTTTTTGAATAGAATTAATTATTACAACGGCTTTAAAAGTTAATAAATCCCTGAAAAATATTCGAAAAGGTAAAATTTTCGAAGGCTTTCACTTTTCATGTATTAAGTAAAATTGTTTAATATTGTTTGAAATTAAAATAATTAAAAATTTTCGAATGATGTAATTAGAAGTGTAAAAGATACTGCTTTTAGCTGCTATGTTCCGTTTTCGATCATTTTTCCCTCATCATTTGATGGTGAAAAAGGATTAGCTTGTTATTTATAATACTCGAAAAACAATATTTTAAAATGAAATGTTAGATTAACTTATATATATTATATTTCTTTTTTACTTACACATAAATATTGACTTATTTTGCTTTATTTCACTTGAATGTGGAAAAAAATTGATCTTCACATAAATTAATAACAAAAATCAATTCTTAACAATGATGATTACGAAATTCGAATCTGTGTGGGTGTGAAATATTTGAACAATTTACAAGCCGACAATTAAGCGACCTAATTTATGTCCAGTCACAGACTTAATTACCTAAATTGTTGTCAAGAATGACCTCATTTATTCACTGACGTTCGACAGAAGAGGAAATTGTGGAATTTTTCCAAATTGGCTTGTATCTTGTGCGTAATTAGGAAAACTTTATCAACAGTATAAAATGTAAGCGTTTAATTATACTACAGTAACAAAGCCTGCTATTTGTTCGTTGTTATCGTTTTAACTGAACGATTTATAGGTAACCAGTAACGGAAAAGGTATTTATTTTCCACTTGGAGTACTATAAAATGCTAATAATCATTATAATTAAGATCTGTTATTTTCTTTATTTATGATGGTATTCAGTATAGTTAAAAGTTGCTATTCACTGTAATTAAAATCTGCTATTTACTGTAATTAGAAGCTGTTTTTCACTGTATTAAGGAACTGATAGTCCAGAACTGAAGAATCCCACTTTTCCATCCTCTTACATTCAAAACGACACCTGAACGAATCTCCCTCTGTTAATAATCACGAAACTGGGCATTCCCAAATCTTGGAATGGTCCCAAGCAGCATTGGTAGACCAGTTTCGCATGTATGCATTTTCAGATATTTTCTTTGATTTATAGAACGGATGTCTACTTTACGTTGTTCAAGCTCACTTTTTGTCATAAGAAAAGAATTTTCAATTTTATGGGTAATATAGATACATGTCAATTTCAACCTTTTATACACAGTATCTAAAGCTAGAAATAGTATAACGATTGCAGATGTTTTTCGTTCTTCCGCCCGACCTACCCGAATATGTAAGGTATATGTTTGGACTGTCGAGACGGTACCACCAACTGATACCGGAACCCAGTGAGAGCGACATTCACATGGATCTTACCCCCCATTCCCTGCCACCAACATCTCAGAAGGACTTTCGTACCCACAGATTTAATGTGCCTGTACTCCACATGCACGTGGAAAGTTTTGTGCAGAACGGGGAATCGAAATTGAGGCCTCCGACTGCAATCCCCGTACCTTAATCACTGGGCTAGGTGATAGCAGATATCAGCATCCGGGAACCGGTAGGTGTTTTTCAGCGTTTTTCAGCACCGAATAGCCAATAATTAATATTTCAGCAAGAAAACTAACTGTGCCGCAATTTTGCGAATATCTTTGTCGTTTATACCACTTAGCCGACTTCAAATTACAAAGAGATTGATCTCAAGTCGCCCGCCATGACCAATCCTTACAGAACCTACCCATCTTGTAATTTGAATATACTGCGTCGTTAGATTGACTTCATCGATCACCACAAAGGTTCGCAAAGCTTATGGTATATACCAAGTTCTCTTGTCTTTCGACTTACCGTTTATTTTGCTTAAGAGTATCAAAAAGTAGGAGACCATACTACGGAAACTGGTATCTGCAATGGGGCACAGTCCATAGCTTTGGCGCGTTATGCAACTGACTCATTCTGAAGCTTTAACGTTTTATTCAATCGATTTGATAAAATCAATATCATTCCTTCCATTAGTGTAAAAGTTTTAAAAGACTGCATCGATAGAAATGTTTTCTTCTGCTATCGCATTGCCGATAATTACGTTAATGTTTAAAGCGAGAATCTAATTTCAAGACTCTTATCTCTAAAGCGTGTTTCGTGTATTAAATTACGCTAATTTGCGGTGCCATTCATCGTAACAGAAAAAGAAAGAAGTATCTCCGAACCTATACTTATAAATTTCAAACTGATATTTTAAAGCTAATAACATTCTTAACTGAACTGATTAAAAGCACTTACTAAACACCTCATACCCATTTGATAATCGTAGGAATGCATAAATATTCGGGGGAATAACTCAGGAATCCGAGCAGCTAAAAAGCTCAAATTTAGCATATCGTTGTCTTTTATGGTATTTATTAATGTTTTAGATTTTGAACGTCCAGTCCATCCTGGGTCTGTCACAAGAAGATATACATTTCTCAGAATAAATTAAGAACTGGAGCAGCTAGAAAACTCAAATTTAGCATACTGTTGTATTTGGTGGCATGTTTTAATATTTTGGATTTTGAACGTCCGTCTGTCATAGGAAGATATAAGTTTTTTCAGAATAAATCAAGAACTAGAGCAGCTAGAAAGCTCAAATTTGGCATACCGTTGTATTTCGTGGTATGTTTTAATGTATTAGATTTTGAACGTCCAGTCCATCCTGGATCTGTCATAGGGAGATATATGTTTTTTCAGAATAAATCAAGAACTGGAGCAGCTAGGAAGCTCAAATTTGGCATACTGTTGTATTTGGTGGTATGTTTTAATATTTTGGATTTTGAACGACCAGTCCATCGTGAGTCTGTCATAGGAAGATATACGTTTTTTTAGAATAAATCAAGAACTGGAGCAGCTAGAAAGCTCAAATATGGCATATCGTTGCATTTCGTGGTATGTTTCAATGTTTTGTATTTTGAACATCCAGTCCATCCAGAATCTATCATAGCATGATATATGTTTTTGCAGAATAAATCAAGAACTAGAGCAGCTAGAATGCTCAAATTTGGCATACTGTTGTATTTGGTGGTATGTTTTAATATTTTGGATTTTAAACGTCCAGTCCATCGTGAGTCTGTCATAGGAAGATATACGTTTTTATTTTCAGAATAAATCAAGGACTGGAGTAGGTAGAAAACTCAAATTTGGCCTACCGTTGCATTTCGTGGTATGTTTTAATAGTTTGGATTTTGAACGTCCAGCCCATCCTGAGTCTGTCATATTAAGGTACACGTTTTTTCAGAATAAATCAAGAACTGGAGCAGCTAGAAAGTTCAAATTAGGCATATTGTTGCCTTTCGTCGTATATTTTAATTCTTTAGATTTTGAACCCTATCGATCCAGACCACCCATGGTTCTCCATAGGATAGCACATGACTTTGAAAATTACTCAAGAACCAGAGCAGCTAGAAAGTTCAAATTAAGTACTCTTTATCTTTCGTGATATACTGTATTCTGTTGGATTTTGAACATGGGCTGTCCAGTCCGCCCATGGTCTACCGCAGGAATGGCTTGGGGGAAATTCCACAGGCCAGAAATCAAGTTTTAAGAATCCACACACATATTTGTTTTGAAATACACTAAAAATAGAAAACAAAAAGTAGAAACTCCTTGTTTACTAGCTTTGATCCCTGATTTTATGTCTCCTCAAATTACTTTTTCACATCCGCCACTGGAACTGATTCTTGTATTCTGAAACAAATCTCCAATCCAGAGGTACGTCGGAACAATAATTGAACTCACAATACACTCAATTTGTTGCATATTATATACTTAATTTTTATATACTCAATTTGTATATACTCAATTTATATATACTCAATTTGTTACATATCATATACTTAATTTGTATATACTCAATTTGTATATACTCAATATGTTGTATACTATATACTCAATTTATATAAACTCAATTTGTATATACTCAATTTATATATACTCAATTTGTATATACTCAATTTATATATACTCAATTTGTTACATATTATATACTTAATTTGTATATACTCAATTTGTATATACTCAATTTATATATACTCAATTTGTTATATACTATATACTCAATTTATATATACTCAATTTGTATATACTCAATTTATATATACTCAATTTGTATATGCTCAATTTATATATACTCAATTTGTTACATATTATATACTTAATTTGTATATACTCAATTTGTATATACTCAATTTATATATACTAAATTTGTTGCATATTATATACTCAATTTATATATACTCAATTTGTACATATTCAATTTGTATAAAATCAATTTATATATACTCAATTCACATATACTCAATTTGTATATACTCAATTTGCATATACTCAATTTATATATACTCAATTTGTACACACTCAATTTGTATATACTCAGTTTGTTGCATATAATATACTCAATTTACATATACTCAATTTGTATATACTATAATATACATATTATATATACTCAATTTATATATACTCAATTTGTATGTACTTAATTTGTATATACTCAATTTATATATACTCAATTTGTATATACTCAATTTATATATACTCAATTTATATATACTCAATTTGTATATACTCAATTTGTATATACTCAATTTGCATATACTCAATTCATATATACTCAATTTGTACACACTCAATTTGTATATACTCAGTTTGTTGCATATTATATTCTCAATTTATATATACTCAATTTGTATATACTATAATATACATATTATATATACTCAATTTATATATACTCAATTTGTATATATTATAATATACATATTATATATACTCAATTTATATATACTCAATTTGTATATACTCAATTTATATATACTCAATTTATATATACTCAATTTGTTGCATACTATATATTCAATTTATATATACTCAGTTTGTTGCATACTATATACTCAATTTATATATACCCTATTTGTTGCATATTATGAATATGAAAGCTTTTGGTAAGACATATTCTCACATAATTTGAGAATGTTTTTACATGTGTTCATGAAAAAAACCCGCGCAGCTCCAGTTTGATGGAACCGAAATGGTTTTGCGGGAATAACAATTCAGAAGCTTCTTCTGATTAACAAGACGGTTAATCGGAAACTATAAAATATTTCTTTTATATAAATATAGATTTAGAAATAAAGTTCCTCATGCATATTTTGTCCTTCATTATTTATATCTATTTTTAGAATTTCCAAGATATTTCGAGTGAAAGTAGAAAAAATGAAAAATAAACTCGTTCAAACAGTTACATTTTAAGATTCTTTTTTTCTTTTTTACAAAAAATAGAACTCGATCCAGAATTCAGTAATATGCACTTATAGGGCTTTCCAAGAACTACAAATTTTTGCTTATTGTTCAAAACTAGCTCTTTTAGTTTTGAAGATATAAGCAATACAATCTTGAAAAACGAAAAATTTTCAATTTTCTTCAACTTGATAAGACGATTACTCGAATAAGAGCTCATACTCATATAAGAGCTCTCATATAAGAGATTACTCATATAAGAGTTATTTTAAATAATAAATATGAATTTTAATACTTAATATTCTAGTACGCATTTTTGTCGTTTACTATTTATATCTATCTTTTACAGTTCACTATATTTTCGAGTGAAAGTTGAAAAAATGAAAGAAACACTCGTTCGGAGAACTACTTTTTAAAGATTTTTCGAAAAAAATGTTCAAAATATTAAAAAATTGAAATTATTTTTATATATTCTTAATCTGGACCCTATTTCCGACAAAACAAAACAAAAATATTTACATTTTCATCTATTAGGTTCGGGGTATAAACGTCCAAAGTGTTTACATTTTTCTTAAAGTGTTTAAATTTTACAACCAGCAAAGTGTTTGCATTTTTCTTCGCTCCGTTTTTCCGCCAAAGAAACCCCAACCATAAGTGTTGTTCACTTCAAAATCGGATGCGTATTTAGCATTAAATTGACTACGGGATATTTTAAAATCCCCTTTAAATATTCGACTCTAAAAATATATTGCAAGCGCTTACCTGACGAAAAATTATTCTTTTACATTGATATGTACTGTCAAACAAGCAAATCCGTAAATAAAAAATCGAATGTGAGCAGCACATGACTTTCCCTGCAGACTTATATTAACGTTCTCTTTATTTTAATTAAATTTATTTCACTTTTAATTCAATTTTCGTTCTCATTCAGTTCTAAAATATCTCGAGAACGGCTAGTCCTAGTGTAATGGGGTTGGTCATATTCTTTTCGTCCTTAAAAATTACGTATTAAATGAGCATTTAATGGATATATTTGAGTATACCTACTTCTTTAGTTTAGATTTTGACAATTTTTGCGGGCCATTTTGCAAAAAAAGGCAGGTCATTTTTTTCCGAATAGTACCAAAATCTAATCAGCACCAGGGTAATCCACAAGTGACTCATCTACCGAATTTTATGAAATTCGGTCTATTAGTTTTTCAGTTAGAGTGGATACAAGCTTCTGCTGGCCATTTCGCAAAAAATGCGGGTTCTTTTATCCCAAATCGTACCCAAAACTAATCAGCTCCAAAATCGCTCACAAGTGACTTACCTAGCAAATTTTGTGAAATTCGGTCCATTAGTTTTTTAGTTAGAGTGGATACAAAATCTGCACAGACAGACAGACAGACAGACACACAGACACACACACACAGACGTCACGCTAAAAATGGTTTTCTCGTATTCTAAAGGTCTCGAAACGTTTAGATCCGTCGAATACTCGAGTTGTGATTTTCGGCATGATTCCAATACTGCTATACATTACCATATATTGCAGGGAAAGTGAAAAACACACATGACAAACGGGAATAGCAGCATTAATTTTTACCACAAAACATGATATCACAAAGAATGATAAACAGGCATCAAAATTCAATGACGAACACATTTAACAAGTGTGGGACTTCCGCTAAATCCATAAACTCTTTGTTAAACAAAACATCCAATTCATCATCTGCCGTGAAAAATGATCGTTCTATCAAAATTGAACAAAACTAAAGAAAGAATATCATTTGAGTAAATATATCTTTCTAAAACCGTTTCTTGTAGGCTGTGTCTCGGAAGTGAATTTTGATAAATTATTTTTCCATTGTTTTGTATAATATCTCGCTTGATATCAAATTCAGAATCACTTTTATATTATTACCTGAGCTTAACTGAAGCATGGAATGGAATATAGAAAATAATCTCAGCGTTTTCTTCATAAATGCCGCTATGAATCCAGTGCTGTTTTGTTTTGTTTTTTACATATACGTAGATATATCTAGTAGAATATTTTTAGTAATATTTGGTATTTGGCATGTCTCGTTTATGGATCTTAGCTAAAGCGCGATTGATGAAACACTGAATACTGGCTCTTTGAAAAAAGCAAGCCTTAGCTTACGGTGTATTATTGTTACTTATTTATCATTATTATAACTATTATTATTATTGTTGTTGTTGTTGCTATTGTTGTTGTTGTGTATAATTTTTTATAATTATTTAATTGCTGCTCAAAAATAAATAAACACTTTCAATAAAAAAACAATATGTAAAAAAACACTCTTGTCTACCACCAATCTCCGGTTAGCCATATCCTACAAATTACAGTTATAATTCCTTCTAACTCGAAATAGACCCTACATTACCTTCTAACTTGAAGTGAACCCTACATTACTCTCCACTGCCGCTGATTGGAGGAAATATTTTTAAACTTCAATCCAAAAAGTTCTAGATCCCTTGCTTTAAAGACATCGCACTGAGGAGCATCCAATGAGAGCAAGAAGGGCGTATCTGAACTCCAGGCAAATGATGCGGCGACAAGGAAAAAATCAACGTATATATCAGAAATGATTATTCAAAAGAGATGAGAGAGAGTCGTGATAATATTGCAAATGATTATTCAAAAGCGATGAGAGAAAATCATATTTTAAAAAGAATGATATTATCCAAAAAAGCGAAAGACATTTTTAATTTTCCTGTAGGGATGCTGCAGACCTTTTTATGCTATTGATCATGGTTACTTTATCATAGATAACCCTAACCGGTACACTCATGGCCCTTTCCTTACAAAGTTATTGGGGTACTTAAGGACTTTCCGAATAACCCTATATAAAAACTAAGCGACTGCAATTATTTCAAAGGCATTATAAAACCCCTTCATCAGGTCAAAAATAATGCTTACTAATCGAAAGATTAAATATAATTGTCAAAAAATGCAAATGAAAAATTTCGCGTACGGTTTACTATTTAATTTCATTATTTTTATGTAATTCTAACAACTTAAATACGCTTAATCATTCTATTAGTAAGTGCTGCTTTTTATAAAACCTGATGAAAGAGACTCTGATGCCCTTGAAACAAGTGTAGCCATATAGTTTTATATGTCTTCTTCTATCGAGACAATGAAAGGAATTTGTATTCATTGTACCTACTAATAAAAAAATAAACACTCAAGCATCATTAATATTTACTGATACAAAGAATGCCAAGCCGAAATAAAATTTCTCAGGCAGATTTATTTATCGATGTTCGGTTTCCGTTCAAGGCATATATTGAAGGCTTTGTTGAAATGAACATAGGCTTTGTTGAAATGAACATCCAATTTATCATATCAGATTGAAAATGATCCTCGCTAAGCAAAATATAAGAGATTAGAGTGATATCATTTCAGTAAATTTGTGGATCAATAAGTAAAATACACTTTGTGCGAAAGATGAGGAAAGCTTCAGCAACGTATATAAGCACAAATAAAGGGATAGTGCAGCATACAGCTGTTTCGAGAATACTTTTTTGGATCTCCTTTGTCAGTGCAAAAGCACCAACAAACCTGAAGTCCAAAAGATAATGAGTGCAAAGGTAGTCGTAGTGTCGTACAAGACAGAGCACCAGGCGCGAAGCGCCTTTAATCTCCAGTTTCAATATGTGGTTCTTATCGTCAAACTGTGACATTAATTCAGTGACCCTAATTGGAGGTTCGAGGTTTTTATTTACTACTTTTTATTATTTGTCCTAGCTCCTAGTGTGGCAGTTTGTTGCACATTTAGAGTTTAAGCAGTTTGGGGGGTTGATGCAGATCTAAGGGTTACCTAGCGTTTTGGCAGTTTAGAGTTTAGAATATATATATATATATATATTTTATAAAATAATAGTCGCGAGTTTTATTTAAAACTCAGATGTTTGAGGTGGGATCTTTTAATTCCGATTATCGATGTTTAGAACAGCGCGGGGTCTCTTACGAGATTTGGCCTTGCGATGATCATAGTCATGCAGATTGAATAACAGTTCGTTTGGAACGGATGGCAAATTTCTGTAAAATTTAAGCGCTAGCTTTTTACTTTGGGCTCTAACAGTTTTTATTTTGAAGTCATTCCTAATTACCGAGTTTCTTAAGTACCTGGGAGCTTTCCTGATAATCCGTAGGATTTTGTTTTGTTTTGTCTCTAGGAGGTCTATTGTAGTTTTACAGGCATATCCCCATACGGGTGCTGCATACAGCATTCCCGGGCGGATGACCGATTTATAAATTAGGAGTTTATTTTGATAACTTAGATTTCCGTTTCCTATCATTGGATATAAGGCTCCTGTGGCCATATACGCTTTTTTGATTAAGTTCGTTACGTGCTGTTTCCAGGTTAGGTGGGAATCTATCGTTACACCTAGGTATTTAGTAGATTTTTCCGCTTTCAGGGCATGGTTGTTTATGTACAGAGGCGGCGGAGGTTTACGTTTTCTAGAGAAATAAATCCAATGACATTTATTGGGGTTTAATTTTATTCGCCATCTTTCCAGCCAAGTTTGGAGTATGTCTAAGTGTTGTTGTAGCTGTCTGTGCATTACTGAGACATAGGGGTGTTTTGCAAGTATCGCACTGTCGTCTGCATAGAGTGCCAGCTCTGTGTTTGGAGTCCTAGGGATGTCGTTCAGGTATATGTTAAAGAGTGTCGGGCCCAGGATAGAACCTTGCGGTACACTACTTTTAATGAGCTTGGGTGTAGATAAGTTACCTCCTACTCTGACTTGAAAGTGTCTGTTATTTAAGTATGAGATTAAAAGTTTGACAAGTGCGTCAGGGACTTTTAAAGTGATCAATTTGTACGCTAATCCACAGTGCCATACTTTATCAAAGGCTTTTTGTATGTCCAGAAAAATCGCAGCTGTGGGTGTCTTGTTATTGAGACCAGAAGATATGTACTCTACCACTCTCAGCAATTGATGAGTGGTGGAGTGCTTTGGCCGAAATCCAAACTGCTCCGGAATGATAATGTCATTCTCACTAAGGTGCGTGTTCAGTCTCTTAAGAATAATTTTCTCAGTAATTTTACTAAGTGTCGGTAGCAAGCTAATTGGTCTGTAGTTGGCTGGAATTGTGGCATCCTCACCAGGCTTATGGATTGTTATAATTATCGCTTCCTTCCATTCTTTGGGGAAATAGTTTAGTTTTAATATTTTATTTATTAAGATAGTCAAGTAACATATTACGTTTAAGGGTAGGTTTTTAACCGCAATATTTCTGATTTTGTCGTGCCCTGGGCTTTTACGGTTTTTGAGATTTTTAATAATTTCTACTATCTCCTGCGGGGTGGCTGGGTCAATCTCAGCCGTTACCGGGGAATTCCTGAAGTTATTTAAAGTTTGACTAACCATTCTTAGGGTGTCCTGACACATTAGATCGTGGTTTGGTTGGAATTGTTTTTCATAATGGCTTGCGAGCGCCTCGGCTTTTTCCTCGTCTGAGTACGCGATTTTAGCACCATCTATTAGTGGCGGGAGCTTAATTTGAGGTTTCCTGAGTCTTTTTGCGAATTGCCAAAGCGATACGTCTTCTGGGCTAAGGGATTCGATTAGTTCTTTATACTGTTGCTGCTTTTCTGCGACAATTTTTTCCCTGACTTTGCACGTGAGTCTGTTAAGCTCCCTTTTAAGGGCGGGGTCTCTGTTAGCCTGCCATGTCTTACGTATTCTATTTCTTTGCCTGACTAATTGTTTGACATGGTGGGAAAGTGTGGGCATTTTTGGAGACTCACGATGTGTTGTGGCAGAGGCAATTGCTCTCTTGATTTCTGTTGTGAGTGTGTGCGTGGCAGAGTCAATATCCGCCGTGCTCATTATGTTAGGTACTGCTAAGTGCGGCTCGAAGAGTGCTCTTTTGAATACTTCCCAGTTGACCCTCTCTTGTCCCAAAGAGGCTGGAAGAGGTGAGTGCAAAGGAAGATACAAAGGAGATTATATACCCAAGACTTGGATTAAAAGAGAGCCAATCAGACAGCAGCATAAAGAACAGTCCAGCCAATCTGAAACGATAAACAACACAAAAGATTGGCGTGCGCCAAGACACAACAGGAATATCCCGACAAGGCTAGTCAAATCCGAACAAGAATAAATGAAGTCCAATAAGACGAAAAATAGGTTAAGACGACACATAAGAGCCCCAAAGAAATAGAACGAAGAAAGGGGGGCAGAAATTTACAATGCACTCCGCCAGACGGCGGACAAAAATGGAGTATTGAACAAGTACTACATTTTTAGAGTACTGGACAAATAAATTACTAGAAAAATCTACATGCTGCATTCTCTCTCATAATCTATATGCTGCATTCTCTTCTAATCTATGCTACATTCTTTCTCATAATCTATATGCTGCATTCTCTTCTAATCTATTCTGGATTCTCTCTCATAATCTATATGCTGCATTCTCTCTCATAATCTATATGCTGCATTCTCTTCTAATCTATGCTGCATTCTCTCTCATTATCTATATGCTGCATTCTCTTCTAATCTATGCTGCATTCTCTCTCATAATCTATATGCTGCATTCTCTCTCATAATCTATATGCTGCATTCTCTCTCATAATCTATATGCTGCATTCTCTTCTAATCTATGCTGCATTTTCTCTCATAATCTATATGCTGCATTCTCTCTCATAATCTATATGCTGCATTCTCTTCTAATCTATGCTGCATTATCTCTTATAATCTATATGCTGCATTCTCTTTTAATCTATGCTACATTCTCTCGCATAATCTATATGCCGCATTCTCTCTCATAATCTATATGCTGCATTCTCTTCTAATATATGCTGCATTCTCTCTCATAATCTATATGCTGCATTCTCTCTCATAATCTATATGCTGCATTCTCTTTTAATCTATGCTGCACTCTCTCTCATAATCTATATGCTGCTCTATTCTGCATTCTCTCTCATAATATATATGCTGCATTCTCTCTCATAATCTATATGCTGCATTCTCTCTCATAATCTATGTGCTGCATTCTCTTTTAATCTATGCTGTATTCTCTCTCATAACCTATATGCTGCATTCTCTCTCATAATCTATATGCTGCATTCTCTCTCATAATCTATATGCTGCATTCTCTCTCATAATCTATGTGCTGCATTCTCTTCTAATCTATGCTGCATTCTCTCTCATAATCTATATGCTGCATTATCATTTTATTTGTGCTTATATACGTTGCTCAAGTTTATTTAAATTTATTGATGTTAAAAAGACATTTTCACTTATATTATCATAAAAGTAAATTTAGATAAATTATTTTACGATTGTTGTTTTGCCTTATATTTCGCTTGTATACGAAATTCAGATACATTTTTACATCATTACCTAAAAGATGGCGAGTGTAAAATGGTTAAATTAGACAAAAAATTGCAGTAAGAAAAAAGAAAATCATTTAAATTATGAGATTCCTTTCCGCATCCGGGTAACTCAATAGATAGAACTGTGGTCAGAGTTCATTTATACGGACTTTATGCCAACACTTGGACGATGTTGTTGGCTATAATGCATGAAATAAAAGTTGTGGATTGATCTTGTTAGCTATGATGTATGAAATAAAAATTTTGAATCTATAGTGTTATCTATGATGTACAAAATAAAAGTTGTGTGTAGATGTTTTAGGCAATGATGTTCGAAATAAAAGCAAATAATTTGTAAAGAAACTTGCTGTTCCAATCGGAAATCAAACCACGGATCTTCATATTCGCCAGCCGACGCTCTACCGTTGAGCAATTGGGATGGAATTGCAAGTTCTTACTGTCTCAGTAAACTCTGCATTCTCCTCCCGCTACTGTCAGATTGACGTGCAACTTTACAATATGACTGACCAACTCCTGTTATCTCCTGTTATTTTTACCGATTTGAAATCGGTGCCCAATATACCAGTCTACTGAGTCCGTACTAATCGTACTAGGGTCAGACCCCCAACGTCACTGCACTAATCTGCAGGGTTAATTCGTTCGGGCGCCATTATAAAGAACCTTGCTGCCTCATCAAACTCTAACTATAACAGTTTTAGTGGTCTAGCAGCATTGAGGAAGTTATTCCAGTTATAGTTAGGGTTCGATGTGCTGCCCCAACCAGCAACCGAGCCATGGATCTTCATACTGGCCAGCCGACTGAAACGGAACTGCAAGTTCTGATTGTCAAAGTGAACTATGCAAATTGTGAGACATGGCGAAGAAAAAGTAAACAGTGTAAAATAAATAATATGGTGTTAAAATTCATACAACTATTAAGGGGACGGTGGACGTTGAAATGAGCAAAAAGACTACAAAAAGTTTTTTTTTATAACATATAACATTATTTTACACATTTAACCTTTTGCTTGCGGGTGGAACAGCGTCCATCCCAAACGAAGAGCCTCCTCCCAAAAAGACAAGTATTTGACATACCCTATCCCAAACAGTTCGATCCCCCTTTGCAGGCATTGGTGTCCATAGAAATCGCCGACAAAAACATTGCACGTGCTGCAGCCTGCAGCAGGTGCAATGCAGCATTCAAAAGCGGATGCGAAATGGGAAAGAAATAGGGTATTTTATATTGTGCATGTGTAGTTTGGACATGCACAATATAAAATATCCTATCCACGACCCTACATAAAATATCCTAGTCACGAAATCATAACTTCGTTTTTGAAATGCTCATATCAAGTTGCTTTAGCCTTCTATATTTTGTACTTTGTGTTAACCTTGTACTTACGGGTGGGACAGCGTCCATCCCAAACGAAGAACTTCTCAAAAAGACAGGTAGTTGGCATACCCTATACCAAACAGTTCGATCCCCCTTTGATTACATTGGTGTCCATGGACGCCGATGTCTGAAAATGGAGATCGAACTGTTTGGGATAGGGTATGTCAAATACCTGTCTTTTTGGGAGGTTCTTCGTTTGGGATGGACGCTGTTCCACCCGCAAGCAAAAGGTTAAATGCATCTTTTTCGAAACGGAATTTTCAAAGGTTTTACATTTTTAAAATGCTCCATGCGTCTTGATTTTTGTTTGAGATGCATGAAATTTGGCAAGAAGACACCTTTCATACCTTTTAATGAAACTGGGTATGCATTTATAATTGGACTTTATTAAGGTAATTAAAAGTGCATAAGAACCTAATTAAATGATGAAAATTAAGTTTCAATGCAGGAAAATATTTTCAAAAAATGGACTTTCTAAGGGATTTAAAAATAAATACCCAAATTTGTTCATAATGTGTTTTTAAGTGATCATAATGCAAAATTAATCAAAAATGTAAACAAATGGCACGCAAGGAGCATTTTCAAATGTTTGTTAAAAAAAATAAATTTAAAAAAAAATACAAAATTATAACAAAATTGAAAAAAATTTAATGGTATTTTATATAGTAATGTTAAGAGGAATATTTATACAAATTTTCATGTTTCAAAGTCAATAAATAAATTAAAAAAAATTCAACGTCTACCGTCCCTTGAAGTCCATTGAATAAAATTAAATAATTTAATTGGTTTCTATAGAATTTTAAATGTCTTTAATAGCATTTCAAAATCAATCAATCCAAAGAACATCTGAAGCTTGTTTACTTAAAAGCTACTTTACATAAGATCGATCATTTACAAATCAAAGAGCATCCGAGTTTGGTTGTCTCAACAAGAAAAGAAATACTCTTTAAAATGCGAATAGAATAGTAATAAGCTTATCGTGATGCCACCCACAACCTGCCGTACCATTTCTGAGATTGCATCCTACATAGTTAAATGATAAAAAGCAGCGTTCGACAAATAAATAAAGTTACTTCTGTGCTATTGAAATTGGGTAGATCTGGAAGTTTAAATTCGCTCTTTGAATAGAAGTAGATTCACTGCATTTAGAGAATTTAGTTTCTTTCTTAAGCAAGGTATATACAGTCAATGTCAAAACTTTGGGCACTCGAGGAATTTCTAACTAGAACCCAGAAAATGCGAATTATTCTTTTAAAATATGCATGTTATGAAAAAGGATATCAGATAGCATATAAGTGAAAGTAATTACTAAAATAAAAAAATAATATAATTTAAGATTAAATTTTAAAATTACCATATATCAAAAGTATAGAAAACATTGCAAATATGATAATTTTTTTTTAAACCCAACGAAATGACATCATTGAACGAACAGTATATAACATAGTCTTCTGGGTAACTTCATTAAAATGCCGAAAACTATATATTTGTCTGGAAAGAAATACCCACTTTTATATCTTAATTTTTTGTATTAATAATGTTTTTTAGTCCTAAACACATCATTGTTATAAGAAAAGTGCAGGATGTTTTATTCTTCAGATCTGCTGTGAAGATAATTTTGTATGGCGAGAAGAAAGATTCTTAAACTTCTTTTTAGGAGCATTAACTTAAATATTTTAAAAGAATATTTTGAATAACAATGTCATTTAAAATACTATAGGAATTTGCACATGATTGTGAATTTTAGGTTTCTTTATACACTCATTGCCATAAAAATTTGCGCAGCAAGAAGGAGTTGTCAGAATGGAACGAAATTTTATACATGTGAGTGCAACGTTGATATAAGTAAGTGATTACAAAATCGAAGCAAAAAAATCATTTATTACAGGAAAAACTACAAATGAATGGAGTTTCTAGTACCCTGTTGGGCCACCTCTAGCGTGAATACACGATGCGATACGGGTAGGCATTGAGGCATACAAGTACCGTATGGTGTCCTGCGTCATCTCATTCCACAGTTGTTGTAAGCGCGCCTCTAGTTCGACCAAACTCGTAGCCTGTCCCACCAAGCGATCCCAGACTTGCTCAATCGGTGACAAATCTGGGGATCGGGCAGGCCAGTGAAGGGTGATAATGTGGCGAAGGCATTCCTGTGACACCCTTGCTGCGTGTGGCCGAGCATTGTCCTGTTAAAAAATGCCTCCTGAAAGCCCTGCCATGAGTGGCAATACATGTGACTGAAGGATGTCGCGAAAGTACCGTTGGGCTGTCATGGTTCCGTGGATCAATGTCAGAAATGACCGGGTGTCGTAAGCGATGGCACCCCATACCATCACACCAGCTGTGGGAGCGGTGTCCGCTGTAAAGCGAAGGCAGGATTGAGGCGTTCACCACGGGACCTCGACACACAGTACACGGTTGTCATCACTGCCCAAATTGAATCTCGATTCGTCGCTGAAGACGACCTAGTTCCATTCGGTTGCGATCCAATCCCGTCGAGCGCGACACCTCTCCAAACGAAGGTGACGGTGGGTGGGTGTCATTGTCAGCACACATAATGGGCGCCGCAATACCAAATGTCTAATCATATGCTTATCTGTCTGACACGTACCTTCAGACCAAGTTTTGTTACGATCCCACAATTACTTCTTGGTGAGCAAATTTTCATGGCTATGAGTGCATATTCCGAAACAAAGAAGGGATATACTGCTAGTTATGTTACATGTAAAAAGGGAACATGCCACTAATTTGCACCCTTGTTATAATTAGAATGCTATTATACTCATATCACAATAGTTGAATATTGCGACATGATTCTACAAAAAGCCTTCAGAATTAAAGATAGGTTCAAGATCTAACGGTTCAAAGCAAAAGAAATAATGGACTTCAAAAATTTTATGTCTAAAACTTAATAACAAGGTCCTTGTCTTAGTACAGACAGTTATAGGGATAATTCGCCTAAGAAGAAATAGATTTACTTTTGAATCTCCAAATTTCATCAATTTGAAATTAAAAGAAATGAGTATCATCAGGTACAGTGCACACACAGCTTGCATCAATGGAATTGCTACTAAAACTTTCAATTTGCGGAAGACACAAGTAGCCCTTTAAGAGTCCCATAAAAAAGTTTCTGAGGGAGAAATTGCCAATTACCTGAATGAAAATAGAAGATTTGCAAAAGAGTGCAAAATACATACTATATGACAAGAAAAGTTTTGGAACGAAAGTGTTTTCACTTCCTACCATAGATACTGAAAGAGAAGACCAGTAGTCTACTTTCTCATAGTTAAAAATTTGAATTTTTTCTGTTTACGTTTCTGTACACTTAATATTATTTTTCTTTCATCTATATACAGTCGAACCTGTTCAGTTTCCGTCTCACACAGAGGAAATAACATATATTTCCAATATTTTGGGACAAGACTTAAAATATCTTTTCGCTTATTTCGCTATTCCGTTTCCTGCAGGTTTCATTTCAAACAGATTCATATGCTCGAATGACATGAGTTCTTTATAATTGTTTACACTTTTTAAAAATTTGCATATACGTAGAGTAAAAGACATTCATATTTGTAAGCTTATTTACTTAGCTAAAGAATTTGTTTGTCATGCTCATAGAAAAAAGCATATTTGTACTATCGGGTTGGGATATTACAAACGTATTTAGTAATGTTCTACCGTTTATATTAAATAGTTTCAAAGAGCTGCATTTTTTTTAATTTTTTATAGTATTATTTCTATGAAGAATGATTGTAATAGTAGATAGACATTGCAAAAAATAGGCAGTTGGAAATATATGTCTTTATGTATGCCAAAGGTATTAAAACGTCATCTAAATTAGCTGAATTCATTATATGAATTACTAAATATGAAAGGGGCAGAAATCAAGTTTTCTGAATTTTATAAAAAGAGGAATAAAACGTTTCAGAATCGCATTAAGACTGATATAATGAAAAAATTGTCATAATCATTTTCAGAGCATTTTACTCATAGGTTTACTTACACTACATTAATAATAATTTTAATACTTCTAAATTTTGATAACATTTTAAATGTGTTCCTTTTAA
The DNA here is from genome assembly GCA_951213105.1 of Amaurobius ferox. Lineage (NCBI taxonomy): Eukaryota > Metazoa > Arthropoda > Arachnida > Araneae > Amaurobiidae > Amaurobius > Amaurobius ferox. The sequence continues at coordinate 137,196,832 of OX578134.1, forward strand.
CACTGAATTCACTATTTTTATTACTCTAAAATTTAAATTTCGAATGACAAGATATAACTTATCTGATTATTTTATTGTACAACTAGTAGTTATGCCTGTTAAAGAGACGGAAACTAATACTCTTAAACATAAGTTGCATATTTATTTTGATAAATTTTATTTTATTTAACAATGTATGACGCTTAATGTCCATATTAGTTGCCTAAACAGAAAATCTGGATATGTTATATTCTGTACTGTGGTTGATTCTATCAGTGCCCAAAGATTCATCCTTCTAGATCATCGGAGGAAGGGACTTCTGAAATGTCTTGAAAAACTTTTTCGAGGAACTGTCCATTTTGTCCCCCCCCCCCCCTGTGAAAAAATCGAAAATCTAGATCCGTTTGATTCTATCCCGGGGTTGATTCTACAAATGTGCATTGATTTAGGCTTCTAAATCATCGGGGAAGAGTCTGAAAATACGTTCCGAAACCCCTTTTCCCAACCCCCCTGTAAATCAAAAATTCGGCTCCTCTAAATTTTGTCCCATACTCAATACTATAAGTGAGCACAGTTTAAACTTTCTTCACCGTAGAGGTTTCTGGTGGTTCTAAATAAACTTTTAAAAAAATCTACCGGCGATTTTCATGGACGCCAATGTCTGCAAAGGGGGATCGAACTGTTTGGGATAGCGTATGTCAAATATCTGTCGTTTTGGGAGGTTCTTCGTTTGGAATGGACGCTGTCCCACCCGTAAGCAAAAGGTTAAATGCATTTTTTTCGAAACGGAATTTTCAAGGGTTTAACATTTTTAAAATGCTCCATGCGTCTTAATTTTTGTTTGAGATGCATGAAATTTGGTAAGAAGACACCTTTCATATTTTTTAATGAAACTGGGTATGCATTTTAGAATTGAACTTTATTAAAGTAATTAAAAGTTAATAATAACCCAATTAAATGATGAAAATTAAGTTTTAATGCAGAAAAATATTTTTAAAAAATTAACTTTCTAAAGGATTTAAAAATGAATACCCAAATTTGTTCATAATGTGTTTTTGAGTGATCATAATGTAAAATTAATCAAAACTGTGAACAAATGGCGCGCAAGGAGCATTTTCAAATTTTCATTAAAAAAAATTAAATTAAAAAAAATATACAAAATTATAACAAAATTGAAAAAATTGAATGGTATTTAATATAGTAATGTTAAGAAGAATATTTATACAAATTTTCATGTTTCTGAGTCAGAAAATAAATAAAAAAAATTTCAACGTCCACCGTCCCCTTAATGAAACACTTGTAACAAACAAAGAACGGAATAATCATCCAATGACGAAGTGCCACACGGAAGTGAAAACTAAAATGGAACTTTAATAAATCATATTGTCGATTTTCTGAAAGCTATTTCAGAACTTCAAGAATTTTCAGTATATCAAGTAGATTCTGAAATGCTAGAAATATTAATCAATTCACGATTTTTCACTGCGAAAGCCGCAGCATTGGTAAGACATATGTCCAGAAAACCATGTTGGATTATTTTAAAAGTTCATCTCAATAAAAATAGTGTTTCTTATTTAGTTATTTATTTTATGGTAAGCAGTGATACGTATTTAGTCGTAATTCAATTTATCTATGTTCCTGAGGTATAGTAATAAGCTAACACTCAAGTATATGGAGTACGAATATACTCTTGTGGTCGCAGTATACAAAAATGCAAGTGTATACATACATACGTAGAATAATTAAATTAGCTATTACAGTATAATATAATATTAATCAAGTGCATCTAAATACAAGTTTCAGAATTTTCAAAGTCTGATGTATAGGTGAGGAATTATATGTAGACCATCCGCATATATATTGCCAGCAAAACCTTAAACTTCACTGTTCCTGAAATAATCTACATGAAACGGAAACGTTGACGGAAAATTCTTCCGGTTCCATAAAATTCGTTTAAGGCAGATTTGACTGTATTCAGAAGTGTTATCAACAGTTGTTATTAAGTATATAGATATATACATTTAAACTCCATTAGACATTTCGAACCAGCAAATGGCTAATGGATCATGAATAATGCTGGAAATGGCTAATTAGAATATAAAATTTTAATCTAAATTTATTATTAAGATTATAATGTCAGCAATATAGCTTTAATTTTAAGAATAAATCTTAAATATGAAATTTTAGAGAAATGGAATTTTAAAAAACAACTTAATCTTACCGTAAACTCTCTAGATATTTTAGCTCTGATTCCAAGATTGATTTCTAGGTTTCCTAAATATTACTTGATCTCTATCTCACAGTACCACAAGAACAAAATGCAGAAATATGAAACATTTCTAAGAAATGGCTCCGAAATAGTTCGCTCAAAATTCTTATTTTATATCAAACTAGGGAAGAGAAAACGAAAAATATGTTTCGTAAGCATATTTCGCAGAAGTTATTCCCATATTTTTAATACAAGCATTAGAATGTCATTTTGGTAAAACGTTTTCGACTTATCCCGCTCCTGGAAGAAAAGTTATGCGGTGATATGAAAATTCAATTTTCAGGATATCCTTGGATTACGATGTGAAAATTCCAAAAGAAGAAATAGCGCCATTTTGCTGCTTCTGACCACAGTAGATGACAAAGGTTTTGGGATTCCAGCATGATAAGGAAAACAATCAGAATCTCGATATAAGGAAAAATCTGATATGGTCCCAAAACGTGTAGATCATCGAAAACTCGAGTTGCCATTTCTGGCACAATTCCAATACTTTCCCTATGCCATATATTGTAGGGAAAGTAACAAAAAATGTAAAACATGAAAACGGCTAAACACACAAAATTCGTTTCTATACCATCATGAGCATAGAAAAATATCATAAATTTTCTTAATTAACTCTACTGGTGTTTAATCAACCGTTCTTAAAATATTTTTATTTATATTTACAACAGACGATTTTTTAAAACTACATTTCATCATTGAATTAATTTATAATTTTTTACCTCATAGTAGTAACTCTGCTGCCGAATCACGTTTCAAATACCTAAATCTTTAATGGACTGTTCTTCAAATCAAACCATTGAAAAATAATGCTATAATTAATCGATTTTTAACTTAAAATGTCCGAAAACGCTGAAAATAAGGCAACAGTGATTGGAGATGAAATGTTCTTCCACACTCTACATTTTCCATATTGACAGAATTATAATATATTCGCAATTTTTAAGCTTAAATTCGAAATGATTTTTGATATTCAGAACTTTTATTACGTGTATAGGTATCACAAATGTCTAGTATTCCATATTGATCATAATATTTTGTACTTAATGGGGTGCTTATTTGCGATTATAAAATAGCCAGGTAATTGTGTTGAAACAGTTCTATAGAGTTATTTACGTAAAATTTATTTTATTTTCTGTTTTGCATTTATAAATATCAATAAAGTTTACATAGTTGACTGTAGTAACTTGACAAGAAAAATGCTCTTAGCTTAATAGTGGTGAAAATTGCAGCTTTAGATGTATAAATGCTTAGACATCAACTAGAAAATTTCATTGCAATATGACGATGCACAAATTTTCCTCACTATAATATTAGATGAATATAATTTTATAAAGAAATGACAAATGATTGTACATCAACTAACAGATTTCATTGTAATGTAGCTATGAAAAACTTTTTCTCGGTATAATATTGAAGTAATATCATTTTACAAAGAATTGACAAATGCTTGTGCATCAACTAAGATATTCCATTGCAATGTGGCTGTAAACAATTCATTATTCAAAGCTGCATTTTTCAGTCCACAAAGCATCTTTTTATTTAATAATCTAAATAAATTCATATGATTTTATTTCTAGAAGGTGATCATATGCATATCTTTTCAATTTCCTCAAAATGACTGTTTATGATACTTTTATTTAAATTGACAATAAAGTTCCAATTCCAGAAAATGTTTAATATTATGTGATAAAATCTTATATTCATATAGAAAGCTGCGTACGTAATAATTTCAATATGAATGCGGAATATTTTAAATTAAAATTATTCTTCAATGCTATTGCCCTTTCAATTTTTTTCCATAAGGATAAGTTCCAGAAATAAATTAATGATAATAAATTAAAATGTAAAAAAAAGATGTAACCCTAACATGTGCATTCAAGCGAAAGTAATTACTTAATATATACAATTTTATCAATAGATTTAATTAAGTGAAAATGCAGTTATTTTCATCATTTTTTAACGAAAATAATTCGTTACTTTGAATTATAAATATAAGAGAAGAAACAATCATTATTTTGACATTATTTTTATAAAGAAACTTTTTGCAAGTATTAAAAACTCATAATATTCATTATATTCTTTCGTACATGGGGAAACTTCAAATAATTAATCAGATTTTCTTTTCCCATATCTAGAATATGAAATTAAATTAATTTTATGTATTTATTCGCATCAGGTTATAAATACTGCAGATAGATAACCATTTTTCATTATAAAATTGAAAAACTAATGCAACAGCAACTTAAAATTAATTTGCTGTCAACGCAAAAAAAAATTGAAGAGGCTTAACTTTTTGGTTCGCTTCTTTCTTTCATTAAGATAAAAGTAAGGGTGCATGCGGCTACTTGAATCCAAAGTTTCGGAATTGTGTTTATTTATTTATTTTTCCCTTTCTTTTGTGGAATTGATTATGTTAAAATTAAGATAATTTAAGCTCTCTAGAATATACATAGTGTCAAGGACAATAATTTAAGTATTAAAGTTATCGTATTTTTTACGCAGGTATATAGAAAACCCCTATAGTGGTACACGAAGAAACAACTTTAGAGAGTCTGGCCCCCTTTTTTAGGGGATACGAGGGGCTATATCGATTCCTGTTAGATATAGGGAGGAATAAATTACAAAGTGGTAGAGCATTGCCAAAATTGTTACTAAATTTTTGACACATGTGTATAGGAAATCCGTATGGTGCTACGCAAAGAAACAACTTTAGAGGAGCTGACCCCGCTTTTTTAGGAAATACGAGGGGCTATATCGATTCCTGTTGGATATAGGGGGAGAAATAAATTACAAAGTAGTAGAGCATTGCAAAATTGCTACTAAGTTTTTTGCGCAGGTGTATAGGAAATCCCTATGGTGCTACGCGAAGAAACAACTTTAGAGGGGCTAATCCCCCTTTTTTAGGGAATACGAGGAGCTATATCGATTACTATTGGATATAGGTTGAGAAATAAATTACAACGTAGTAGAGCATTGCAAAATTGCTACTGAATTTGTTACGCAGGTGTATAGAAAACCCCTATGGTGCTATACGATGAGACAACTTTAGAGGGGCTGACCCACTTTTTAGAGGGTACAAGAAGATATCTTGGTTCCTGTTAGATATATGGTGAAAAAATAAATTACAAAGTAGTGTAGCTTTGCAAAATTGCTACAATATTTTTTATTCATGTGTATAAGAAATCCCATCTCTGCAACACGTTGAGATAAGTTTAAAGGGACTCCCCCTTTTAGGGGAATAATAGGGGCTATCTCGGTTCCTGTTAGATATAGGGGGAAAATAAATTACATAGTAGAGCATTGTAAAATTGCTACTATATTTTTACGCAGGTATATAGGAAACCCTTTACACGATGAGACAACTTTAGATTAGCTGACCCCTTTTTTTAGGGGATTCGAGGGGTTATCTCAATTCCTGTTAGATATAGGGAAAAAATAAATTACAAAGTAGTAGAGGACTGCAAAATTGCTACTAAACATTTTTGTCCCATCGCAGCAAAAAATGGAAAGGAATTCCGAAAACTAGCGTATGCAATGTAACTCTCCCTTCCCCCTTTCCAGTGTAATATTGTCATTACAGTAGTTTGAGATTCATTATGCATATAAATGGATATTAAATACGTATTGACACAAATTGTATATAGTACGTATTGATACAAATCAGGTGAATGCATCTAACTTTTAACTAACCTGATGCCAACTTATATATATATATTATCAAAACATTTGAAAAAGTAATTAAAAATAATGATTTATAAAAGAATCATTTTTACTTTCCCTGCAATACATGGTAATATATAGGGAAAAAATTGGTATCATGTCGAAAATCGCAACTCGAGTTTTCGACAGATCTACACGTACTGGGAGCTCTGGAAAACGAAAAAATTATTTTTAGCATGACGTCTGTGCGTATGTCGGTGTGTGTCTGTCTGTGCAATTTATGCATCCACTCTAAATCAAAAACTAATAAGCCAAATTCCATAAAATTTTATAGGTAGGTTATTTATGAGTTACCCTGGCGCTGATTAGATTTTAGTACGATTCGAAAAAATAAACCTGCCTTTTTTTTAGAAATGGCCTTCAAAATGGCCGTCAAAATCTAAAACAAGAGACTACGTATACTGAAATGTATCAATTAAATGCTTGTTTTATGCGTAATTTTTAAAGATGAAAAGAACAAGAGCAACCCCATTACTTTAGGTCTAAAGGTTCACGAGATATTCAAGCTATTTCACATTTTTGCTACGCCGGTTTCGAAAATATGCCCAGTTACCAAATGAAAATTTATATAAAAGTGCAAATTTGGTGTAATTTCAAATAATTATGCGTGTTATTTTCTGCAATTAAACTCAATTTTTGGAATTATTAAGGAATTATTAAATTTATTGAATTATTAAAGAAATAAAGAGAAAATGGATTTGTGTCTGTAGGGAAAATCATGTGCTACACACGTCAGATTTTTTTTTTTTTACTCTGGTTGTGATACAAATGGATGTAAAAATATAAAATATGAATCTGAGAAAACTGATCGGCGAGTCATGCTCATAATATTTTTTTTTCTCTATTGATACTTTATGACAGAACTTTTTAGTTCTTTCCAGATATAATCGACATTTTATGACTGCAGTGGTTTCAGTGAACTAAAATCTAGACATCGGATTGAAAATAACAATTCGCGAGCCAATTCTGTTTCTACTTGAGTGGGATAGTTGTAGAACAAAATCCCCCTTTCAGGGAGAAACTTTATGGCCCATAAAACTTCGCTGTCGATCAGGCACAGCAGTTAAGCTGAATGCAAAATTTAATGCAATTGACGTTATAATGTCTTTTTATTTCAAAACAGATTTTTAAAATAAATGCGAAAACTATAGAAACAGAAGTGCAGAAAGACTTTTAGCACTTCCAAAAGAAAATGAGAAGCAATGAAACGGTTTCAGCATAATTGCTTCAAGAAATAACTATATTATGAGTAGTTGACAATTTCAAGAGAGCTGTTGTCGGACGATTGAAACCTATAAGAAGCTGGTCTATAAATTTTCGGATTGACTGATTCAGTTTTCACATGTCTCATACATTAATAAATTTAAATTATGTTTACTGTCCCATACTATTGTACAGAAAAAGATTTGCTTTAAAGAAAATTTTCGAATTCTGGGCGATAAGAGCTTTTAGAACGTGAACTCATTTTAAACACTTTTGAAAAGATGTACGTGGGGGAAGCGTGTGCATGTGCGTGTGCATGTGCGTGTGCATGTGCGTGTCACAATAACTCAAGAATGTTGTCGCAATAAATATCTTATGTCTAGGTATCCAAAACAAGATTTAGATAAAGAATTTATTAATCTCCTTAGTAGAACACGAATTATTCAAATTTTAAGATTTTCACATCAGTTTCGCCTATGGAAAACATTAATAATTTTTGATACAATAATGATAATGTATAGAGTAGGGATTATTTATTTTAATGGGCAAGGATAGTCCAGTGGTTAAAGCACGAGAATTGCACTCAGTGGACCCGAGTTCAATTCCCGGCGCTGCACAAAACTATCTTCGTGTCTAATCAGAATAGGGATACGTAAAATTTGTTGGTTCGAAAGTCCTTCCGAGAGGATCGTGACAGGGGAAGGAGGGTACTCTCCCTGTAGATGTCACCCCCCACTGGGTTCCGGCCTACATTCGGTGACAGTTGTGCGCAGAAGTCCAAACTCACTTACTTGTGGGGGTGCTTCTAAGTAGCGAGGCAGTGGCAAATTCTTTCTGCATGATAGGCATGACATTAACCAACCAACCATAGGTAATTTGACTTATTTTATTTATATTAATAGTAATTCAATAAATACAATACACTTTGTACGAAAAATAAGGAGAACTTGAGCAACGTATATATTGTGCTTATGCTGCATTATAGTTGTTATTTGTGCTTATGCTGTATTATTGTTGTTATTTGTGCTTATGCTGTATTATTGTTGTTATTTGTGCTTATGCTGTATTATTGTTGTTATTTGTGCTTATGTTGCATTATTGTTGCTACTTATGCTTATGGTGCATTATTATTGTTATTTGTGCTTATGGTGCATTATTGCTATTATTTGTGCTTATGGTGCATTATTGTTTTTATTTGTGTTTGCTGCATTATTGTTGTTATTTGTGCTTATATACGTTGCTCAAGTTCTCCTTATTAATAGTAATTACAGCACGAACATTCTCCTATGGACAGAATGCTCGTATTTGTGACTTTAGAAAAAAATCTTTTGTTAAAAGTTTCCTTCGCTCGTAAATCGTTGTTTCCCAAAAGAAAACGACTTACTTTTTCAAACTTTTCTTTATTAAAAAGAAATGCCCAGGAAATATTTTACAGTATATGATTTACTACAATATAATATTCCTTCTGACAGTGACATTTCAACAAGTAGATGACATCGGCAAGAAAGTATTTTGACAAGGAAAAAAATTTATCACACTTTTCTCTAGACAAAATACTGAGCAAAAAATATATCTCATCATCTTGTACCGAAATATGTGACTTAAAAATCATTTCGCGATCTTATTCCAAATATCGCCCAAGAGACTTTTCTACTATAAGATTATAATTTATTGACAAAAAATGCTCTCGAGTTGGAGTTGGGTTGGAGAAACGTTTACTTTTACTGAATGGCAGTGCTCTAGATGCCCAGAAATTGAAGCATGGAATTTAACTGATATATAACATGGTATATAACATAGGCTCCACATAGAATATCACTTCTAAGAGCGTTATTTTCCAAATAGGCCTACGCGTATACAGGGTGTCCCAAAAAGATTGAAACGCGCTTTAATTCTTTACCTGTTGGAAATAAGTGGGCAATGTAACTTGCAAAAATGTTGAAAGTAAGGTAGGATATAAGACTACGTCAATGAAATAGTCCTCCAATTCATTTTCAAAAAGTTATACTTTTTAAATTTTTATACGACCCACTTAGACAAATTTGGTCTATTAGAATTTTTTTATTTTTAATGCAACAAGATTATTAAGAAAACCTCATATCTGTATCTTTAAAATTGAGCGAGTTATATTTAATTGAAAATTGAACATTGTGAATGTAGACCATATATCAAATTAGAAATGTAAATTTTTGATGTATCACAAAAAAGATAAAACTGGATGATAATACATAGAAGAACCCCAAACGCGTAGTGAGTATCACTGCTTTATATGATCTCTATCTGTGTAATGCTTTATTTAGATGCATTTGTGATACAAAATTTAGACACATATTAACGTAGTTTTGATCTAAACAATTTCCATCGTCAATTTGTTTATGATCCCTATTTTCACTGATGAAACAGCCTTTCAGATGGTACGGAAAAGTGGCATAAGTCATATTGTTTCCTTTATCATAATTTAGTTGATTTTAAAAATACAAATATGCGATTTTTTTAATGATCTTGTTGCATTAAAAATAAAAAATTTCTGATTGAACAAATTTGTCTAAGGGGGTCGTATAAAAATTTAAAAAGTGTAACTTTTTGAAAATTAATAGGAGGACTATTTCATTAACGTAATCTTATTTCCTACCTTACTTTCAACATTTTTGCAATTTACATTGCCCACTTATCTCCAACAGGTAAAGAATTAAAATGCGTTTCAATCTGTTTGGACACCCTGTATATCCCTAATTTTGCGCTAACAATATAGGGTATACCGACGCACTGTACAAAACATACGAAAATAATATCATTATTACAGGAAATGGATCGATTTCTGATTTTTTAAGCCAAAAATTTTGCAAACTAAAAGAGTATGAAAGTTGGATTTGAATCCAAAATCGTACTGTACCCACATTTTCCCTTTCTAGTACTATGTATAGAGTAAATATTGTTTACACGAAAATTTTCGGTTTCGTGATGCTGATGCCAATAGAATATTTTAGGACCTCTTGAACACTCTTTGACTATTTTTAAAGTGATATCCCTCTGTCTGTTTGTGGCTGCCACATATATTAATGGATTTTCACGAAAATTTATATTCGGCTTTGTTATCCAAAAATCTAGAACTAAATGGAATTGTTTGAAATTCGAGTAAAACGAAATTTATTCGAAGTTTTATACCTTCTTAACGTGGCAGCATGGAACAAAATGTAACACAATCATGCATGAAAGGGATTATTTATGATTCAATGATCACAAAACTTAATAGTTTCAATAACTGCAGTGAAAAATAACAGTGATACAATTTTTGTGTTCATGACCTTATCCTTCCTTGGATGAGGAGGGCCATGTACCCCCGGGGGTACGTTGTGAATATTGATATCAATCGAAAGATCTTTTTCAAACCTGTGATGATTTTGACCAATGATACATATTTTTTAAAACATTTCTTGTAAAATTTACAAGAGAAATCACAATCTACTTGAAAATGGATTCTAGTATGAAAAAAGACGAGTAGAGTCTTACCCACTCCTCCTTTACCAAGTGCTTTTAAAATCTATAGTTGCAAAAAATACAAAATACCGAATATTTACCTCCCCAAAAAAATAAAATACAAAATACTCCAGTTAATTTATGTTGCTTTCAGAACACTTCCCATCGAGAAAACTGAACCGCGCTGTGGTTAAATCAGAATGGAAAGAAAAGGTCCTTTACCAATGAAGTAAGGTTCAAAACAATAAATTCTACCTCAAAGAGTTCTCGAATTTATGCAATTTTCGGCATAATACTCACAATGATAATATTGTTGCGAACGCGCAATTTTCCCTTTAGCGCATCATCTTTCGTCTGTCTTGAAGGCCAAGCGAAGAAGATACAGTCCATGAAGTCAGCATGACGTGACGATGAAGTGAGCCCAGAGTTTCCAGGATTTCCCAGTTAGAATAAGGTTTTCCAGATTTGAAAATTTATCGTCAATTTGGCGACATTTAGCGACTTCCGGAATGCTCCAGAAACTTCTCGATAGAACGATTATTCTTTGAGATAGAGATTTCCAAAAGTTTCTGTTGAGAGACTATAAATAGGACCCAATTCAGTGATGACTCCCATCACTGAATTGGGGAGCTCAGTTGACGAGTGGACAATATACGAGCTGCAGTGAACTGTAACGTTTGTCAATGTTTTTGAGAATAGTAACCGTTGTTTTGTGAAAGTTTCGCCAGTGTTTAGAGAATATCATCGCTTATTTTGTGTAATTAGTGGAGCATTTGTGCTGTTTGATTGACTATATTGTTCCTGTTTACTTTGTGCTTGTGAATAAACGTAAGTTATCCAGAAACTTAGACTCGTTCTTGTATCCTGCGTATGCACCCACGATCCTAGAGGATACGTTTAAGGGTGAGCGTCAGTAAATTTTCTGCCCTATCCGCGCTTTGTTAACTTTCGCGGCACACATATTTCGCCGAAATTCTGCTCAAACAGTTGAGAAATATTTTCTTATAGATAAAATGCAATGCTTATATTATATTAAAACTAAATATAATACCAAATAAAACATAAACCCAATAAAATATTTTTGGTGCTGCCATCTGTTGTCGTAATTTAATTCATACCGACTATTTTTATTTTTTAATGAACATTTTTAAATGTCTATTCCTTCTAATACGCTTTTAAATACAACAACAGATCATGTATAATGCCATAATCACGGAAACGTAATTGAACTTGGACTTGAAGACAAAGGAACTTGAAGATAAAACTGCAGTCCTCAGTGATGTACATTTAGATCCTTTATCAAATTTATAGAATGATAAATTACCTTTCCGTGATTGTGGCATTATTATATATGATCTGTTGTTGTATTTAACACTGTATTAGAAGGAATAGATATTTCAAAATGTTCATTAAAAAATAAAAGTAATCGGTATGAATTAAATTACGACAACAGATGGCAGCACCAAAAATATTTTGGATTAAAATAAAAAATATATTCTATGTTTTTTGGGGCATTGAATTTAGTTTTAATATAATCTAAGCATTGCATTATATCTTTCAGAAAATATTTCACAACTGCTTAATCAGAATTTCGGCGAAATATGTGTGCCGCGAAAGTTAACAAAGCGCAGATAGGGCAGAAAATTTACTGACGCTCACCCTTAATAACAATATAATACCAAATTTTAAAAATTAGAACGAAATTTCTTAAATTCACAAAGTTAGAATTTGCATTATAAACCTACTGTGGCGACAGCTGTTTGAAACGCGAACGGAATTTTTTTGTCATTTGGTACTTTGCACTTTCAAAACGAAAAATCATATAAATAAGTAATGTTATTACCTAGGTTATTACAGCCATTATATTTGATTTTCTGCCAGATAAAAATAAATGCTTTACCCTCTTACTCACTTCCCCTTTACCAAGTGCTTTTAAAGTGTATAGTTGCGAAAAATACAAAATACCGAAAATTTGCCTCCTCAAAAAAATAAAATACAAAATACTTAAATCCTCGAGAGACGATATATCAAATGCATCATAGTATATGAAAAGTTAACTAGAATATCAACCACAAAAATTCTATTCAACAAATAAGATCTTGCCAAAAGTTTGTAAAGTCCACTTCTACAAAACGAGTTAAGAATTTATTTCGTCCCAGTAGATTAATGGATAGAGCAACGTCTGGCTAGTTTGATGATCCATGGTCCATAACCCGGTTAGGACTTCAGTTCTGTATAATGGCGTCCGAACAGCCTAACCCTACACATTAGATGGAGTGACAGCAGCAGTGAAATTAAATAGGAAAAAGACCAAATTTCGATTTTCCCGAAGACCTTACAATTTATGACAGCGATTTTTAGCGATTACGTGTATTGCAAACCTCAGATTGCTAGCTTGTAAAAAATGAGAGGTAATTCAAATCGGAAGTTTAAATTCGATTTGAAATCTGAAGGAGAAGAATACAGAATCATTCCACTATAAGAATTAAGAAGTTGGTCCCAGTAACTGGATACAACGTCTTCATATTTGTATTCATTAACGTATTGTATGTTTATGTATATTGTCTAAGTATGTCTGTGTATGCCTATGTGTTGTTTTATGTGTTTTTCGCGCTCGGCCGTTGTAACAGCTCCACATCCCTTGGGTGAACTGAATGGCATGGATAATAAATAACTAAAAAAATGGGTAAAGCGTCATCTGACTAGTTTAAAAATGGGAGGTTCAAACTTCGACTGGGGTAGGAGCTCCAATTCTATATAAGCTATTTATAGTGGCCCGTTTAATAAATGACGCTGATTGCCACAGTTGAACAATGCTACAGGAAATTAATTTTTAACACTTTCCAACATTGTTACAAAGTGCTTATGACATTGTTCATTCTATCTGTCTGTCCGTTCGCACGATAACTGCCGTAAAAATGACTTTATCAAAATGAAATTTTAGTATGTTGTTGAGACGGCCTATAGGACTTATGGGAATGTAAAAGAATAATATCACCCAATTAGTTTTGGACTAAACCCGGGTTAAAAAAATAAAATACATTGAACCCTATGAGATCTAATTTTTCAAATATTTTTAAGCGAAGTTAAAATTTACAAATTGCTTTGAAAATTTTAGGAAATATTCAAATTATCACGTAAAATGTGTAAAAAAAAATTCTTCGAAATATGTTAAGTAGTTTTTTAAATAAAAATTGAAATAATAATTATACCCATATTATATGAAGAGATCACGTGACTCGTTGCAAAATAAAATAAGGCACCCACTTTTTTCACTTAGTGGAAATCGTGATTTTTAAGGAACGTTTATATTTATATTTAGTGTTTCATCCGTCCTAAAATCGTTTTATTTTTGCATATTATCTGTGTCTCTAAATTCTGTGCCTATACAATATTTTTGTATTTAAATGATCCCTAAACTTCGATTATTTCGACAACGAAGCCTAATTTTAACGTATGCAGAATGTAAACAAATCAACGATTGTAAGATGAGTTGTATAAGAATTACTGAGTTTTTCAACGCAAAAATTTAGCTCTGGAGTCTGGAACATGTTGTTGTTGTTGTCGTGTCCCTAACATTACATTTAAGGAAGAATGTGTGCACTGCAGTCTAGAACATAAATGATATGAATGAAATATTCATTGATTTTACATAGAGAAGCAGACGATTTAAAGCATTGCCTTTTTCGATGAAGTTTTAAGTTTCCAAGTAAAATAAATTATTGTAGTACTGTGATAATTTAAAAATTAATCACCGCTGAATGTATCGCATTTTAGAAATATTTAAATAAAATTGCATTTCAGTTGGAAAGTGTTTCATAATCAAGGCTTGATTATGAAACACTTTCCAACTGAATTAACCTTTCTTGATTAACCTTTCTTGATAAAATAATTAAGCTGCTCAAATAATTCGGATGTCAAAAGCAAATTTTATTTTAACCACAGGCTACATATTTAATTTTATATTTAATTTTTTCTACATATTTAATTAAAAGCCAAGAAAAAGATTTATGCCAAAGAGTTCTTACTGAATTTTTTTTTTTTTTTTTGGTATTTGTTTTATTTTACTTACATACACTTTTAAAAATTTGACAGAGTATAAAACACGTTTGAAAACGCGACCAGAACTGAAATACATAATACAAAATACGTAACTTTTTCTGTATTTTGTATTTGAAAAATATTTAAGTTCCCCGGTCTTTAAATGGGTGCATTTGAAGAAAAACGGCAAAAAATTCTATAACAATCATCCCATAATTAATAGACCCTTAGCAGCCCATAAAACCGAAGTCTATATATCTAAGTCATGATATCCGAACATAAAAGCAGTTCTTTTCTTTATAACACAACATAATATATCTCTTATACAAAACCGCCAAAGAAACGATGAAATAATATCTTTCTATCGAGATTTGGCGAAAGAATCTTATTGTGACTGTTAATGATAGGAAATACCAATCATGAGCCAACTGATAAAAAAAAAACAGGAAAAGTTGTGCCAAATCGGGCAGATGGTTAGAATTACAAAGGGAACAATAGTATAATAAAAAGACATAATAATAATAATAATAATAATAATAATAATAAATTCAGCAAATAAAGCAATACGTCCCAGTAGAAATGAATGAAAATAAAATATATGAACCTGGCAGAAATCCCTTGGTATAAAGTGTCGTGGAATAATCTAGGAATAATGAGTGGAAAATCTGATGTGAGCAAGGCCTGACTTCACACAGACTCTAATAAATTTATTTTTGTTTATTCATTCTATGTAATATAATATAGAGAAAGTATTATTTTTGCGAAAATTTTCGATTTTGAGATGCTGATGCCAATATATGTGTTAAGACCTCCTGAACACGTTTTGACTATTTTTGGTGTGATGATCGTCTGTCTGTCTTTATGTCTGTGGCCGATTTCTTGTGTGCACGATATCGGCCCCAAATATTAATGGATTTTCCCGAATCTTTATATCCGGTTTTTTAATCAAAAATCTGGAATTAAAAATCGAAACTTCGAAATTTTATATTTTCCTAACACGGAAGTATAGGGGGAAAATGTGACATAATCATGCATAAAAGGGTTTATTTATAACTCATCACGTGACTTAACGGGTTCAACCATTCTTGTGAAAGATAGCCGCGAAACATTTTTTTTTTTGTTCGTCACGTCATTAGATCCCATTGGGGGGCAAGTTACCCCTCCCCCCCCCCCCGCAGGAAGTACATTGTCAAGTATAGTATCAATCGAAATATTTTTCCAAACCGTTTAAAGTGAAGGGTAATACCCAACAGTTGCAATCACTTGGACCCACGACACCGATTTTTCGAATATTTTCTTGCAAAATTTGAAAAACAAAATGAATTCTGGTATGAGAAAATCGAGTTGTCCCACACTCCATTTAAGTTAAGCCAAAAATTATTTTATATTGAATTTTTTGACTAATAGGCTATGAAAATTAAGTTTGTATCTAAAACCGTACTGTATCTAAAATTGATTTAAGTAAAACTGTATCTAAAATTGATTAATTCATTTATTTTTATTGTAAAATTACATATAGAAATTATTTTCCACTGGTTGTCTTTATTTTTTATCATTTCCACAATTAAAGTAGAAATAAAAGAAAACAAGGTAAAAAATTGTGGAATATCTTAGATTTTATGAGACTTCAGAAATGGCTCATAAAACAGAATTGAGTCATTTAAGAGCATTAGAGAAAATTTCACTCCGAAGCGCAAAAAAGTACACGAGAGATTTTTAACTCAGTTTAAAGTAAACTCCATCCACTAAAAGAGTAAAGCATACTCTCCCGATGCTTTCCTGATAATTTGGGACATATTTTTACGAAAATCCCAAAGGAGTAAAATATCATCGAATTTTATCCTACGGGAAAAAAGTTTTGACATCAACACATAGAAAAATAAAATTTTAAAATATAATTTCTTTTTATACTTTCCTGCTGTACCGAAACCCTTTGTCTCTATATTTACTTATCAGAAAAGTGAAGTATGTTACTTTTTTTATTCTAACTTGAATATTATCAAGGAAACCATATTGATCTAAGACAGCGTATATAACATAACTGAAATATTGTTAAAATGCAATAGAATCCCATCTTTACGTAGGTGTGACAGCTGATAAAAAAAAATTATACATACCATATATCGATCTGCACTATTTTGAAAACACTGCTAGCATAATACATTATAAACTACCTAAAGTGTAAGTCCCCGCTCAACTTTCTCATACGTTGATATTTTTTTTTAAAAATCTCAAAAACTGCTATTGAAAAAACTAAAATAATATAAGGTCTTCGTATAGATACAACATGCAATAAAATTTTAAGTCAGTCAACCAGTTTCGAAAGTAAAAAAACAGTCTTCTTCTTCAAGACAAGGAGAAAGCGAAACTTCACTTTTTCAAGCTAAAGTACCTATATAAGAGAGTGGCGACAAGGGGTATACTGAGCATGGGCCGACGCTATTCTTGCACCAGATAAGGTAATCTACGTCACGTCTTGATTACCATGAACTGTCGAAAATCGCCAAACTAGCTGCTCCATGTCGATTATTTTATTTTTGATTACTTATTATACGTAGAGTGCTTATTTAAAACGGGGTTTTAAATAAGCACTCTTCGACTAGCGAGTGAACTTTAACTTTGGCATGTTTGCGGGATTCTGTAAACTACTCGAAATAAACAAAACTCGAACTATCCCTCTTCATCCTCAATCGGACGGCATAGTACAGAGGTTCAACAGAAATATACTTAATCATCTCTCTATGTATTAGTATCCAGAAACCAGCAGTATCATCACCTACCCTTATGCCTGCTGGCTTACAGAAGTGCTGTCCACAAATCGACCGGTCATTCTCCATCAAAAATGCTGTTTGGCTAAAATCTACGACTACCGTATGATCTGACATTTGAACGACCCTGTGATGCTGTGAAAATGATGACGGCGTGGTTGAAGGAAGTTCATCACATCGCTCCTGAAAGGGAGCGGTAGCCCAGTGGTTAGCACGCAGGAATTACACTCGGTAGGCCCGGATTCAATTCCCGCCACTGCCAAAACTGCCGCCGGGTTCACGCGGAGTACGATCACGTTAAACATGTGGGTCCATAAGTCCTTCCGAGAGGTTGGTGGTAGGGGAAAGAGAGTACGGTTGCTGTGGATGCCTCCCCCACTCGGTTCCGGTCTAAATTGGGTAGCACTTCCCGGCCGTCCAAACAGTTATCTTACACCTTTCTGGTAGGTCGGACGGTCTGGATCTCAACAACAACAACATCGCTCCTGAAAAACTAGCATTGCAACCCATAAAATGAAGACCCGGTATGATGTCAAAATAAATAGCGGTTCCAGATGGTGACAAAGTGTAACTTTTCTACCCTCGGCGACGACCAGGATATTCACCAAAACTGCAGTACAATTAGAAAGGACATTACGTCGTAATGAAAAGCATAAACAGTGTTATCAATCGAATTCAGAAATCGTTTTCAACAAAGCCAAAAGTCGTCCATATCGACAGATAATCCCCATATTATTTATGGACCACAGTAGGTTAGGTTGACACTGCCTGGAAAGTACAGTCTTAAGGAGAGGGCAATGTTATAAATATGTAAAATACTTCACTATCTTTTGCCTCCTTTCTGGTGGGTCGGACGGTCTGGGTCCCAACAACAACTATCTTTTGCCTACCTCCAAGAAAAAACAACCTTTATATGCCACCATTCCTAATACCTGAAAGTGGGGTTACCATAATTTTCGGGACATAGGTGACAGATTTAGTGATTTATCGTCAACTTGGCTATTTATATACTAAAGTATTCTCGAAATATCGAATATTCTTGGAGATACGAAAATTCTCTAGTAATCACTATGGAGATTATATAAGGAAGTCATTGTTCAAGAGTTATCATGGTATGAGTTAAATTGTATTGTGAGATATGTACGTTATACTGTATTGAAAATAGGACCTGCTCTTTTGTGAATTAGGTGAGCATTTAATTGCTGTTTTATTGTATCTGACAGCTAGCTATTCAATGATCTTGTAAATTATCCGCTGTATATTGTTCCTGTTTACGCTTATTAGTGCTTTTAAACAAAAGCCTTTGTTATCCAGAAATTTGAACTCATTCTTGTATCCTAAGGGTACACCCACGATTCCAAAGGATATGCCGTTACAATACACACATACATACACACACAAATGGACATTCTTTCAAACATGCTCGAAATGCGTTCAGGAAGTCTCAAAACGTGCTTTTCCGACAAGATCTCAAAATCGAATTTTTTTTAAAAACATTTTTTTTTTTAAATTTTAAGTCTAAATCTGCCCCTTCTGCAGGGACCATACCTTCCTTCCCCTAACACCAGCCTCTCAGAAGGACTTACGGACCCACATATTTAACGTGCCCGCACTCGTCGTGAACACGGTCTAACCATTTGGTCATTGCTGTTGAATGTCCGTAGTCAGTGGCCAAATACCAACTAAAACATTGGAATGGCGTGTAGAATTTTAAAACTGCACACCATTATGACAAGGGGCGTGGTAGCCCAGTGGTTAGCGCGCGGGAATTGCATTCGGTAGGCCCGGTTTCGATTCCCACCGCTGCCAAAACTGCCGCCGTCTTCATGTGGAGTACGATCACTTTAAACATGTGGGTCCGTGAGTCCTTCCGAGAATTTGGTGATAGGGGAAGGAGGGTACGGTCCCTGTGGATGCCTCCCCCACTGGCTTCCGGTCTAAATTGGGTGGCTCTTCTCGACCGTCCAAACAGTTACCTTTCACCTTTCTGGTAGGTCGGACGGTCAAAGTCTCAACACCATTATGACGAGTACATTTTTCGTGGATTCTTAGTGATTTTTAAGTCTAAATTAAAGACAGGCTGTCCGTCGTCCTCATGTTCAAAAGGAAAAAAACACGAACTTTGCTTGTAAACTTTAACTGCACAAATTTTACTGTAACACATAACATATACATATCTATATGTGCCTTAGTGTTTAATGTATTTTCAATATATTACTTTCCTTATATACATAGTATAATGTATAAAGAAAGTATTGTGACGAGGTCGAAAATTCAAATTCGAGTTTTCGACGGGAGAGCACGTTTCAAGTAACCTTGAACACGAATCAAACGTTTTATGAGGTGATGTCTGTGTGTGTGTGTGTGTGTGCGTATCAGTGTGTCTGTGGAGACGATATCTCACGAACGAATGGAGCGATTCGAACAAAATTTGATACAAAAATTACAATCTGTGAATAATGGAAGCCTATTGTTTTTAAATGCAATCGAAAATTCTGAACCTTCCCAAATTTTCAAGTGAAATTTTGAAAAAGTCATCAAAAAATCAAAATGTTTAATAAAGTTGTGAAATTAATCATTTCTTATTTAGTTTTTCATTTAAAAACGATTGAGATAAATTTTAGAACGCTAACATGAACCGTTCTCGAGATATTGCACATTTTTCAAATAATTTTATCAAAAAAATAACATAAAATTAATTATAAACATTAACTTTTGTGAAATATGTTCACTTTTCATGTGTAATATTATGCGAAAAATAGTTGATATCATTCGCGTGGATCTAGCTCGTCCCATTCAAGGGAAAAGATACTTTGGGCAATAGTTTTGTATTTGAAAGCCAATAGTCATTTATCCACTGTAAGAATAACCTATTTTTCAGTTCATAACGCTTGGCGAGATTTTAGTGACGAATTTGGCGGAATCTCGCCAACTTGACGACTTTTAAATGTCACTAAATTAATGATAATGTCGTCAAATTGATAAAAATGACGTTAAATCAATGAAAGTGACAACTAATTGATGAAAATTCAATATCTTGGAAAGAATATAAGAATCTACTATAGAAAAAACCAATTATTCCGTCTGTAACGCTTAGCGAAATTTTGGCTAAATATCGCCAAGATGATGACTTTTTAAATGTTGCCAAATTGATGAAAATGTCACCAGATTGATAAAACTGTGGACAAATTGATAAAATTGTCGCCAAATTGATAAAAAAATATCGCCAAACTGATAGAAATGTCTCCAAATTTGATAAAAATAACGCTAAATCAATGAAAATGACGACTAATTGATGAAAATTAAATATGTCGGAAAAATATAAGATTTGATTATGAGAATAATCCATTTCTCCGTCCATAATCCTTGGCGATAAATTTTGCGGGATGTCGCCAATTTGGCAACTTTTTAAATATTGCCAAATTGATGAAAATGTCGCCCAACTGATAAAAATGTTACCAAACTGATAAAAATGACGCTAAATAGGAGGTAATATTTTGCAAAATTTTAATTCCGTTATATGACGAGTATACCTTCTGGTATATAAGAAATGTTCTTCTCTTCGTTTGTTTGTAACACTTAGCGATACATTTGGCGAATAATCTACCGAAATATCGCCAACTTGGCGGTTTTTCACCCCAGATTGACAAAAATATCGTCAAATTGCAAAAATTACGCCAAGTTAATGAAAATTATGATAATTGATGAATTTATTATTAAAATATTTTGATATATGGACTATATTGCTTATAGAGAATGCTATCAATATTGATAATTGTAAATTTATAGTTGCGTGAAATATAAGTTAATTAGGAGCACGATACCTCTCGAAAGACTCATTTGATTTTCGCAAAATTGTGTATGATTATTTTAATTGATAGCAAGAAAAATCGTATCGATTTTTAGCGAGTTCGAATTAAGCTTTACTTTTTTCCCCGCAATATCAAAACATTTATCTGTAGGACAAGTCATCGTTGACGCAACATGTTTATGTATTACGAAAAATGCACTACATATTTCAGTCAAGTATATGCAGTGGCGTCGCCAAGGTGGGGGGTCGTCATACCCCCCCTCCCTCTCCTACACAGAGTTTTTTTCTGTCGACGCTGAGTATAAGATTATTGATATGAATCAGCCTGTCGGGAATAAAATGTAATATTTAAGAATTCTGTTGCATAGTGGTGTTCTGTTGAAGACAGAAGGGTATTATATTCTCTATTTCAACAATGTTTATAAAAAAAAATTCGCGTGATTTAACATTAACATTTTATGTTACTCTGGATCTTCACACATTTTCATGAAGGTCGAAGATCATTTTAAATAATTCTTTGAAATATTTGAGCTCATACACAAAAGATTAGAACTAAAAATAGACCCATTAGCCCATAGATGGCAGCACCAAAACCCGTCAAATAATTTATAGATATTTTACTTTTTAAAGTTTGTTGTCTGTTAACATAATTCAAATTGTCGATTTCTTCTTTTTTTTTTTCTTAAATTCTTTAAATATTCATTCACGAAGGCGTAAATGCCTCGTTCTTCTGCCTGGCTAGCCGTTAATATATCCCCCTCACCCCCATAACAATTGCAATCGAGTTTTTATGTTTATATTATAAAATGTAACCGGCGTTGCTCAAGAGTTAAAGCAGGGTAGTTATATAAAATAGCAAAATAGATAAATGTTATTCATATATAACAGTGCAATTCGTATAATTGCATGCAATACGTGTACATCGGGTCAACGGTCATGATACGACAACCCCTACCAGTAATGTCGCAAGTAAAATTTTCTGTGGGGTGGGGGGGGTAGCAAAATATTTTATTTTTAATTCCACCATATATTATTTCTTCCAAATTTAATAGACTTGGTGGTTTCCTGGTTGAGGGAGTTATGAACCCAATATCCGAACCTTGGCTACGCCACTGCCCCCGCCCCAAATCACAAAAACAAAACCCGTCACTTGGAGACCCTACGTTCTACATTAAAATCTGCAGAAGGACACAATTTAAATCTTAATTTCAACAATATCAGCATAATTAAACCAATTTATATATTGGCCATATCTTCCGCAAAAACATAATATTTATATTTCCTAGAAAAAAAGCGTCTATTTAAATAATACAGATACAGTTAACAGCACTTAATTTCCAAATCGTCTGTTTTGAACTAACGTAATTTTCGTGACACAAATCGCGGAAAAGTTCCTTTAAATCCAAATTAATATAAGCGCATTAATTAATTAAAAGAATTTATTGTTTATGTACTTTATATTTAAAACACAAATTTACCTGTAGATGGCAGCACTAAAATGTTTGATTCAATTAACAAGAGTTTTTTTGGAATTATGGTTTAAAATTTACATTGCAGATACCCTCTAACGTTAAATATTTTATTATTATATTTTAATAAATATATAAAATTTTTTACATGCAAATTGACTAATACATAACAACTGACAGCATCAAAATTCGTAAACAAGAGTCCCTTTATAAATACATTTCTCAAACACTACTCCACTAAAACAAATTTCCTAGGCGTACATTAATAATGATGTAAGCCCAGATATAATACATGCGTAAAAAATTTAAAACACAAATTGACCAAACAAAAACTGTTTCCAGCATAGGTAAAGTTCAGCAACATCTATCCCTTTCTAAAATAAGAATACTTATTTCATCGTAATTAAAACGTATGCCTCGTATCACCGATAGATGGCAACACCAAAACACAATCGGAATTTCTTTTGTTAGTCTTTCATATAATAGCTTTATTTTATTTACTCATAAACTCATTTTGGCTTAGTAGCAATTAAAGAAATACTTGCCAGATTAAAATTAATCATCCATTGAACTCATACTTCTTCAATGATTGTTGTAATTATTTTTTAATTTGCAATTTTTAGACCGATAAGGCCATAGTTTACCAAAAAAGAAACAAATTATGAAAGACTATAGTTCACTTTCTATTTCATTGAACTATATGCCACACAATTCCTGCAAATCTTATATATAAGGAATGATATAACTGACAATTTTCTGGACATTCCGAAACGATTATCTGAAAAAACGTGGTGTACAGGGACGCTCATATAGACTGTGGGCCCCCCTACATAGCCTCTGTGGGCCCCCTAAATAGGCGCTGTGAGCCCCTACATAGGCGCTGTGGACCCCCTACATAGACTTGAAAAATTGTTGCGAGATTTCGAAAATTTGAAATCAAATGACCCTTGCATTTTAAAAAGGATTTAAGTCTAATTTAAATTTTATTCAGTCAGATTATCTGGCACAATAAGACACTGCAAATTCTAAATTGAAACGAATTATAGTTAAGTACAGAAAAATATCTTTTTTCTGTAATTATTTATTTCATTTATTTTGCCTTTATAAGCGCAACATTATTATATACATCGTACAGATACTGTGTGAATTTTCAACACAATTATATTTATGAAAAACTTTTTAAAATGTAAAATTTCTTTTTTGGGTCTTTTAACAATGTTAAAAATGTCAAAATATTTCCTTTTAAATCATTTCAGAGTTAAAATCTTATATCCAGAATACAAAAAAAATCCGAAGGATAAATTTCCACACCATATTAGATGATTTCAATTGTTTATATCAATTATTTCTTTCAGGGTTTTCTGTCCCGGAAGGGGGGGGGGTTAATGGAACTTTAGAGGGGGCAAGTTTCTCCAATATAATTTTTGACTAATATATTTGCATATATAGAAGTCATTACTATATACAGTGTTTATTTATTTAAATATTTCAAAAACAGACTTTCTCTGGTAAACCGAGGAGCTAGATTTCAAAGTATTGAAGATTACATCCGCAAAATTGACAAAATCTCATTCTGATCTCATCTAATATGGTTGAAGACCCAGACCGTCCGACTCATCCAAAGGACATGAGCAACCATTTGGACGGCCGGGAAGATCATCTAATATGAATTTCTGCACCATAAAACTTGCCCCCTCTAAAATTCCATTACCCCCCCCCCCCCCCTCCCGGACAGAAAACCCTGAAGGAAACAATTGACAGAGCCATTTGGAAAAGAAGTGTAATATTTTAAAATATTTAAAAGTTAAAAAGAAATACACAAATGATCTCTCAGATATCCGACCTAGAAAACTGAATATATGAATATTTATAGTATCAACCACGGCACAGAACTAAACAGAGCCGGATTTTCGATTTCCTCCCCCACACACACACACACACACACACGCACACGGTGTCGAAAAAATGATGGGTTCAAAAAGTATTTCCAGAATCCTCCAAAAGTCTTCCCTTCCTCCTCAGTAACTTAGGCTAAATAGTATCGCCCACGAGAGCGAACCTAACGGAGACAGATTTTCGATTCCCTAGAGAGGGAAGAAAACGGGGGGGGGGGGGAACCTCTAGAAGTCTCCGGAGGACTTAAAAGGCTGAATCAACACATATTTATAGTTTCGACTACAGAACAAAACCTATTACCGAACCGAATTTTCAATTTCTCTACTGGTAGCGAATAAAATAGGGATTCGACGCTAAACAGCGTCATTCTTGATCAAAATGAAACTCATTGAAAATTTACAATAAATTTTTAAGCGTATTAGTTTTCCGATTCTTGGCAAATTAATATTTAAAATATGTATAGAATGCTTGAAAAATTACGCATTTAATAATATTAGAACGATTCGGCAGTGTGGTATGACTGGCATCTTTTGCTGCCGCAGAGGCTCACAGAACTATGGTATATAGCAAGTTTTATTGCTGCAGTGCAGTTATTCCGTGCTCAAGATCGCTAAAAATCATGAAAACAGTCTACGAATACAGTCGCTGTAAAATAATCGTGATTTTAACAAAGTCGGTGGCGTAACATGATCAGCTACCACAAAAGTTCACAGGATTGTGGCATATACTCGTAGTAAGTTTTAAAGTTTTATTGCTGTCAATGCAGCTAGCCAGCTATTCCAAGCTGAAGAGTGTTAGAAAGTGCGAAACCGATCCACTATCACTGCACTAGAAGCAATATTTCTAGATGAAGTATTATTTTAATGGCCTCCTGAGCGCATGTTGAGCACTTGCGGAAAGAATAATTGGTCGTATGTGTATGTGTGTTCACACGATAACTCAAAAGCTCGATAACTCAGCTCCATCGGACTTTAGCGACCGCCTATTTGATTATTTAAATGAAATTCCACCAAAGTTACTGATAAGGATCTTTTTTCTTCGTAAAAAAAGGCATTAAAATTGTATAGAAAATTTTACTTCCCTTGAAGTAGTTGTTGTTGTTGAGACCCAGACCGTCCGACCTACCAGAAAGGTGTAAGGTAACTGTTTGGACAGGCGGGAAGTGCCACCCAATTTAGACCGGAACCCAGTCGGGGAGGCATCCACAGGGACCGTACCCTCCTTGCCCTACCACCAACCTCTCGGAAGGACTTACGGACCCACATGTTTAACGTGATCGTACTCCGCATAAACACGGCGGCAGTTGAGGCAGCGGTGGGAATCGAAACCGGGCCTACCGAGTGCAATTCCCGCGCGCTAGCCACTGGGCTACCACGCCCCTTGTCATAATGGTGTGTAGTTTTAAAATTCTACACGCCCGAAATGTGCCAACAGCACGCGGTGTTCCCAGGTGGTCACCCACCCAAGTACTAACCGCGCCCGATGCTGCTTGACTTAGGTGATCTAACGAGAACCGGTGTTTTCAGCATAGAAGGGCCGTTGGCCTCCCTTGAAGTAGTATAAAAGTTGAGCATAAATAATGTTTAACTAGCTGGGAGTTCCCGCAGAAATTTTTAGCAGTTTAGCAGGCACTTTTAGTACCAATCAAAGTTAACGATTTTTTTTTCTTTCCTAGGTTACCGAAATCGTACCGATGGAGCCGAAAATACAGATATATGCGCACCCACCGCCAAGACCCAAGACGCATAGACTTCTATGAGCCCCA
Source organism: Amaurobius ferox (assembly GCA_951213105.1). NCBI lineage: Eukaryota > Metazoa > Arthropoda > Arachnida > Araneae > Amaurobiidae > Amaurobius > Amaurobius ferox. The sequence continues at coordinate 137,223,233 of OX578134.1, forward strand.
ATATATGGCCGTCCATTGCGTAGACCGATCGTGCCTAAGGATGGACACCACGATTGCTCACATCGGAGCAATACAACTGTGCCCCGGCCGTCTAAACAGATACCTTACACCTTCGAGTAGGTCAGGCAGTCTGGATCAAAAGAGCAATACAGTTTTCTTTAGGTTGAATTAATTATTTTTAAAATTGCTGAAATCATTCACTTTCATCAGAATCATATTATTTTCGGACACATTACTGAAATAATGATATATACTTTACATTTTAAATATGAAGACGAAAACTGATGTAGTGCAAGAATATTTTTTAACATAAATGTGTGATATTATCTCATTTATTACGTACGTCGCTTGATTAGGGCGTGACTGCAAAACCCTCCATTAATTCTGTACCGAGATAAGTATATCCAATGCTTCTGTAAAGAATTCGCTAATCGTAGTTCATTACACGGCTCTAGTAAAATTAATTATTTATTCTCGTTTATATCATTAAATCTGAAATTTAATAGTATAGTTGCCTTTCTATCATTTACGCATTTCTCAATATTATAATTCAACAGTTGATTATTGTGATTGATACCAGGAGGAGGTAGATTTTATCAATGTCGAAAGTATGACTAAAGTGCGATGACCATTTAATAGACATTATCCACTCTGAATAAGCTGGTATTCAATTTTATTACTGTTAAACTAAACCACGAAACATATCATAAAATTAAATACATAAGCTTTGGCGGTCTGAGATTGGACCAAAGAGATGAACAGCCTGAGGAGCTTCAAATATAAGTGGAGGTAAGTGGAAATAAACTGGGAATCGAACCCGTGCCTCTAGATTTAAACCCAGTTATACTAACCGCTATATCACTCTAGTCATTTCAAGATTTTGTTTCCCTCAGTGGCGTCGCCAAATGGAGGTCATAACCCCCTTCTCTCCAGGAAGCCATCAGAACTCGTTGAAGTTTGGAGGAACGCTGTTTAGGAAAATGGGATGGGAAATATAATATTTAGTTACCGAGCCCTTAAAAAATAAACTGAAATGTGGCTCAAATCGACTTTTTCATACCAGAATCCATTTTTAGTAGCTTTTATTTCAAAATCGTTTTCGAAAATCGGTATCATGGATCCCAATGATTAAAATTATATCGTGTTACCCTTCACTTTAAAGGGCTTGAAAAAATATTTCGATTAATACCATAATTGACAATGTACCCCCCAGGGAGGCAGGCAGGGGCCAGAGAGGGGCTCAGCCCCCCAAAAGATATACTCAGTTCCCCCCGTCTGACAAAAATATTAGAAAAAATATGAAATTTCATCGAAAATATCATCCAAATTTTGCTTTAAAAAAAATGTATGAAATTCTTTTTATACATTACTTCGTTTTAATTCAGCTGAATATGTAGTTATGCTGATGGTCAATTTATTTACATATTTAATTTAAAAATTTTAAAAATTATGACAGTAGCACTTAGTTTGTATTATTGCAGGTTTCACTGTTATACATTATAGTTGAAATCAACAGATAAGTAGTTAAGAATCAATATTAAGCATTAACTTATGTTAATTTTCAGAAATTCTCTTCAATTAATTAATAGCTTTACTACTAATTAATGCCGATCCGGTGGTCGAGCAGTCAGGGGCATGCGTTTCTGTCTGATCGCTGGATTGCCGGGTTGCGGGTTCGAATCCCGCCAGCGGGCATGGATGTTGTCATGTCGAAGCCAAGTCAGACTTCCACCCTTCGGGGGACTTCTATAAAAGTGAAGCTGCAAATCTCCTCCCCTTCGCCATGGGACACCCTGGGGGTGTCTTGTGGACGTGGTGCGTAGGCATCCCTTCACCACGGGGGAATTAGTACACACACGCACTACTAATTAATGCTTATATTAAAATCAATTGTAATTGTTATTAAAATTGATGTACAGTAGCTATATGGATATTAATAATTAACTCTTAGCTTACAAATATAAATATGCAGTTATTTGTTAATAATTTATATGGATTGAAATATAAAATAGTAACTACTATGGTTTATAAATGCTAATAATTAATTGACTTTTTGTTGAGCCCCTCCTTCAAGACTGTTGAGCCCCCCTTGAATTTGACTCCAGCCCCTCTTCGATTTCGTATCTGGCAACGGCCCTAGAGACAGGTAACTTGCTCCTTAAGGGAGCTAATGACGTCACGAACAAAAAAAATTGTATCGTGGCTATTATTCACAATCATGATTGAAACTATAAAGTCTCATGATCATTGTGCCATTAATAAACCACTTTAAGCATGATTATGTCAAATTTTGTCCTATGCTGCCACGTTAATAAAAATATAAAATTTCAAATAAATTTCGAAGTTTTCGCTCGAATTTTAAAAAAAATTATATCTAGTTCTAGATGTTTTGATAACAAAACCGGACATAAAGCTTCATGAAAATCCATTGATATTTGGAACTACTATAGTGTACACCAGACATCGACCACAGACAGACGGACATCACTCAAAAAATAACCAAAACTTGTTCAGGAAGTCTTAAAACCTGTATTGTATCAACATCTCGAAATCGAAAATTTTCTTGAATAATTTCTCAATACTACGTATAAGAAAGTAAAAATGGCTGACGACGCTACTGCTTCGTTTTTACATCACAAATAACTCTTCAAGCACTTTGCAACTGTTTTATATCAAATAAGTATGATTGTATGCGACAGATAAAATAAAGCGGCCAAACATAATTACAGGAATCATAATTCCAGATATTGTACAACGAAAATTCTTTTTGAAAATACAAAAAAAAAGGGGGAAGCGCTTCGGTTACCATCATAAAAATTAATGTATTTTACCTTTTATTTCTCCTCCCCACAAAGTTTTTTGTTCCGAATTTTTCTAAGCAGCTATCATTTGTCAGAGTAATTACACGGTAGGCGGTGCATCTCTCAAAAGTAATTTTGAAAAATGTAGCTTCGTGCCTCCATAGCTATTCATTACACGCTTCAATGCAGGAAGTTAAAGTCATCGGCGAATTATAGGATACCAATGACTTTCAGGAGACCTATAGAAATGCAGATATTTAGGAACAAAACCGATGAAAGTTCCGGAAACGAGAACGCGAGGGCTTTTCGTATCTCGTGGGTGGAAAAACTCGTTGAGGCTTTCACGTTAGAGAGCGGTTCTCAAACTTTTATGACGGTGGCTCACTTGGTAGTACTCAGTTGCTGTTACACTGCGTAAATACAAAAAAAAAACGGTTGATAGCAGAGACTGTACATCACTGACAGAGATAGATATGGCATTGGCGATATTTTCGTATGCAGACATTATGATCGGTGGTCGTATGAAATTCCAAATACTGCAAGGTACTGTATTATTGTAATGAAGCTACCAAGTTCATGCGTTTAGAACACTGGCGTAGACTTTTTATTTTGGCTGGGGGGCGAGAGCAAGTAGGTCCCCCCCCCCCCGTCAGTAATTTCATTTTTTATTTCACATTTTTTAATTGAAACGCGGTTTTATACAATAATTTTTTTAGATAATATACATAGAGCAATATTTGTATTTGTCTATAATGTAAAGAAAAATGTGTATATGGAAAAGGATGTGAGAGAAGAAAATCAACACCTAAAAATTTTTATAAAAGTTTTGACTTTAATATTTGATAACAAAATCGAAGCATTTACATTATTTGAAATAGTAATGATGTTATAACCCTAAAATAAAATGTAAATATAAGATCTTTAATTTACAATCACAATTTTCAATATCTATAAGAGTCTTAAAGACATTTTCAAGAAAAAAACAAACAAACAAATTGTTAAAAAATATTTTTTCAAATAGACAGCTTTTATTAACATTTTGTATTTCAGTCTTGTGTATAAAAATTGATTAAATTACAGCAAAAGTATTTCTTCGGGTTTGATTTAATAAGATAAACTCGTTGGCTAATTTTTTCATGTTTAAATTGTCAGCTTCCTCTTTGTAAAAATTAATTATGGCTAAATTGTTAAGTCTCATTTGAGTCATCGTCTCGCCGAAAATCCGTCTGTCTGTCTATATGTTTATCTGTCTGTCTGTCTATATGTTTATCTGTCTGTCTGTCTATTTGTCCCATCATCACGGGAGAACGGCTGTACCGAATTTGATGAAATTTTGTAGGTAGCCTGGAAATAGCCCCACTTAAAATTTAGTCCATGTTTGGAGTTTTTACGACCAGGGGTTCTCGAGATATTAGTAAAAAACGAAACTTTTGTTTGTCTCATCATCACGGGAGAATGGCTAAACCGAATTTAATGAAATTTTGTAGATAGCCTTGAAATATCCCCCATAAATTTAGTCCAAATTTCGAGTTTCTAAGACCAGGGGTTGTCGAGATATTAATGAAAAAAGGAAACTTTTTCCTAAGAGTTCTACTCTCTAACTCCGTGGTTTATCCAAACGAAAATGTTGAAAATCGTTTGAAAGAGAGTTAAAACTTTATCTCTGAGTTTGGTGGGAGATTTTTTGAGCTAATTAGCCACTTTCTCAAAACATGAATTGTTTGAAACATGAATTTAAATGGAAAATCTATCTAAATATTTTATTTTTCACAAGCTTTTTACTCAACAATGAAAAGTATAAAGAAATCAAAATGGTTATTTAATTTCGCAGTTTATGAGGAAGATTCTATCTTATATCATGTTGCTCAAAAACGCAATTAAATTAAATCTGTCTGTTAATTTTAATTATTATTTTTTCGATTTGAATAATAAATAAATGGATATAAAACTATATTTTAGAAAAGAACGGTTTGATTTTTCTTTTAATTATATTAATTGCGGACTGCATACATCACTTTCATTTATTTTGGCAAAGAGTTTTTAAGTTTTTATATTGTGTTTAGCTAATAAACTCATATATTGTGTTTACCCAATAAATTCATTTATCCGATTGTTGAAACGGGAAAATACTACAACGGGTATATATATCTTCTAACACAATTTTAATGATTTCATTTAGTATATACAAACGGGATCAGGATGTGTTATTCTTCAGATCTGCAAATTCAGAGTAACAAATTTGGCGGAATATCGCTAACTTGGCAACTTTTCTTAAACCTTACCAAATTGACGGAAATGTCGCCAAATTCATTAAAACGAAGCAAATCAATGAAATTAAATTTGTTTTTTTAGAAGAGAGTACTGAAATGATGTTTCGGTAGCATTTGTCGGTCAGCCCATCCATCCTACTTAGTAACTCATTTAGCAAATTTTTAAAATATCACCAAATTGATAAAAATGTTTGTAAATCCATAAAAATATCATGAAATTGATAAAATCCAGCTTAATAAATAAAATTAATTCTGTTTTGTTAGGGGGATAGTATTGTGATGATGTTTTGTCAATTTGTCGCAAAATGGGACTATTAGTTCTACAATCCCGCTTGGCGATAAATTTGGCGATTTTTTAAATTATCGCTAAATTGACGAAAATGTCACCAAACCTTCCATGGAGATCGCATTATTCAGACGATATGATTTCCATCAATTTATTTGAAGCAAATGATATCATGTCGTTTAGCAACAGATGTAAATCCAATGTATTATGCGGCATACGATTTTTATTAATTCTTTTCCGATTTGAATAATAAAGATATGTATATAAAATAAATATCATTGACATTGCATTTTTGACTGGATAATATCAATTACGGTCTTCAGGTTTAAACACTATTATTATTGATATTTTCGGGGATTATTGATTCAGGGATTATTGATATTTTCAAGTTATTATACCATTGTTTGTTTTGACAAAAATTGTTTAAACTCATGTATTGTACGTTGTACGAGTAATCTTCTACAAATGCAAGGGTATATCTTCTAATCTACAAGAATATAAGTAGTACAGGAATATTGACATATATTTTGATATATATTGGAATCAATTACAATCTTCTGGTATAAAGATTACAGGGATTATTGATATTTTCAATTTATTACGTCATCGCTTTTATTTTGGCAAAGATTTTTGAGACTCATATTGTAATACGGTTAATCTTCTACTAACACACTGGCATATTTTCTGATCTGCGACAATATAAGTAATACGAGGATATATATATATATATATATATATATATAATTTTAGTGCTTTCATTCTGCCATATATTGGAGTCAGTTACGGGTTTATTGATATTTTCAATTTATACATGTACTAATACAGGTTACTAATACAGGTACTAATACAGGTTACATACTAATACAGGTTATATCTTCTATTATTCGAGTATATAAGTAGTACGGGTCCCATATAATTTTAATGCTTTCATTTTGCATACATTGATTCAATTCCTTTTCTTTTTTGTAAATTTGCTTACAAAAGGGGCCAGGATGTTTTATTCTTCAGATCTGCCCGTGAAGATAATTTTGTATAGCGAGAACAAAGATTCTTAAACTTCTTTTTAGGAGCAATAAATTTAATATTTTAACAGAATTTGCAGATGATTGCGAATTATAAGTTTCTTTATATTATATACTCCGTATGAAGAACGGATATGCTGCTAGTCCTGAATAAATTCCGAAAAGGTCGCAAAAAATGGAGAACAACGATAACATGGAAAATGATATAAAAACCAACTTAGAAAATTACATATAAAATTCGGGCGAGGGAAGCTTTCTGAAAGCTCGATCGCGTTTTAAACAATAGGGTCTATACAAGTATTTACTGATTGTAGTAATTACTAGTACCAATTTTTTTTTTCGAAATATCCCATTCGTTCGTGAGATATCGCTTCCACAGACTTGCGGACATACACACACACACACATACATACACACACACACACATACATACACACATACACACATACATGGACTCGTACGTATGCACGCACACACAGAGAGAGAGAGAGAGAGAGAGAGACAGCCATCGCTCAAACGTCTAATACAACCTCACCGGCGTCTTTTCCTTAATCGCTTTTTATCCGGCTTTCATCTCGTTTTGTACAGCTTTCATTGGTTCTTTCTTGGCTTTCATAGCTTCTTGTCCGGCTTTCGTAAATTGCATAATCCCGCATAACAATTCCTCCGTCGTTTTTCTAGTTGAGGGAGCCATAACCGCATGTCAAGTTTCCAGAAATCCCTCTGGAATCGTGGGTGTGCATGCAGGATACAAGAATGAGTCCAAATTTCTGGATAACTAACACGTTTATTCACAAGCACAATGTAAACAGGAACAATATACAGTCAAACAGCACTTAAATGATCCACTAATTTCACAAAATAACTGATATTATTCTCAAAATATTGACGAAAGTAATTCATAAAACAGTCACTATTATTCTCAAAACATTGACAAAAATCGCAGTCCAATGTAACTCGTATTACATCAGTTAAACTCCAACAGAGTGGTGACTCCTTATATATATAGTTTCTCTATAGAAACTTCTGGAATTCGCCATATCTAATAGAATACTCGTTATTTCGCGGTCTTTCTCGAACCTTCGGGAAGTCGCCAAATTCGCGATGAATTGCCAAATTTGGCAACTCGCTTCCTCCTCCTCCTCCTCCTCCTCCTCCTCCTCCTCCTCCTCCTCCTAGCTCCATATTTTGCCAAACCTAAGCTCACATCATGCTCACGTCACGATTACACGGGTGTTTTCTCCGTCTGGCCTTCGAAGGAGACGAAAAAATAGACACTAGTGAGGGAATATTACATGTTTGCAACACTATACTATATATTTGTACAATAAAATTTTAATTATTTGTTTGTTTGGGTTTTTTTGCAAATTTTAATTGCTTGTTTAGTTTTTAGTCGGTTATTACTTTCCCTGTAACACATAGTAATATATGTAGGGAAGTATTGGAATAGTGTCGGAAATCGTAACTCGAGTTTTCGACGGATCTAAACGTTTCGCGACCTCTAGAACACTAAAAAACTACTTTTAGCCTGACGTCTTTGTGTGTGCCTCTCTGTGCAATGTTTGTATCCACCTCTCTGTGCAATGTTTGTATCCACTCTAGCTCAACTAATTGATCAAATTTCATAAAATTTTATAAATAAGTTACTTGTAGGTGACCATGGTGCTGATTAGATTTTAGTACGATTCAGAATAAAAGAACCTACTTTTTTATGAGAAATGGCCTGCAAAAATTGCCTCTATCCACTCTAGCTAAAAAACTAATAGACCAAATGTAACAAAATTTGGTAGATAAATCATTTGTAGGCTAACCTAGTGCTGAAAAGATTTTGGTACGATTCGGAAAAAAAGAACCTGCTTTTATATGAAATGGGCCCGCAAAAATAGTTAAATCAAAAAATGAAATATTACGTATGCTCAAATATATCAATTAAATGCTTATTTTATAAGTAATTTTTGACAACGAAATTAATCATCACTCTAGGGCTAGCCGTTCTTGAGATATTTTAGTTTTTTCGCATTTTCGCTACGCCGCCTTTGAAAATAAGTTCAGTTACCAAATAAAAACGAAAATTGAATTGAAAAGTGCAAATTCATTGTAATTTAAAAAAAAATTGTGGCTGTTATTTTGTGCAATTAAACTCATTTTAATGGATTATTGAAAAAATAAAGAGAACGCGAATATAAATCTGCAGAAAAAGTCAGATGCTGCCCACATCAGATTTTTTTATTATCTTAACAGGGGAGAACACACTTATTCCCTTGGTACGAGAATTATAAAATTTCAAAAAGGAATACTTCCAAATATTAAAGGTTCACCTCAAAGTGTGAATTAAGATCTTACATTAAATATATTCCGTACGAAAAACGAATATACAGCTAGTATGTAATAAAATTGAATAGAAAAGCCCATCATTAAAACAACTTTACTAAGCCTAACATAAACAGATAATAAACGGATATACAGCTAGTCTATATAAATAAAATTGAAAATCTGTCTGTCTGTCTGTCTGTCCCATCATCACGAGAGAACGGCTGAACTGAATTTGATGAAATTCTGTGGGTAGCCTAGAAATAGTCCCACTTAAAATTTAGTCCATGTTTGGAGTTTCTACGATCAGTGGTTCTCGAGATATTAGTAAAAACGAAATTTTCGTGTGTCTCATCATCACGGGAGAACGG